>CM068320.1:31046480-31083980 GCA_034766995.1 Acanthacorydalis orientalis
AGGCCCAAATTCTGGTTTAAGCTAATTTGCTTGCATTATTTATGATTGTGGTCAAGGTAAGCATAATAACTACATTTTACACGAATATGAAAATTAATAACTTTGCATATACCACAGTAGAATACAAATTATTCATATTAAATGATATATCCTTAAGGATAGTTAACCTACAACTGTTTATAAGCACACAAGATTCTAAACGTTAAAGGGAAATTTAATCATCTATCTATTGTAAAATACATATATTCATATGAACACACACACACACACATTGGTATGTATAGATATATGTATGAAAGGAGATAAATAATAAAAGTACATTAAATTTTCATACATAAATACATTTTCTAATAACTATATATATTTGCAAATCACCGTACCTACATAAACCATATAGGGGACATGAATATAAGCAAATATTGCTCATGTAAATAGATTTCCATAAATAGATCACATCTATACAGGGATTTTTATTAAATTCTTTAACGTTTCAAGAAAGTTTATTGTTGTCACCGCGTTGACATTCAAAAGGAACATGCGTTGCAGTTTTTTGATTAAAAAAAAACTGTTTGATCTAGATATAAGTCAATATGAATAGATACATATATATATATATAACACATTAGTCTAGCATATGTAGTGTAAATTTGCTAATAGTTTCATTACAAAAAAATATAATATATTTCTTTGTATGGATTGTAATAATTGTTATTGAATAAACTGCTGTCTTATTTATAAATCTGTATTAAAATATTGATAATCAACAAATTACTTTTAATTTATTATAATAAAATAACGTTTAACATTTGATTCGATCATGAATATAAAATATTAGAATTTATTTAAAAAATAATTTAGTCTTTGTTATGAACAATAAAATTTTCCATTACAAATGTCAATTTTAAATGACAATCTATTCTGTAAATAGAAGAAAGTCAAACAAAAATGTAATTTGTTTCAGATATCAAAATAAAGATTTATATTTAAATTGATTTTTATACCTAATAATTTTACACCTTACACAAACATTAGGTGTAAAAGTTAATTCTGTGTCTTAAAATTGAATCAATCAACTTTGTTTTCAATCAAATATTTTCTCGTCCTTTTAATATTTTGAAGTGCCAACTTTAACATTTAAAAGCATTATATATCTTGGACAAACAGTTGGCATAACCTCACAAAACTGTAGTGTGCATTAATTTTAACAAAAAGATATTTAGTTTTAAAACAAAATACATATTTTTAAATTTTATCTTCCTATGAATATTATTATTTCATTAAGTTTCTTAGAGACTTAATGATATTAATTGACAAATTAAAATATTTAAATTGTACAGAAGTAATACATAGGAAGATTTTCTATGAAAAATTGATTTTAGTATATATATATAGGATTTATGATGAGTTATAGTCATAAAACAATGTGAAAAAGAAAGTTCAACAAATATCTTGTATTTCAGTACGTCTTTAATATCAAGTTTGCTGTAACGTCCGCTCGGGATGGAATCAATTTATTATCTTTGTAGTGCAGACAATGTTGTTTAACACTTTAATAGTTTTGGTTTTTTCCCAATGTAAAAGTACAACGACTAGCGAATGAAACTGATACCCACAACTAAGTAACAGTACTAAAAAAAAAGCAAAACTTTTTGTTTGATGCGAATTCTTCTCGAAGGAAATAGAAAAATACACTCGAGACACATCTGTCAAGATGTATTGTGGTACGAATCAGCGACGCATTCTTTTATTATCACTCCCCGGTTCATTTATCTCGAGATGTCTGTAATTTTCTTGGAAAATAGAGGATGTAGATGAATCGAATTCTATTTTATAGTTTGAAAATATCGTCCGAGAATTTCAGAAGAGATTGTTTCTACTTATAATTCAGTCATAAAAAAATAATCAGTGAATTAAACATAATATTATTTCTTTATGAAATAATGACATTAAAATAAATTAAGATATTTTCTTTATTTCAACACACACACACATACATACATATATATATATTTATATATATATATATATATATATATATATATATATTTATATATATATATATATATATAGAGAGAGAGAGAGAGAATAAAAGAAATGAATTTATATCTGAATACATTTTTCTATAATTTATGTCGTTTAAAAATGAATGGAATATCAGTTTTAATTTTCTTTATTTTTACAAACACTAGTAAGATATTAATGATTATAATATTATAAAATTTTAATAACAGATAACGTACTAAAATTAATGAATATAGAATGCATAAACCTAAACAATAATTGTTTAGTTTGTTAGAAAAAATATTTCGAATGCTCCCAATCATACAAAAACATACATTACATGTTAGTAATTAAAATTGTACGCTGACGAAAATAACACTGTTGGGAGAGAATAGAAAAAAAAACATGGTATGCAGTAAATGAAGACGACGAAAATGCTTGAAGTTGCCTTGTGACGGGAGCTAAAGAGATGAGGACATATACTTGACTTGAAGCTTGACATGGCCGGACGAAGATACCCACTCTCCAAGCAAGTGTGGTTGGACAAGAACAATGCCACCTTCTAGCCACTCGTTCATCGAGCTACTGCTACTACTATTACTACTAACCCTTCAAAACGTCACTTTCTCTACTTGACACCAACGAGAATATATACGTGATTCTGTGTTTGATGGGATTCTTAAACTATTATTAAATTTTTGGTTATAAATATATATATATATATATATATACATATACAGAGAGAGAGAGAGAGACAGAGAACAGAATATACATACAAGTTTATTAAACAAAATGAAATATGAATAATTTCTATTTTACTGAAATTAATTTTAAAAATATTTGTTTCAGTATTTATTTTGAAAAAATAATTTTAAAAAAGATTTATACAAACACACACACACACACACACATATATATATATATATATATATATATATATATATATATATATAGAAAGAGAGAGAGAGAGTGGCAGAGAGAAAGAAAGAGAAATATTCCTTATTAGGTTTTAAAGTAAATTATTTTATAAAAACTTAAACTGATGGAATATCTTATCAAAATCTCAATAAGAGTATCAATCATTATGTTAGTACCGTTAAGTATTTCAAAAAAATATCTGTTTTTAAGTTTGTTGCATATTAAACAATTTATTTTTTTAAAAAATATGATATAAAAATTAAAGAAAAAATTAATTCAATCAAATATATGATTTAATTATATAATTAATATTATTATTATTTTAACGATAATTATTTTTCATATTGCTGTGTAATTATAGACTGTCAGAAAAAAAGAAAATTCTTTTCAGTTGAAACTATTGCATTTATTGTTGGTTGGTATCTAGCACACATTTTTAAACTAAATAGTTTTATTATTTATTAAATACCTGAATGTTGTTTAGATAATAAGAAATTTATATCTCTCACCAATTATTTTAAATAAGGTTTTAAAAAAGTTAAATTACAATGTATATATGTATATGTATATGTATATCTATATATATATGAATTACTTGCATTACTTTTTTATGAACTTAAATGAAAACAATATTAATATATAATTTATATATAAAGAATATAATAATAGAGTAAATCTATGTAGTCTTTAATAAAAGTCCAATATTTAAAATATGCGATTAAAATATAAAATCAACGTTAATTACATTACATAGAGATATATGTGCTTATGTACTAAATTATATTTTCAAAAGTATTGTATATATATATATATATATTGACAGAAAATATAAACAAGTCTGGGTATTCAAACAGAACAAGTTTCTATCAATTTGAATTTCATTTCATTTTATCACACCATTGACAAAACACAAATTTTGGTTATAAATGAAATATAAATATAAATTAAAAGCATAAACAGTTCTTTTTGTAAATAAAGATAATACTAAATGAATTGATCTGTAATAAAATAATCGACTATTCTCATCCTTATCTTTAAAGATACATTGTTTTTGAAATTCATTACTCAAATTGTTCAAAATCAAGTCTTAAAAATACTATCATTTTTTGGTTAAGATCGAAAGTATTTTGGTATACAAATAATACAGAATAATTCTTATTAGATTTGACTAAATTTTAAATATTTTTTATTCATTAAATTAAATTATTTCTAAACAGATCTTTTTTAAGATATGCACAAATGTAAATAAAAATGTATACAACTTTTATTTTACTATCAAAATAATATTATATAGTCATTAGATATATACATATATGTATATATATATATATATATATATATATATATATATATACATTTATGTAAATGGAAGAAAAAACAACAAAATATGAACAAAAACCCGCAGTTAATTTATTTGTGGATAATAATTAAAACCGTATCTACAACGAACTAGTCTTTTACATAATTTGGCTGACTAAAACTATAAAAGTACATACACATGGCATGTGTACAAATGGACCTTTTTGTAATTCAGTAGATATGTTTTTGTGTATGTGTAACATCTGTAAGCAATAATACAGTATATGCAAAATGGTCCTATTTGACAATAGAATAATTATCATTTTTTTTAACTCGGCTTTTCGCCATAGTATTAATTCTTGTTATAAATATTAAAAATTGAAACTACAGAATTACATACAACGAGTTTATTTTTTTACTCGCATATATATATATATATATATTATTTTTAATCAATCTGAATATATTTATAAATTCATGTATAAGAAAAGGAAACGTATTTTTAAATATAAAATGTATATATATATATATATATATATATATATATATATATATTAAATATAAATAATATATATAATATATATAATATTTAATATATATAATATATATATTATATATATTAAATATAAAATAAATATATATTTCTCTGTTCTATATTTAAAATATTGCATAATAATAAATTGTATAAATTAAAAAATTATTATTAATTTTTTGCTTTATCAAATGCCAAATCATGGAAAAGTAAGCTCAATAAGTACAAAGATTTATACAAATGTATATTAAAATTATTTAATCTTCAGATTCGAATTGATCCTTACATCATGTTATTTCACCTTACACTATAAGTACTTTCCTTTATGAAATATCTCAAGAAAGCAAGTACAATCGATGCGAAGCTTTATAAAAATACACTTTTAAATTATTTAAAACTGAAATGTGAACTAGATGCTTGAAAAATTATATTAAAAAAATGGTTCTTTTTTCCAAAACAAAAAATGAATATATATATTGAATTACCATTATTATTATTAGTAATTTTCGATAATTCCGACTATATATTTATTAAACCTAACAAGAATGCAGAGAAATTATTGAGCTGTATACTCAGTAGGATACAATAATATTCGTTATTTTTATCATATCATTTTTACAATGCGCTGACTGCAGAAATATCTGGTAATATAATAAGAGGTTGCATTGAAAGCCGCTCTTCACATGTTGATGGCTCAAGATGCGTATACTATGGGCAGTGACAGATGTCTCATGTCATTTTAAAGTTTAAACATTCCTCACTAAAATTCAGTGATCAGACGCAATCCTTTGTTTACACAAGTGCTTTTCTATAACCGAATTAAAATGGAACGCGATAAGTTGTTTTCTCGGTGTGTACTTAATCATACACTACTTTGATTTGAAAAAAAGTGTAGCTGAAGCTCATCGATTGCTTGTGAAAACTATGGTGAATCTGGTCCATCGAAAACAATATATAGAGAATGGTTTCTACGATTCAAAAGTGGTGATCGTGACGTTCACGACAAACAATGGCTAGGTCAAACGAAAAAGTTCGAAGATGAAAAACTGCAAGATCTACTGGAAGAAATCTTGCTCACACATTGAAATAACAGCAAGAAATCAATAAATTAATCATTTCACGACGTATACAAGCCGTAGGAAAAATTCAGAAAGAAAGGAGATAGCTGCCACATGAATTGACGGAAAATTCCATTGATAATCGTTTAAACATCTCGATGTCTTTGCTTGCAAGGATAACAAGAGTTTCTTGTGGAGTATCGTGACCGGCGATGAAAAATGGATCTGTTTCGACAACCAAAAAGACAAGAAATTATGGGTTGATCCTGGCCAATCATCAACGTCGACACCAAAGCGAAATATCCACGGTCACACGGTTTCTATTTGGTGGAATATAGAGGGTGTCGTGTATTATGAGCTGTTAAAACCAAAATAAACAATCACTACTGAACATTATCGACAACAATTGGAGCGTTTGAATGATAATTTGATGCAAAAATGACCATCAATTGCATCAAATCGCCGAAAAGTGATTCCTCTCCATGACAACGCTCAGCCTTATGTTGCTATAGCCATGAAATAAACACTGATGGAGCTCGAATGGGAGGTTCTTCCTCCCCCAACGTATTCTTTGGACCTAGCTCCAAGCGATCACCATCTATTCCGATCGATGCAACACACTTTGGAAGATACACATTTCCATAACTACGGAGAAGTCGAAAATTGGGTTTCTAAATGAATTAGCTTAAAAGACAGACAATTCTTTCCTCACGGAATTCAACTTCTCCCAGAAAAGAGGGAAAAAGTCACAGCTTCCGAGGTCAAATACTTTGATTAATGTATTCACATATTTTGTTATTGAAATAAATGTTCAAAGAACACAAAAAAACAGCAGCTTTCAATCCACTCTCTTATACTTGTAATATACTCGTATGTAATAAAAATGAATACATTAATATTGTTTTAATATTTACATGAAAGAAATAAATAAAAAAAAAAACTATAATATTCTCGGTACATAAAAGATAAATAGTGTAACGTCAAGATGAGACGCATCTTTTTTAAAAGAAACTCTATTAAATTTTTGATAGAATCTACATTGTTTATGTAATAAAATGACAAATTTACTGCGTTAAAATGAGTATCACGTAGCGAGGTCGACGGCACACAATGCGTTAGACATCGGTGCGATGTACTGCCGACGACACTGAAGAATTAAACATCCCAGCACATAAACTTCACTAGATCATGGCACTTGTCGCATGCCTTCAAGCACGAAAGCAGTGGCAAGCGCGAAACTCGAAACTAGTGTAAAGAGCGAACGTAGGCTGGTAGACATGTTAGTGTTCGGTGGAAGATGTTTTGGCTGAGAGATGATTCGTAGCGCAAGAGTTTCAACAGTGGTGGACAATATACTTGCGGTTTTACACCTGCTATAGCTTGTAGGCACCGTGCGGATGTACATGTGACGGGGTTGAGATTCATTTGTAGTTGTATGAAAGTACTTTAGACGACTGTTAGGAGCTCGTATTAGGGTTGAGATTCAAACAAACGTACGTACGCTCTTCCCCAGACACCTATCTTCTAACTATCATTCTTCATCATGGCATGTATATCTTTCTGAGTAACACACGATGCGACACACAAGTTCATCATTGTTAGAAAAACACTTCGTATACGCAGGTTGGTTTGAATGTCACACACTAGGGGTTGATGATGATTATGTAGCGCAATTTCCCGTGAACTAAGTGAACCGTATTTTGCGGAAAAATGATTTCGTTCAATGGTACAACTTTTATGTCATTTAATACCCACACACAGATAATATCTAAATGTAATATGTATATAACGACATATATATATATATATATATATATATATATATATATATATATATATATATATATATATATACCTTTATATAAAATAACATTGGTACTATTTTACTTCTTACAGGTTCAATATTTTTCTTGTCTCCTTTGTTTATTAATTAACTTAAAATTTATAATATTTTCAAAGTTATGTATTTTATATTAGTGTCATAAGTGATCAAAACAATCAATTCTCACTTACATTTAATATTAAAAGTGTAAAAATAATTAAAAAAATAATTAATAATTAAGGTGTTGAAATATTAATCAAAAAGTTTGAAATTACATATCTGTAAATATAAGAATAGATATTAGATTTTATACCTATTTATCATTTGTATCTTTTTCTCTTCATCTGTCTGTAAATCTATCTCTCTCTCTCTCTATATATATATACATATATACATATATATATATATATATATATATATATATATAATATTGCAAGTAACCACATTGGTTTTTATATAACACACTTTTCCAATAAATTTTACAAGGAAACACAATAAAACTCAACAGCGAAAAAGAGTAGAAAAAAATGAAAATTAAGTGACAATATTGAAGCGATCCGGAAAAACTTTTCTTCAAGAAAGAAACTTACTTTGAGAACTTCAATAAATAGCGACCAAACTTTTTAGTTGGCCAACCAACAAGAACTAGAAAAATATAACACATCGCAACAATTATTTGAAAACGAAAGTTTTGTCTTCACTTACCGATGTGTATTTTGAGCTATGGATCAAAATGTCAATAAGTATGAAATTAATATATCATTTTTATGTTATATATATATATATATATATATATGATGTTTATCCAGTTTGCTGAAATATTAATCAATATAATGTCATTGAAAAAAAAACATCTCCAAATAACTAAAATAAATTATTTGAAAAATAAATATATTTTACTGGTTATATAGTTGAGTCAATGTTTAAGTTCAAATTTTCTGATAAGGTGAAAAAATACAAAAGATTATTTTATAAGAAACAGAGTCAATATTTTAAAAAGATTTTTAAAAACATATAATAATTATTATATAAAAAATCATTTCATAACTGATCGATAACCATTTTTTAATAATTTTAAAAAAATCAATGAAGTTAACCTATATTTTTTCGTAATACCGAGTACATCTTTATCTTTCTTCTTGTCTTTCAGATTTGTAAAGTATTAGTTTGGTAAGAAAATAATTTCGATTTTTGTTTTTTTAAATTCTAACCTCATTTTTTTTAATAAAAGTATAATTTCATTGTAATATCATTTGAAAGGGAATTATCGGTCTGTATTTTGGTAACATCGACTTTGATTTTATTATTGATTTTGCTTCAAATTTGGGTATTGAACTAAAGATGAAAAGGAAGCAAATAAGAGAAGTTCAAAACGGATGGTAAAGGAGTAGAAACTGCTCGTACACTAAACAATACTTTTAGTGTGGGTACTGTTAAGGAATGTACGATACAATAATGGTTCCAAAAATTTCGTGTTGGGAACGAGAGCCTTAAAGATAAACAAGGTCGTAGACATCCTTCTTCAGTTCATAATGATTAACTGAAAGAGTTAATTAAATCAGAACCACGCACAACAATTCGAGAGCTTGCACAAAACTTAGACGTTAGTCATCCAACAGTTTTGGACCCCTTAAAACCACTTAAATTAAGAAATGTATATGAATTGAAAGATCACAAACCGCAATTATTTTTCTACCAACCTAATATTAAGTATTACAATTTTGGAAATTATTTTTTAAGTATTGTATTGTTTTTTTTCTTAAGAAAATTTCTCATAAGAAAGTTTAACATTTTGATTCTTAATAATATTTGTTTCCTTTATATATAATATAAACTTTTCAACACAACAAACATATTTCTTTAACAACTAATTTCTTAAATTTTGGGTCACGATTCGAATATAATGTATAATAAAAAATGAAACAAAATAGAAGTAAACAAAGTTAATTTTATTTTCAAAAATGAATTATTGTGAATTTTAGCAAAATGAAGAATTTATTTGTGAAAATAAATTACCCTCATTATCAACAAATATTTTATTCAGTCAGTTTTTCATAAGATACAATAGATTTTGTTATATCAACGAAAAAATATAAAATTATGTAATTCATTTATATATATATATATATATATATATATATATATATATATATATATTTGTATAAATTCATTTAAACACACAGACACAAGTTGTAAAAGTTTCTACACATTTGTGTATTGTTTAAAAAGGATACACATTTCATATCCAAATAAAACACCTTTATAAAATGAAAAATAAATGAAAATAAATGAACGAAATCTCCATCTATTACTCCGAATCAATCATTTCATGATGGGAACAAAACACGAAAGCTCAATGAAAACGGTCAAGAATATAAGCAACCGTGTTTCCATGTTTCATTTCCGGGAGTATTAAACGCAAGAGTTATTAAATTTAATTTTAATTGGTGTAAACCCACCGGTTCTATATCATCTCTAGCAACGTTTCGTATACTGCTACATTAACACGGACTTGAAAACTCCATCCTAATTAAATTCATCAGTTATTTATATAGAAACGAGACTGTATATAGTTCACTACGTTTTGTAACAAAGAAAATATGTATGTTCATGCTTTTTTTGTATTGAAAAATACTATAAATTTAATCGTATTGGGAACTGAAAGGCAAATACTCTTTCATTAATTATTTAGTATGATTACTAATGACTTACTGTTTCTTTAACAATTTTAAAACACAAATTGACATTTAATATTAGAATAACTAGATCATACCTGTATTTTTTACGATATAATTTCATTAATAGAGAAGTGAGGTACCAAATAAGTTTAGTATTAAGAAAGTTAAGAAAGCGAACAATAATCTTTAATATAATAAAATTTTGTTTCAAGTCTCTATCGATTACTTTATGACAAATAATTAATGACGACCTATTTATAAACATTCTATTTACTTTTTCGTGCTGTAATTTTTCAGTTTAATGTAGTTAAAATTCAGTATGTTATTATAAATATATTATTAAACATATTTAAATATAAATGTGTGCATATTCATTGTGGATGTTAATGTTTTAATGAAACATTAAATTGAAATATGAAATAAATATGAATATGATTATATTATCTCAAATCTTAATATGAAAAGTTTATTGAATTTAACGATGTAACAAAATTTGAATATAAACTTATTCAACTAATGTAAATAATGTTAATTTATTTAAGTTGTTTCATATCTCAAGAATTATTTTGTTTTAGTCAAAAGTTCCGTAAACTAAACAACGGAGAAATGTTCATAAATTATGTATGGGAAATTGTTGTGTTTGTAATAAATATTTCATTAGAAGAATAATAACGAACATTTAGATTTAATGTCTTAAAAAAACACACGACTTAAAATAAATAAGAGAGAATAATTAAATATCTATTATAAATAGGAGACCGTTTTCAAATTATATATTCACATATTTATACTATATATATAAATATATATATGTATATATATATATATATATATATATGTGTGTGTGTGTGTAATTATTAAAATTGTAATCATTCACAGAGCTTAATTTCAATAAGTGTCATTTTTGAGCATTTTAAAAGATCAAAAGTTTCACTTTAACGCACATAAAGTAATTATTGTATTTTTAAAATATTTCTTAAAATCTCTATATTATTTATCTAAATAAATATTTTTAGCTGTTAAGTGATTGTAAAATGATTTTTTCCCATGAATCATTCGAATAATTATAAAATAGATATAAGGAAATAATTTCTTTAGAATAAAAGTCATGTTGAATATTTAAGAACTCATTCACACAATTATTTTCTTTTATGTAAGAAATATCTACTTTATTTACATAACGTTGGTTTTTGTATTTCATGTTGATTTAAACTTAATATTTTTTTAATTTCAGTTTTCTTAATTTAAAATAAATTATGAAATATATCAAACAATAATATTAATTACTCTTTCCGATCTTAATATTATTCTAGAATTATTATTTTATTATTCTTTAATTGTTTACCAGTATAACATTAGTTTATATTTATTTTTAGTAGTTTTAAAGCAATATCGTTAATAAACATTTTTTTTTATTACAAGCATAGAAACCACCAATGTCCAGTGAAAAACAAATCATTTTTGTAGACACCTTTAAACAAAAATAGAGTTACTTTACTATTATAAAACGTAAGTAAGGAAACTACTGAAAAAACAGTCGGTCAACGAAAAATACTCAAAAACAGATGATTAAATAATTTTACATTTAAATATATTATAATTACATTTTTAATACACACAAATAAACATTTTTCCTGAAACTCTTTTATTTATAGTTCATATCTGACAAATATCCACAAAATTACAATAAATATTCAAAATTGTATTCTTGTTCTAAAATTTTAATAAAATTTTGTGAAGCAAGCAATTTTGTCAAGCAAGTAAAAATGGTGATTTCGAAATTCTTTTAAGGAAGATATCCAAGAATAAGTCAGGTGATGTTTAAGTCTCTAAAAGACAATGTTTGAATATTATTGCTTTAATCTTTATCTATTACTATGATAAAAACCTGAAAAGACATGGAAACTGCTTCGAAAAGTACATCATGTGCTTACATAAACCCTACTGCATCATACTGAAGCTTGTTTATCTACAAAATTAAAAAAAATAACGTTTTTATTTTTTTGATTCCAGCCCGTAGATGTGAATCTGTAAAATTTTATGAGTAAAAATGCAATGTATATGAAAGTGACAATTAAAAAGTAATTATTTTGTATTAAACAATGTTCATATAAAAACGAAACTTTTATTTTCCAGCTCCCGGCGCATTTTGATGATTTACTTTTTGATAAATGTAAAAGAAACCGACATATACTCTTTATATATATATATATATATATATATATATATATATATATACATACACACATATATATATATATATATATATATATATATATATATATTGAGATTGTCGAACGCGATTCGTAAAATTGCGTGTTTTTCATGAACGTAGAATCGTTGCGACCCGCTAAGGCTACTGAATTTCAACGTTTACGGTGCGCAATGAGTAGCTGCTTCAAAACGGCCGTAATTAATTTAATAACGTCATAAAACTGTCCGTTACATCGCCCGTACCGCCGTGTCGTTACCCGACGCGGTACTACTACTGCTACCCAAAACATCACACTACTGCAATCCATATTATAATTCTACAGTGCAGTAATTCGGTTCCTTTCCGTCGACGCGAAATATTGCCATTTGTGAGGCAGACGAAAAGTTAACACGGAATGTTTTATTTAATTTTTCCGTTCTCAGATAAATATTAATACATCTTTTTTTTAATTTCACTAAAGTCTGGTTTCTTTGTATATGAATGAAGAACGATTAGTTTCATATGTTATCATGTTACTAGTTATTGTTTCATTATAAATATTATTGTTTTAAGTATATTTTATAAATATTTCCAATAAAAAATTTAATTTCCTTATCCCACCTGTTCTTTGGTTTCTTTCTTAGTCTTTTTATATTCCTTTATTTCCAGTTAATAATTTCTGTTTTTTATCGGTTGTATTTTCTTCTTGCAACATATCCCGCCTATTGTAAGTAAATATCACTCGACAAATAACTTTAAACCCCAAAAATATATTTATTAAACAAGGATTTTATGTATGGAAAAGATATTAAAAACCTTGACTGATATGGAATAAAACAGTTTTATTTTTATTTTGATTTATTTTATGTAAATTGTTTGTGTATAATCTTTTTATATATAAAAAAATAATTCCATTGTGAAATTTTTATAAAACATTTTTTTTTTGTATAGACCACATATCTCCTCTCCTCACAACGCTGTTCCCCTTGCTACACTCTACAAGCAGAACGTTAACCATTCTCGACCATCAATGATTGGTTGATGGATATCATATGGTCTCTGTTCTGATTGGTTGATATCAGTCACATGTATATAGTTCTCTCACGGTGTACAACGAAATAGGGTGTACGATTTTAGTATAAAACTGATAAGAAATTTATTCAAAATACTGTATTCAGTGAAGATTTAAAGTAAAAAAAATTGTTACACATTTTAACAATTTAATTTGTTATTAATTTTGATAAACTTTTCAAATAAAATTTTTACTACTTAATATTTTACGCAGATTATTTGTGCGTATAATTCGTTAATTTCTGCTATTTGTTAGGAAAGAGCCAGCTTAGAAAGAAGGGGGCGAAGTGCATCCAGGAACCGGTGAGTTTAATAAGTAGGGGACAGAACTCCCTGTTTATTTTAAAAGAAAGTTTTTTTAAGGTTGATGTTTTTGGTTGTTATTATTATTACTGTAAGGTTTGTTTACAATATTTGATCACATCTTCTAATTCATTTTTAAGTTACAACTTGCAAAATTTAAATACATATTAATAATTTTTAATATTTATTTTAATAATTTTTAAATACATATTAATAATTTCTATTATTTATTTTAATAATTTTAAATAGATATTAATAATATTTATTATTTATTTTAATAATTTTTAAATATATATTAATAATTTTTATTAATTATTTTTATAATTTTTAGTACATATAATGATTCAGCAAAGAGAAATGAAAAAAAATCATTTTTTCTGAGGAAATTAAAATAACTAAAAATGTTTATGGTTTTATTTTGATAAATACATATGCTTTCATGCAGAAATTTGTCGCAGGTAAGAAAAGAAAGGTTTAATTTATTAAATTATACACAAAAATTAATGATTCCTAATACCTAAAATAGAGATTTAATATATATTCTAGGAGACATATAAAATTCAGGAATTAAAATCAAATAAAAAATTTATTAGATCCATGTCTCGTTACACAACATTGGATTAACCGAGGCTTATTTGTACTTAAAACGATAAGTTGTTTAGAATAAATCAGATTCAGTGACAAGATTATCATCTGAAATTAAATTAACAATTAAAGAAAAATCCCTTTTTAATTTTTTCGATGAAAGCAAATACAGACAAAGAAAATTGATCTAGATACAAGATTAAAATTCATTTCAGACTTTCTTCTTTATTAAAAATGAACATCATTATCTGTTGTATATAGTCCTATTCAGAATTTTTCCAGTTAACATTTTCCCTCATATTTTAAATTAATTTTCTGATATTATTTAATAGCTTCATTTATATATATATATATAGAGAGAGAGAGAGAGAGAGAAAGATATTAAGTAATGATTTTTATATTAGTGAAGTATTTAGTAATTTTTTTATCAAATAAATAAACACAATTCGGAGTAACAAAAATTCAATTCTCAAGAAAATTAACAATGAAATAATTTCTAGCTTAAATAAAAATAAATGTTTTATTAAAAAAGAGAAAATTTCAACAAAAATTTCGATAGAAATCACATGTTTTAAACACTTGTTAAGAAGAAAAACTTTTAAAGTGCATATTCCATTACAAAAATTTTAAATAATTTCACAGTATTTCATTTTATATTCATGAATTAAATAAGTATAAAAAATAATTTTATCTTTAAAACAAGATACTAATTCTAAAATATAATTTATTACCTTTTTTCCTAACTTAAAAGGTTTAAGTTCAGAATTGAATTATAAATACAGTTTATTAACAAATAACTTTAATTATTAAAAACTAGATTAATATTTGAAAGTTAAAAATGTGACAATTCATAAATACTCTTTTTGAATTATTTTGATCTGAAAAACATTTTAATTATACATATATTCATATATATATATATATATATATATATATATATATATATATATTTCATTTCAAAGTACGTTAAAAGAATTTTTTCATCAGTTATGTGTCACACCGTGATGTATTAATATTGTTACAATTTCGAGTACATTTTAAGTGAAAATAATTGTTTGATACAGTATTACATTTTTTGTTTTAAGTTCTATTACGGCTTTTAATGAATATAAACACAAAAAATCTCGTGTTTTCTTTATATATCTACAATAAAAATATTTTTAAACTGACTTTCATGTTTCAATATAAAGTATATTATCATTTTTTTATGAAAAAAACAACGATTTCATATAACACGATACTGAAAATGTACTTTTTTATTTTCAACTATCATAAAAAATATTTTTTTACATATAAATCTTTATGGCAGTTTTCTGTGATAATAAATCCAATTTTAATGAACATTTTTGTTACAAAGAAATTAATTTATAATACATACACACACACACACATACACACACACACACACATATATATATAATATATATATATATATATATATATATATGATATATATATATATATATATAGTCGCATATATATATATATATATATATATATATATATCATTCACACGCACTCATATAATTTACAAGATAAATTCTACGCCTTACAATATTTATAGCGAAACAGAACAAAGTATAAATTGTCTGGATTTAGTGCTGTCACAAAAATATACTGAGATCTTTCTTAAGAGTAGATCTTTTACAAATCTCGACTTTGATATATACCTTTTACATAAATTTAATTGCTCAGTAAAAGGATTAGTGTAATTTTATGCTCGAAGAAAGTTTCAATAGATTTAGTGTATTTAAATCAAATAAATTTACTGATTTATTTGATTAATTCTACAAAAGTTTATTTCGTATGATTTGTTTTATTTTTATTACTTTGTAGTCAAATGCGTATATTCATTCTGTCGTTGTTCGGTCTTATAAATTATTGTAATGTCATTTTAAATTAAAATTCTATACTTTCAAACCTATTTTTTCGTTAAGATTATTCATTAGAACTTCATATATTTATTTTTAAATTTATTAAAATATTCAAATGAAATATAAATACTAGAAATGTTACAAAAATAATAAAATAATATTTTTCATTGTTTTACAAATTAAATTCAAATAAGCCTAATAATATTCTTTTACATTTTAAAACAATAATAAAATATGAGTTGTACAAATTAATTCGGTACCTGTTTTTTATAGAAAATTAAAGTTTATGGAAAAATGGAATACATTTCAGTTCTCAATGTATCCCCTATTATTTTGAATAAGTTTGCTCCATCTGTCTGGTCACTGAAAGAATCCCTTCTTGAAAAAAATAGTGATTTTGAGTTGATGAAGTCATAAACCATTTGCGGACCTCTTAACTGTTTTAGCATTTTTTTTACATGTTCTATGCGTTACAAAACGTTCTCTCAAAGCTTCAGACCATTTCCATGGCTTCGGAAGCATTTTTATCAATTGTAATGCGAAAAGTATGCAATACCTAATATGCTGATTTTTGGCCGCCATCGTGTTTACTACTATTTTGTGAGGTTAAGCTCAATTGCTTAGCCAATATATATATATATATATATATATATATATATATATATATATATATATATATATAGTTACATTAAATATTAAAGTTGACACTCCAAAATCTTAAAACGTCGAGAAAATATTTCAATTTAAAACACAGTTACGATTGGTCCAATTTAAAGGCACCGAAATAATTTTATACCCAATAAATTATCCTATCAAGATACAAAAAATTACATTATCAGCCGAATTAAAAAACTTATGAGAAATAATTAATTACTTTTCATTAATTTAAATTTAATACTATTTCTTTAGAAAATATTTCCTATAAGTTCAAAATGTTCTTAAATTTATTATATTTTTATACATTTTTTTGTTTATTTTAATTATTGCATTTTGCTTATAATTACAATTATATCCCTTGTTTTTTTCGTATTAGAAACATTTTATTTAAAATAAAACAATAGAAATATAGCTATTTAAACGTGGAACTATTAAAATAATATTATTAAATTGGTACTGCCTGAATATCACATTCATAATGAAATCGGTCATGTATAAAAAACAATAATATAAAAAGAAAAAGCAAAGAAATATAGTTACATATATATATATTATAAAACCTTCCCCACACAATTTTTTTTAAATACTACTCGTTTCAATCAAAATTTGAGCGCAAACAGCTTATCTCCAAAAATGCAACATTATAACAAAACAATATAAATATAGCTATTTAAGCATGGTTAATATAGCTATTTAAACTATTAAAATAATATTATTAAATTGATACTACCTGAATATCACATTCATAATGGAATCGGTCATGTATAAAAATCAATAATATAAAAAGGAAAAGCGAAGAAACATAGTTATATATATATATATATTATAAAACCTTCCCCACACAAATCTTTTTCTTAAATACTACTCGTTTCAATCAAAATTTGAGCGCAAACATCTTATCTCTTAAACTGCAAGCATTGTTTTTTTACATATGGAGAACCACATATGTAACAGAAATTTATTTAATGATTTATTTTCAAATTTAAAGCTATTTAATCTTTTGATTTATTTAAAGCGATTTTATAAATCAATTCGTTTTTACATTTTATTTTCTGATAAATTAATTCTTCTTCCTTATTCAAAAAATTCAGTAACTGTTAATTATTGAATTTAAATAAATAAAATGCAGTACACACACATATACGATCATATATATATATATATAAATTATATATATATATATATAATATATATATATATATATATATATATAAAGTTATACTACAAGTAAGAGTGTATCTTATTACTGATATAAGTTAATAAATAAATCATCAATAATTCAGTTAAATAATATTCTTTAAATACCGAGAAAGTACAGTACAATAAATAAAGCATTATTAAAAGTAGTGACAACGTCGTTAAACTCGAAATTGTCGTAATTTAAAAATCTTTCCAGCAAATTTTCATCATAAAGAATCACGATTCATCAAAACCATTGTGATACGTACTCTTCTTAAAACCAGCCCTGTACCTGATGGGAGTCGGATTGTCTTTAACACGGCAGGAGGTCTCATGAATAAAAAGTATATTTAACATTTCGGCTCCTGTTTTCACACCGTCGCTTCGTCTTGTGTGGTACTCGTTTTCTTTGCGCCAGTTAAACGCTGTGTACATGTCTGTGTTTCTTACAGAAATGTGAGCGTCTTTAAAATATTAGCGCACTGAATTGTTGGTTCGTGCTGCTAACCTTGTTTCATGGCCTTTAAAATGATAATTTTATCACTTTTGTTTTGCAAATGGGCTGTTTTCAACAGAGCGTTTATAGATATGGCCGTTTGTTTTTTTTTTGAACGTCCGTGTTTGTTACTTAAGTATTCTCTTTATATAAGAAATTAGTATTCTTTATATTACGCACGATTTAAAAAATCTAAAAATACTGAACTAGTTTAAAATAATTATATATTATCGTCCATTAAGATTATCATAGAAATATTTTTTTTAATAAAAAGTTATCATTGAATATTAAATTATATTACACCATACTACATATTATAAATATATCTTTGATAGAAATATATATATATATATATATATATATATATATATATAACGCTTATTGAGGTACTGTAATAGTGTATAGGATTGAAATAGTAAATGTATAATTTGGAATATCTACAGAAAAGCTCTACTTGTTTTTTAAAAAATAAATATTAAAATCTCATTATTTTTAGATAAATACTAAAAGAACTTGAAGAAATGGACCAGTTTAGTCAAATAAATGACAATCTGCAACACTAGTTATTTCTTTAAATCATTTAGTGAATTCCCAGTATGAGAGAAATCTTATTAAACACTAGTTCCTCCATTATATTAACAGATAAGAAAGATCGTTGTTAGAAAAATTGTAGAAGAGAAGATGTAGATAAATACTATATTTTCAATTAAGAAATGGTGGTTTGGAAAGAATAATATTACGGAATTGTGGATCATTTTGTTCTTCTATGTCTACATTGAGTAAGAGTAAAATGAAGAAATATGATAGAATTTCCCATAAAAAACTGTTACTTTGCCAAAAAAAATTACTTATTATTATCAAACATATTACTGATGTTTTAATATATATATATATATATATATATATATATATATATATATATGTAAATATATATAAATCTTTTTTTATTATTTTCCAGGAAGAAAAACTATTTCGTTGGCAGGAAAATAATTATGATTTTTTTTGGTTTTTTGAATTCTAGCTTTAATTTTTTTCAATGAAAGTGTCATTTATTTGAATGAGTTCAAAACGGATGGTAAAGCAAAAGAAACTGCTCGTAAACAAAACAATGCTTTTAGTGTGGGTATTGTTAAGGCACGTATGGTGCAATGCTAGTTCCAAAAATTTCGTGTTGGGGACGAAAACTCTGAAGATGAAGAAGGTCGCGGGCATCCTTTTTCAGTTCAAAACGACCAACTGAAGGCATTAGTTGAATCAGAACCATGCATCACATTTCTGAAGCTTGCTATTTAGATATTAGTCATTCATCAGTTCTCGACCACTTAAAACAGCTAGAAAATTCAAAAAACTTGACAAATGGGTGCATAAACTGCAACTATTTTTCTACTAACCTAATATTTATCAATTTTTTATTATAAATATTTCAAGTATCGAACTGAAAAATCTATTCAGTTTATTAAGTTTATAATTAGTTTATTTACTGAAAATTAACTAATAATTCTTTATCATTTCTTTAACATAACTGGATTATAATAAATAAATTTAAAAATAGAAATTTAAGACTTTGGTTTGCTTTAAGATATATTTATTGCATTTTTATTTTCTTTATATATGTAATATTTCTTAATTGTATTTTTTTCAAAATTATAGAATTTAATTTAAATAATACTAACACTATAATTTGATTAAACGTATGATTTATATTTGTGTGCTGTATAGTTATTTGTAAAAATGTGTAGCTGTTAATAAAAATAAATAATTGTTTAAAATTTTGTATTTAAAATTCTGATTAACATTTGAATATTCAATTTCATATATTTAATACTTAATGGAAACATTATATATATATATATATATATATATATATATATATATATATAATGTTTAGATGTATTTTGAAATACCGGAATAATAAAAAATAAAATACCATAAAACACAACAGAAAATTACAAAATAATTAGACTAAGTAAATGTATTAATTAAAAATCAAGATATACTACTAAACGAAACTTAAACTGCACAAGCAATAAATCACTGACTATCAGCATCTAATTTGAGTTCATACAAGTTGACTACAGCAAACTCATAAAATACCACATACTGTTTTTAAAAATAGCAATTAGTTTATCAAATATCAAATGGGCAATAAGCACGTAACCTGAAAAACTGCAGTATTAGCAAGGTATTTTTTTTGCGCAAAGTGCTATTAATTATTATGACGAATAAATGAGAAACCTTTGATTTAAATTTAAAAAAAAATGATTTTTTTTATCAACAGGATGACCTTTTTTTCATATTTATAAATTGGAAAAGTAAAACGTAATCCTCTTTTACAGAAATAGATAAAAAAATATTTTCAGGAATATTTATTAAGATGTAGTGTATGTAGGTGTCATTTTTAACATTTATAACTTTTCATATTAATTTTAAAATCTGCATATCCAAAATTAAAGTAGTTCAATTGAAAAAAAATCATTATTTCGACTCAAATATATTCAAATTATATTAATAAAAATATACAAATTAAACAAAAGATCTCTTTAAAGATATAACAATATAAATAGATTTAATATAGAATTAAATTTTCTCTATTAGTTTATGACATTTAATATATATATATATATATATATATACATAAAATATATAGTTATTAGTTTATTAATTTCCACTGATTATATACTTAAAGATAAATTAATATAATGTGAATTAAACGTTTAGAAATATGAAAAGAAATAACAATATTAATTTACATAAAATATCTTGAAAGCACTTAATTTCTAGAGTTACAAACTCGTCAAGGGAACACTTGTAAACACGAAACGAATATATTAATTAAGAGTAATTTAATTATAATGTTTAAAGCCATTTAATAGTATTACGACGTATATATAATGTACATTAATTGAATTGAATTTTTTGTTTTATATTTAAAAAATTATATATATATATATATATATTTATTTGCGTGTGTGTATTCCTTTCCTAATATTACTAAAAACATATTGATGTCCATGTTCATTCTATAATTCGTTCAATAAAATATAGTCTGACATTTTTAATAGTTTTGGTGTACGAATAAAGCTAAAAAACTACATTAAAAAATTAAATAAACATATAATTGAAAATGAAAATGTACCATTTTAAAGTAAAAAATTCAATACTGAAAACACGTTTTTTGAAAATGTACTTAAGATTTATAATTCAACAAACGAATGAACTGAAATTGCAATCATTTCATCTCTGATAGAATCAAAATAAATTCAGTAACTAAAATTATTGACATATAAAAAAACAGAAAAAAATGTTTGAAAAGTATTGAAATTTACTGTAGATAAATTTTTACTGTCGTTACATATGTCTGTTATAATCCACTGTAGAGTCGTGTGATAAATGCTAGTTTTTTTTTAAATATATATTTTTATAAAAGTTGTTCAGTAGCCGTTAATTAAATCATAGTTCGATTAATATTTATTTACAAAAATATTACTGTTTAATCTACTTAATATGTATTTTTATAATAAAATTTACCAATTTTATCAACAATCTATAACGGATAAATGAATATATAACTGACGAAACTAGTTGATAAAAAATAAAAATCCTTATACAGCTTATGAAGTATTATGTTAACAGATAAAAATCTACATAACTTCTTACTTGTCCGTGCGTTATAAAAAATTATAATTTCAATTAATAAAACCAGCAAATGTATTAAATTGCAATCATTTTATATCTTTTTTCTTACTTACACCAGTAACATTATTCAGAATCGAAAATTAATTTTCATACACACACACACACACATATATATATATATATATATATATATATATATATATATATATATATATATATATATGCTGATACATTCATCTTAATAAATTTTAATTTCGAAATCAAGTTCACAGAAAGAATTTCATACAAAAACGAATGTGAAAAAAATACAATACAAACATAAAATTTAATTCAAATATAAAACAACTAGATATTTAAACAATTTAAAAGTCGTTTTATGAAAACACACTACACACGTATCTACATCTATATATATATATATATATATACATACAAGTTTCAGCAAATTGAAAAAGTTACATGCAACATCGTAATCAAAAAAATTTAACTTAAAGAGAAAAAAGAACTAATTCCATAACGAAAATGAACATTCCTAACGTTTCTGAATAAACTTTTTACAAGAGAAACGATAAAGAAAAAATAGACTACAAAATGGTGATACGATTCTTGCATATAATATGAGCTCGACTGTATATAAATGGCTCGGGGCGGCCATCATGTATAAAAAAAATGTTATTATAGGTACGTATTCAACAATTTCGCATTTCCTTCTACCGACAGGAAATTATTGAAGAAAAACTTCATTTCATACATAAAAAATTCAATTAAACAGCGACATCAGCTACTGAATAGTAAATTCTACTTTTGAGAGAGTGTTATGCCTATTCTGAAGTATTCAAAAGATCTCTTTTATATTGATTGAACTTCTTTAGATTTATATATAAGAGAAATAATATTTCAAGAGCGATATTTATTTGAATAGATGGATTAAAAACTAAACTCTATTATTTTACTCAGAAAATATTTAATAAAAATGTATAATAAATGAATACAAAAATTGTTTTTAAATATTGTGCTACTCATTTTTCACAACATTTTTAGAATTAATTCTAAAAACAAAACAGCACAATTGTGACACACGGAATGATTTTGTTATTTCTATAATTGATTTACACAAGTTTTTATAACAAACATTACGTACTGTATTTAATAACTGTTCATCAAGCTACGAGTATAAAAATGAAGAATCATGTATTGAATTTAAATTAGAAAATAATAAAAATGTAACAGATTAATTATATAAATAATTCCCAACTCAAATACTGTCATTATTAATAATTAGTATTCTTAATATTATAACTTTATATAAATGTATGTACTTTAATTAGAAGTTAATTATAATTTATCTGTTTTTAATTGTAACTTATTTCATTCCAATTATAAACAAAAGTGTTTAGTCAATTTCCATAATTAATGTTTTTGACATCACATTTCAAATAATTTCAGTTATAAAACAAAAATTATTTAGTATCCAATATTATTTTTTTTTATTAACAAATTAAGGACTCTCTTTTCCTTTATTTATTTATTTCTCTCTCTCTCTCTATATATATATGTATATATATATATATATATGTCATATTGTGAAAAAGAAAATAATCAGTGGGTGATAAAAATTATTGACTGGTATAATTAAGTATTTTAAGTATATTTAAGTATTTAAATTTTTTGTTACTGAGGTTAAATTCACTTATACAAAAAAATCACATTTTTACTCACAAAATTTTGGGGAGGTGTCCTGGTTAAAATCATGATAAAATAAAAACCGATAGATCATAATAAAAATCCCGATCATTCAGATGATTTCTGAAAAACATTTAAACGGTGGTTCTGTATCCTCACTAGAAAGCTAAGGTACAAAAGAAGTTGAAAATAATATTAATTGCTAGTTAGGAAATATGATAATTCTTTGAAATAGTTGTAATAAAGTTTGAATTAGGTTAAGGATGTCAGAAAATTAATAGAAAATATATCAAAAGAGAAGTAAAACGATATTATATATATATATATATATATATATATATATATATATATATATATATATATATATATATACATATATGTGTGTGTGTGTGTTTGTGTTGAATGTGTATACGTAAAAAATAGAAAAAAATGTTGAATAAATACTACTAGATAAAAAACAAACTAGAAAATAAATTAGATACAAAAAAAATTTCCATTCTACTCGTAATTATTGATAGTCATTAAATGTTGTTGATTGTCATATTATACACCCACATACACACACACACACACATAAATATATATATATATATATATATATATATATATATATATATATGTAAATAATTTCATGTTATATAAATTACAGATTTAAGCATTTCGTTTAATAGACAAAATTTAAATAAGAATAATATGAAAACTTAGGCAGGTTTAATATTCATATTACGTGTTACTAAATCGTTTAGTGGTGTGTAAAGGAGTATTAATGATTTGTTATGAAAAATATGTGAAAAAGGTATTTAAAAATGTGTTATTTTAGTGAAACATTTCTCACGAAACCTTTTAACAAGCTCTAACGATTCAGTATACATGCTTTTTTTATTAATTTGTATAAAGAATTTATTGAAAGATATATTGATTAAGTAGATATTATTTATTCATTTTTATACAAAGATGACTGTATATATATATATATATAATTTTTGACAAATAAATACAAATTTAAAATATTAATTATTTTCAAACTAAAATTTTAAAATCTGACCTGACAATAGAAAACAATTATTTAGATTGAAGCATGAAAAGTGTGTTAAGAGACGTCAAATATTGTTTACAGTAGAAATTGTATTAATAATTTTGAGTTGTAGATGACATTGAACCAAAAATAATTCGAATTAATTTCACACATTTACATCACATAAATTACTTCGAATTTTAAATATAGAGTCCACAAAAGCTATATTATATTTAGGTAAAAGATAATTTAAAAAAATATAGACGTTTAATATTTTTTTTTTTGGAAATTTTAAAATATTGTTCCTGGATTACACATTAAAACTCTTGTAACAGAATTTTTGAATATAGTTAAAAAATAAATGTATCTGTAGTCCATCCGTAAATGGACGGATTTTAAAGAAGACAAAATTTATATAATGCTTCTTAAACTAAAAATTAATTACATCAAAATACTAAAATGTTGATTGGTTTATGTTATAAGCTGCTATTTTATAAATCATTATTTTTTATAAATTAATAACCTTTTAATATTATCTGTAAATTAATAAAATTTAAAATATTCTAAAGAATATTTCTGTCATATATTTATATTGAATTTAATAAATTACAAATACTAAAAAGCTGTCTATCTTATTACTGACAATAAAACTAATTATACCATTTCAGGGAATTTCACAGAAACAAATCTTTCCCGTATACAAAAGCATTTCAGCAACCACAAACACATATTTTACGAATTCATATGTAGTCAAATTAAACCGTGCATTATTGGTATGAAATATAACATCAAAAACATGTTTTTCATATATGAAATTCTTAACCTAATAATTTTGAACATATTTATTACAATCTGTCATTTCCAGTTTGTGTAAAACTGCAATATTCTATAAAAAATAAACATTAAATAAATAGAATATGAATTAATTTATTTTTTTTTCATTGTATTTGGTTGGTAGAAAAATAGTTGCGGTTTATGATCTACAAATTCATATACATTTTTCCTTTTTTGATTTTCCTAGCTTTTCTAAGTTCTAAGTGGTCTAGAACTGTTGGATGACTAACACCTAAATTTGAGCAGCTTCTTGAATTGTGTGGTTATGATTCAACACCTTCAGTTGGCCGTTATGAACTGACAAAGGACACCAATGACCTTATTAATCATCAAGATTCTTGTCCTCAGCACGAGATTTTTGAAACCACCATTGCACCCTACGTTCCTTAACAGTACCCACACAAAAAGCATCGTTTAGTTTACGAGCAGTTTCTACTGCTTTACCGCTCATTTTGAACTCGGACAAAAATTGTTCTTATTTACTTCTTTCCATGTTTAATTCAATAGCCCAATTTGAAGAAAAATTAATAATAAAACCAAATTCGATATAACCAAAATACAGACCGAAAAATGCACTTTCAAATGATATTAACAAGAACACGACGAAATGATATTTTCAGTGAAAAAATTAATATTAGAATTTAGAAAAAAAATCGCAATTACTTTCCTACCAACCATATCATAGAGATATATTTATATCTCTCATCCTTGATATTGCTTCTGTCTATAAATATGAATTTTTAAATTGATTATTTTTAAATCACTTATATATAAACTTATTTTTTAAATGACTCCCATATTAAAAAAATATATTATTTGGCATCCGATCTGTTCAATTTCCAATGAATAACATTACAATCGTTTAAAAATGACAAGATGTCTAGAAATACCTGAATGTTGCATATCGTTAAGAATATTAAATTGATTTGTGAACATTTGAAAATGAAATTGATTTGTTTTCAAAATTGATTATTATTTTTTTTTATTTTCAAAGTGTTCCACTGAATTAGTATTTACTGTTTGATGTTCCATTGAAAGAAATTAAGGTTAGAATTCAGAAAACAAAAACAGAAATTATTTTCTTACCAACCTAATAATTGAGATGCAGATCTTCAATACTGCATATATTATATAAATATGAGTTTTTAAATTGATTATTTTTAAATCACTTATGTGTAAGTTTATTTTTAAATGACTCCCATATTTAAAAAAAGATATTATTTGGCATCCGATCTGTTCAGTTTCCAATAACAACTTTACAATCTTTTAATAATGACAACATGGTTCCAAATACCTGAATGTTGCATATAATTACAAATATTAAATTGACATATATTATTTAAAAATGAAATTAGTTTGTTTTGAAAGTGTTTTATTAGATTAGTATTTACTGTTTGAAGTTTCATTGAAAAAATTAAAGTTGGAATTCAGAAAACAAAAACCGAAATTATTTTCTTACTAACCTAATAATTGAGATGCAAATCTTCAATACTGCATATATTATATAAATATGAATTTGCAAAGTGATTATTTTTCAATCACTTATATATAAAATTATTTTTTAAATGACTCCAATGTTAAAAAAAATAAATTTTGCAATCGGATCGGAAACAAAAATCTCAATCATTTTCTTAATAACCTAATAAACTACAGTTTTGCGTTTTACATCAACATGAAATATCTAGAGATAGAATCGATCGCCTATCTATATTACAACATATCTCATCATATCAACATCTCTATTACAACATCTTTGATAAAATCTAATAATAAATATCGTTACTATTTACTGAAAAATACACGTTATATGATTGATAATATTTTATTTCTTGGTAAATATTTTCAAATAATCATATCCGTTGCGTTGAACATACGAAAATATACGAAACGAGGAAGTACTGAAGCAAGTGGAAAATTACTATTTGTTTTTCGCATAGCAAAACAAGATATTATACATTATACAGCCGTCTTGTTTCGTCATCTAAGCACGAAAGAAAGACTTCGAATCAACTACAGCTGTTGACATTTTCACGACGCGACGACGGTGAAGTATATTTCGCCGCGTTTACATTACGTAATAAAACGTTGTCAATGTGTTTGTTCTTACATTGTATCGACGCTTTCAGATTGAGTGAATGAGGGTCGATGATGCGAGAGTACAAGGTCGTATATTTTCTTCATATGATGTATTATGTACTCTGTTTTTTTATGTTGGATGATATTGTATTTTTTTTCGATGATTAAGTAAGATTCTGTTTTCTTGTGGACTTAGTGAATGAAATAAATACTACTTAAATTGATCACGCACGTAGAAATAAATATTAAAACATTAAATTGTTTAATGTTGTCTTTGAAAATAAACACTCTTGAGTAATCATTCCCTAATTAATCCAATTAATTATTAGCTTGTAACATATCAAGTTGCCGAATTTCAGTCAGTCAGAGGTCGACCGTGACTGAGAAAGGTTCTGTGCAAAATTTTACATGTTCAGCTATTTGGAATTGACTAATGTACTGTACCCTTCAATTGTTTTTAAGTACGGAGTTATTATTATTTTTATTTTTTTATACCCTTTAACAGGATGGTGTCCACAAAAGATTTACGTTTAATTTTTATATGAGTCCAAGTTGGAACACAATGCAGCGGTATCAGGTAGAAATATCAATGGGGTTTTTGGAGAAGGATCGGCTAGCCAGAGAACAATTCAGTTGTGGTTCAAAAAATTTCGTTCCGGTAGTATGAATCTCGACAATGAGCCTAGAGGAAGACTTAAAACTATTGTGAACGAAGAACATTTGAGAGCCATGGTGGAAGCTAATCCACATATAACAGTTCCAGCTCTCGCATATGATTTAAGTGTTAGTGTTATGACTGTTTCTTGTCATCTTGCTGCAATAGGAAAGGTAAAAAATCTGGATAAGTGGGTGCCGCATGAATTGACAGATGGTCAGAAACTGAGACGCTTAGGTGTATTCTTCATTGATGATTCGAAATGATAAAACGACATTTTTAAATCGAATCATTACTTGTGATGAAAAGTGGATTTTGTATGATAACAGAAAAAGATCTGGACAATGACTAAATGCAAATAAGGCTCCAGGATACGCACCCAAACCGTCATTACACCAAAAAAAATTTATAGTTACTGTATGGTGGACAAATAAAGGAATAATACATTATTCTTTTTTAAAATCAAGCGAAGTAATTGCGGTTGATTCATATTGACGCGAAATCGATAGTAAAAATGAAAAATTAAAAACCAAACAGCCGATGCTAATCAATAGATATGGGCCAATACTATTGCAGGACAATGCTCGACCACACACATCTCGAATCACAATTTCCAAATTGAATTGGATTGAATGGATCATTTTTTTAAAAATTGATTTTCATAAAAGTGTATGTAAAAGATAAAAACGAAATATATTCTAACATATATTCACATATTCATTAATATTAATTGATGTTTTCTTTTTTTATTGCACTGGGATACAATTATTGCTGTATTGAAACGATTTCAATCGATCAAACAGAAAAAATTACTGACAAATACTAGCAATTAATTCTTTTTGTGTTGCGATAAGTACATAATTTCTACTAGTAATAAATTTCCACATACTTGAATAAAACAGGAAAAAACAATATAAACAGTCATTTTCATAATCCCATATAACCAGTGCTAACTCAAATTTAATGACGTTGTAATTGAATTGAAACGTTATTGTGAGAACTGTCAAAACTGTACGATGACGACAATAAACGAGGTAGTTTAATTTGAAATGAATAGAAGAAGAGGTTACATACAAACATATATATATATATATATATATATATATATATATATATATATATATATATGTATATATATATATGTATATATATATATATATAAACGCGCATACATAGAGGACAAACTACCCGGATCTCGTGACCATCATCACTGTTCAGATGAATTGATGTCAGTGGTGGCGGCGCTACTGGTGGAGAGTTTCCGGTCTCCGAGGTACTCGTGTCCGGTCCGCTTGGCAGCGGTCAATCTCTAACCAGTCTTTCAGTGCACTCAACCTCTACATACAGAACGTATAGAGAGTGAACTTTCATCACTTTTAAATTCTGTTTTGTTTTTAAATTGTATTCAATGAAATATAAAAAAATTATATGTTAAAAGTATATTATATTATTAATGCAAATAATTATAAACTATTTACAAAACCGCATGCGTATAAACATGGATTTTGCATCTATATACAGATCTCTCTCTCTCTCTCTCTCTCTCTCTCTATATATATATATATATATATATATATATGTATATATATATATATATATATATATACACTTTTAAACTATTTCTATTCGATAATATTTGAAATTTAAAAAATAGAAGGAAGAATAGAATATTAAAAACATTTTATTATTTAATACAAAAAATAATGTAATAATAATTAACTAAAAAGTAGATGTTTGGTCAAAAAGTTTAAAATTTGCATTTATTAGGTATAAAAAAAAGTATGTACCTTTAAATTGAATCTATAATAACTCGGTTTGAAATTAAAGTACTTTCTTATCATTTTAGGATTTGAAAGTGCCAAACTCAACATTTAAGACACTATACATCTTTGAAAAGCTATTGGCATAACTTCACAAAACAGTAATGAGCACGATGGAATCCAAAAAGCACCAAATTAGACATTTCATACTTTTCGCATTCCAGTTGAAAATAATGTTGCGAAAAACAAAAGAAAAATTGATCAGCTTTAGAGAGAGATGCATAAAACACGCAAAAATGCTAATACAATGGATCCTAAAATGCATTACGACTTCATCGATTCAAATACACCATATTTTTTTCGATAAAAAATTTGTGAATTATTCGACAGATGGAACAAAGTTATACAAATTAATGGGGGATATTTTGACGAAAGAAAATGTAATCAATTTTCCCGCAAACATTAATTTTCTGTAAGAAGGCACCGAATTAATTTGTAAACTAAATATATTCAAAACGATAATATTTAAAGATTTTGAATGTTATTCTGAATTATCTCGAAGTGAAAGAAATGAACCCTGAATTAAATAATAATATACTAAAAAAAAACTGACATCATCACATTTTTTTAATTAGAATCGTACATTTTCTTACTTTAAATGACACTTAAATAAAAATACTAAAACAAAAACTATTTTCCCTTCTAATTAGTACTTCTCGTAACATTATTTAATTTATAAATATTTTTTAAATATTTGATTCAATAAATAAACATCAACTATTAAACAAAAATGAATTTTAATAATATGAAATAATTTTAAAAAGATGCAAATGTTAATAGAAAAATTATCAAAATGAAATAATTTGTCTACAAATATTTATTTCTGTTATTACAATTTGTATATTTTTATTAATCCTTAACGGTCGAAAGGGCCCGCTACGGGGACATTACTCTTATGCCATAGAAAACGAAAGGCTCCAATACGGGGACATGTAAAGAATTTAGTTTTCATTTCACTTACAATTGTTGTAGTTTTTTTTTTATCAAATATTGCAACTTATTACATTCGATAGTTAGTTGATCATGCACTGACAAGAAATATTTACAGTTATACAACGTTTCAGACGTGAATATTATGGAATTTCCACAACAGTTTCGTCGCAATGATATTCAGTGTAGTTTTATTATTTAGATGTTTACAACTTGTAAATATTATATATCTCTGATTTCCAAATTTCGAGTATTTTCAATATTACAAGTATTAGTTTATTTTTATAAAATAAATACACATAATCAAATTTTCAAATAATAAATCATGGAGGAAATACATAAAGACATTGATTATGAAATTAACAGCTGTGGAAAAGAGTGGATGTTTGATTTAAAAAACATAGATATAAAAAATGTTTTTGATGAATATTTTGACTGTGAATATAACTATGATGAAAGCAGTTCTGATAATGATGTGGTGCAATCTAAACGGAAAAAAGTTCAACGCCTTTCGAGTAGCAGTGAAGAAAGCAACAGTTCCAATGAAAACCTCCCTGAGAATGATGACAATTGGAAGGATGTTATAGAAAATGACTCTGACATAACTAAAATACCTTTCACAACATTTCCTAAGATACCGGGCCTCCAAATTCCCCAAGAAGTAACAGAACCGTTACAATTTTTCCAGTTATTCTTTACCAATGAGCAATGTAAATAAAATTAATTTTATTTATAAAATTAAAAATCAACTAAATATCTTGTATTTATATTTAAATAAACCAGTTTAAATGAGTTATTTAAGTTTTCATTTTTATAAACGTTTTATAAGCTTTCACCTAATTTTCTGTCGTCTTATGGGCGAGTATTACAAAAAAAGCTCTCGACCGTTAAGGGTCTATATATATATATATATATATATATATATATAAATTAATCTATAATTACTTACTCTCTGCAGAAATAGTCTATAAAGACGAATGCATCGATAGTTTACTTACCTGTAACAGAAAAAAAGAATTGATAAAATAAGTAACAAACGAATATATTAATTATATATATAAATATGACGTAATAAAAATATATTTATATTTATTTAAGAAAAACGTTTATTTGAAAAAACATGTTATATAAATCCATCAAAATGTTTATCTATTTTATTTTTTTATACTTGTATATCTCTATATGATTTAAAATGTTCCGCAGTTAATCCATATTTTTTGGAGATAAAACTTTATGGTTTTCAACAGGAAGCATAAATCATATTTCATCGAGGTCTGTTAACATTTTTATTTAAAAATACCTTATTCGTATGATAATAACTGAAGACCACAAGTATTTTTCGTAAAACAATTCAATACAATATTCATGTTTATGATTTTCTTATTGAACATCTGATTGAAATATGAAGAACAATCTTATTATTTCTATCTTAACAATTTTATTATTGTACGTTTATTTGTATAAATATATAATTTTATTTAAATAAATACTGTTTTTTTTAAAAAAAGAATATTTTATTGAAAACGGTTAAAGAATTAATCAATTTCTTTTGGCCTTGTATGATACTTTTATTCAAAATCAAAAAATGATAATATTTATTATAAAAACTTTATATCTTATTTAAAATTATATAAAATATTAGTTAACACAGATTGTCATTTCATAAAGTTGATTTATACTCCATAAAATCATTTCATATTCATTAATAAATGGTTAAATAAGTTTTATTAATTGTTCAGTGAGATTAAAATGTATAACATATCCACAATGAAGCTTGTTTGTGAATTTTTTATATAAACTAAGAAATACAATTCAAATGTAATGAAGAATATTTAACTAAAATGGAAACAAAAAATAAGTTTTATCAAAAAAAATTTAATACAAATATTCTCCTCAAATAAATCTATCATTCAGACCATCGACACTCTGATATATTTTTGATATATGTTTTCTCTGAAAAGTTCCAACTTACAATATATTACTGATACAATATGACAGAATAATATTTCTTATTAAATGGAATATCGTCGATATCAAATGACCGTCCATGACCCGCACAAACACAGACAACACCCCATCATCGTGGACATCATCAACCCTGCTCTTACACCCCCTTTTCCAATTCGACACGTCGCGGCGTCCAACAAACCGACAATGATGACGCTACTGGAATGTGGCATCGCTAATTATCGCATGCCGTCCGCGCACATTATCACACATGTAATTGTTATAAGGATTATTAATTTGATGGTTGGCAATTAACAAACAGCGCATTGTCTGCACTCATGCGTATCCATGCGATTCGCAAGTTGATGATCTTAATAGTTATTATTTAAATGATGATTAATAATTTTGTGATGGTTACACAAATATCTGGAAGATCTATAGAAATTGGAAAGATGGTTTTCGATTTATAGACCATTTTATTAATTTAATTATAATATTCTTTATGTGTCTATATTAATATAAATACATGTCTATACTTTCGAATTAAGCTATCAATTACTATTAAAAAGAAGTTAAATAAATGAAAAATAGAAATAAAGAAAGATAGAATTTATCCACTATTTTTTTTATTTTCATGTTTTTAACAATTGTAAATAGTTATATCTATCTAGTAGACATTAAAATATATTTCTTCTATCTCTGTAACTAAAAAATGGTCCCACCGCTATGAGAGCGTTTTATTCGTTCTCTGATTGGTTGATATCAGTCACATGATCAGTATTCTGTTTCACGATGTACAACGAAAGAGGGTATAGGATTTCAGTGTAAAACTAATAAGAAATTTATTCAAAATATTGTGTTTACTGAAGCTTTAGAATAAAATAATTGGTACAAATTTTAATTTCTACAATTATTTGTAACAATTATTGTATGTTATGTTAATTTTTATAAATTATTTCAATTCATGTTTTATGCAGTTGTGTATAATTTTTTACATTCTGTTATTTGTTAGTGGGAGGAAATTGTTAGAAAACGTGAGGCGAAGTCTCCCCAGAGGTTGGCTAGCACAGCAAGCATGAAAGACAGCCTCTTTGTGATTGAAAAAGAAATTATTTTTTAAGATCGAAAAAAATATTTCATTAAACCTGCAATTTTATATTAGATTTAATTGTTTATTTTGAATTTTAGAAAAAATGAAACAGTTTATTAAATATACTTTAGATTGTTTCGTTTAATTTTTGTAATAAATATATAAATATATTTTTTTAAGAAAGTCTCAATCAATGATCTCCTGATAGCAATATTAAAATAATAAAAACCATTCAATAAAAAAATGTAATAAATAGTATTTTTGAAACGAATGGTCTTTTTAAAATTTACTTTAACTCATTTTTTCTGTTTTTCTTTCTTTTTTTTGTAATATAGAACTTCAATTTTAATCTTTTGGACTCCAAGCAATTAGGCTTTACAGCAGATCAGAAGCTTGTATACTAAAAATTAGAATAAGAGTATGATAAACAGAAAATTATAAACACCCGATAACATTGATGGACGAACGCTTATCAAAGATTCTATCTATAAATGATAAAATGTTGACAGTGACATTGTCTTTAGGAGTAGAACGCCTTTAAGTGCTTGGGCAGTACATATGCCCTTGTAATTGAAAGGGTTAATTATAAGAAAATTTATAATCAAAATGTAATTTCCGAAAGAAACTAATGACTTTTCAATAATTAAAATTTGACTTATATTTTTTTAAAAGCTCAAATACAGTATTCAAATTTATACAAATTTATTTCATTCATTAATATTACAATATTTAATTTTTTATTAAACGTTTAGTTTGAATTATTATCTGTCAGCGAATAATACATAGTTACTAAGCACTTAATGTAAAATATTTCACGACATCTTTATCAAAGTAAAAAAAGTTCATAAAATTTATAACTACAATTGATTTTAAATTAAAAATATTCACCGACCTTAAAACTCAATTTCGATATTGATTAATATCTCTTAAAAACCAATCAAACTGAATATTTCATCACCGTAAATACAAATATACAATTTTTCTATACAGAACGAAAACCGTACCAGTAAAAATATACAATCTATAAATCGATAAAATGTTTCACACAATACCGTGCGTTCGAATTGAAATTCACAATAAAAAAAATCTTTCAAATATGTAGAACTTGTTAATTATGAGTATGTTGAAAAAAAATCAAAATAAATCGTTCGAATTGGTAGGCAGGTACACTGTCATCAGAATGTTTCAAAAAAGGATCTGTAGACGGTGTCCAAATCATACCCTTGTCCACAAAACAAACAACCCGTTCAACGCTCGATCGAAGCGTAAATACATACATCGTCGATATGTTACATATAGTACAGTGGCGGTACGTCAATGAACGTACACATTAATAATGGATATAAACGATACGCAGAGAAGACATATTACAAATTTGAAAAATGTCGATATTTTTAATGACTTTCGGTAAATTGAAATACTTGTTCTCTTTATATATATATATATATATATATATATATATATATATATATATATATATATATATAAACATACATGGCAAATATAAATTGTAATTTTTATCTTAGATTTGACATTTAATAATTTTAATTATTTGATCTTTATACTATACTTTCCCTGTATAACTCGAATATCTGATAACACTATTTTAAATTCTTAGTTTTGTTCTGTTGTGACAGGCTATTTTATTATATTTATTTTTGTGTCAGATAAAGATTCAGCAATTTGAATAATTCAATTATTATTAAGCTTTATTATTAAATGGAATTACTTTTTAATTGTTCACTAATATTTTGTGAGACTATGCTTGTTCAATATATATTTTTTAAATGTTAATGTCGCCATTTTAAAATCCTAAAACGATTAAAAAAAAATTAATTTAAAACAGAGTTATAACTGATACAATTTTTACAGAATTAATTTTTAAATCTAATATTTACCCAGATTTAAATAAGTGGTAATTTAAACATAAGTCTACAATAGAGGATAGTTTAACCGTTTTAGTGTCACGCAGCGCGATCGCGCTGTTCATAAGTTACATCGAAAAGTTCCACTACATCGAGTCATGATCATCAATTGATGGGCCTCTTGGATTCTGTTGTCATCAGACAGAAGCGCGATCGCGCTGATTGATATTTATCGAGATCATATTAAACAAACACTATCTCTCCGCATGGCATTTTTTGACATTGAGTTAAGCGAACGCGACCGCGCTGCTTGACATTTTTCGAAATCATACTAAACAAACACTATCGTGCCTCATGGTACTATTCAGTAAGATTTTTGTAATGACTTCTAGCACTCCAACGGTTAAATATCATCTGTGTTCAGATTCAAATTATAATAGTTATTGACTTGCCCTCAAATTCCAAATAATCATTCATTGCTTCCTTATATATGTACTACAACAATTGTTTATCATATATAACAATTTTTGTAATTGTATAGAAAAATAATACAAATGGCTTACAGTGTCAACTCATTTATTCGTGTTAAGGAAATGATTAAGATAAAAAATATTTAATTAAATTTAGATACAATTAGAATGAAGATAAATATTACTTTATTTAAAATTTTGCAAATCTTACATTTCAATAAAATGAAATATCTCCAATTCCAAAATTATAAAATAATAAATCTTTTTAAAATAAGAGAAATTTATATAGAACACTTGTCAAAATAAATTATAAAAAATATACAGTAAACATGAAAGTGAAAAATTGAAATTAAAATTGTATTTCCTTAATCGTAACGAAACTAATTCACACATACAGACATATATATATATATATATATATATATATATATATATATATGTAGTATTTCGCGCTATGACAAACTTTTTCCGTTTTAGAGCAATATCAATTAACACGACCGCATTTGTTTTATAAAGTTTTTTTCTCACGGAAAATTTCCGTGTTACATGCAATATTTATGTCTTCAAAATATATAAAATACTTTAATAAGAATCAAGACAAGAAAAATCCGTTTCGTGCGGAAAAAGTTTCAATGTTACTTTCATATTTTTAAGAAATTCCTTAACTAATAAATGATATATGTTTTTGAAGACAATATCATATCTCGACAGTATGAAGAAACTCTTCCATTAATTATATTGCTACAGCCATGTTAACGTCTATTCTACGCTTTTGTGTAAACTATGCATGTATATTTGTGTATATCTGTTGA
>CM068320.1:31088980-31306480 GCA_034766995.1 Acanthacorydalis orientalis
TATATAGAGAGAGAGAGAAAGAGAGAGAGGAAAAACAAGAATGAAGAGAACAGTCGATAAAATTAGAGACGGATGTTTTCTGTTTATTTCTTAATTTTAGTGTTCTTTTATGTTTCCTCAGATTAATATATTTATACAAATAAACGAATATATATCTATATACTGGGGGGCTTCGCCACTGCTCGCTGCGCTTGCTCACTTGTCAGTTATAAGGCTCTACATGTAACCGAATGAAACAATAAACATATTTTTTAAAACTCATTTATGTCTATATAATCATTATCGTAGACAGATTGCAATGTTGCTGTTTTATATATGATATAAACATATTTGAGTACCATAAAACCTCAACGTCATAAATAATATATATATAAATAATAAATAATATTTATCTTATATATATATATAAAAGATAAATTATAATAAAAATGATATTATTTAAATATTATTAGAATAATTATCCTAAATTCAAGAAAACTTTATTAAATAGCCTCTAATGGCGAAATCCAGTAAACTAATTACACAAATTTTCAGCAATAATAATGACAAATCTTCAAAGTTTAAAATTTTATATAAAAAAAAATGTAGAAATTTTGTGGAAGTTTTACTGAATAACTTATAATAAAAGCTGTTGAGGTAAAAGATATGATATAAGTGGCTATTATGGCATGGCCACGAGCTATAAGAATGAGCGTTATATTAAATGAAATAAGATATTCATAGTTACGTTCAGGTCATGGCTAAAATGATATTTCGCGTGCTGCATCCTTATATAAAATGCCATTATAAACTATAAAATAATACGTATGAAACAATAATTTTATATCTCGACGATTCTGATACTGATTAATATTTATTTGTTCATATAGTAGCACTGATGTATTACGGAAAATTATATAATCAGTGTTGGAATCTTAAATGAAACTGTCGATTAAGTTTAAATCCGATAGTTTCTCTTAACGGGATGAAGTCATGAAATGAATATATTTTTATATTATAAAAATAATTCATTAGTAAAAAATCAAAATTAATAATCAGGCATTTTTCTATACAGTTCATTTTAAATACATTACTAAAATAATTGGAACGAAAAATGCAGTAGAGATATTAACAAATTAAAATAAATATTAATTTTATAAAAATGAAAAACAATGCAAATTATGCGAAAAGATAAACAAAATACAAAATATGATTTTCTCACCACTTTTCAGCAACGCAATAGCTTCCTTATGAATGAAACCTTCCAGTTCGGAAAATAAACTTATCTTCACTTTTAACCAAGATATTGCACTATAAAACGAACAAAAGATTTATCGCTATTAAACCGAACAAATTTACGTCCGACATGAAATACGTTACACAGCTATCCAGTTTGTATTTACATATATATATATATATATATATATATATATATATATATATATGTATATATTAGTAAACATCATGTTTAAATATATATGTAATTTAAACGATAACATACTGTACTGAGTTCAAATTATGTAATCAAGTACAGATGGGAATTGAACAAAGGTAATGAAGCACGCATATTGGCAATTATTCATTCGAAATTGCATTTTATAAAACTATAGTATTCCTTTAAATACGTAATGAATAATTTACAATATTTATTACACTCGTTCAATTTACAAAGTACTTATTTTATATTTTCGCACAAATGACATTATCAATCTATTTGTATTAATACTTTTTATTTATACAAATATATATATATATATATATATATAATAAATATAGTTCAAATATATATATATATATATATATATATATAAAACAATCTTTAGATTAACAAACACTGTGTTATTTAGTAATACTTTTTGAGAATAAATTGAAGTACAAAATTAATACTAGTTTGGAATGTTTGTTACTGATTTTTATTATAGATTTTTTCATGTATTTATATTCTATAAATTTATTAATAATATAGATTATTAAAATTTAAAAATAAAAAGACAAAAAAAGACTAACATATAGTTATCAAACAAATACAATAATGTACCTATATACCATAATAAAAAACATACTGAAGAATATAATTTGTAAAATAATAAAATACTTGAATGGAAGAAGGAATTATGGATATGAATTGTCACTTTTTTACTTTATGTTTTTCATTTTAATTTTTACTATATACTTTTAATTTATTTTGTCATGTGTTCTATAAAAATTTCTCTTATTTTAGAGAGATTTAACATTTTACAATTTTGAAATTGGATATATCTCAGTTTATTGAAATGGAAGATTTGCAGAATTTTTGTTAGAAGAAACAAAGTAATATTTATCTTCCTTCTAATTGTATTTAAATTGAATTGAATACTTTTAATCTCAATAATTTCTTTAACACTAGTAAATGAATTTAAACTGTAAAACATTTATGTAATTTTTCTATAAAATTAAAAAAATTATTATATATGATAACAAATTATTGTAGTATATAAGAAAAAAATTAATTAATATTTTTAAACAATTAATTAATTTTTACTAAAAAAACAAAGTAATATTTATCATTCTTCTAATTGTATCTACACTTAATTGAATATTTTTTATCTCAATAATTACTCTAATACTAGTAAATGAATTTAAACTGTAAAACATTTATGTAATTTTTCTATAAAATTAAAAAACTTGTTATATATGATAATAAATTGTTATTATAAGGAAAAAAATTAATGTCTTTAAACAGTTAAATAATTTTTACTAAAAAAGCAAAGTAATATTTATTATTTTTCTAATTGTCTCTAACTGTAAAATATTTATATAATTTTTCTATAAAATTAAAAAACTTGTTATGTATGATAACAAATTATTGTAACATATAAAGAAAAAATGAATTAATATATTTAAACAATTAAATAAGTTTTACTATTAATAATTATAACAATATAGCTTAAAGAACATAAAATATACAAAAAATATCAAAATCAAATAAAACGTATATTTATTTTAAATGATAAAAATATCAGTTATATTTATTTAAGAAAAAGAAATGAAATAAATATTTGAAAATTTGATTTCACTTAAATTATTATTGAACATTAATTAATTTTTAAATAATTGCACCGTTTCTGCAATATTTATAATTGTTAAAATGAATTATATATATATATATATATATATATATATATATATATATATACATATAAACATATATATGTGTGTATGTATTTATATATGAAAAAATATTTCAATATTTCAATAATTAAATTCTAGAGACAAATTATTTATTCACTTAAACGAATACTTTTTCTAATAAACGAGTAGCATTCAAATTATTGATCACGAGCTAAACAATTTGAAACTTATATTTGCTAAAGCAAATGGTATGTTATCGAATCAAAAATGTATAAGACTGTGGTATTTATAGTTCTCGGTAATAAATATAAATTCAAGAATTCGTGTAAAATGTTTTTAATTGACACACGTATTTCAAGTTCACTGCTGTTTTGGAATGCAAGTAAACATTTTAAATAAAGAATTCGATTTCTTTGTGTGCACATTTTATAGTTACAAGTACAAGCAACAAACAATAAAATTGAACAATAAAGAACGCGAACACATATAAAACGGATAAATATTCAAAACGTGAATTAGCTTACACTTTACAACGCGTTTAATATTTTACTACAGCCTGCTTGTAATTACAATTCAAGCATAATACGATTTTGCTCGATACTCTCCCCTATTTCTAAGAAGAAACTTTGTGTTCCACGTTATGTGGAAAATATATGTTTACATATTGTGTGTATATATATATATATATATACGATTCTGTGTTCTCGTTAAAGTGTGTAAAGTACATATTAGCTAGTGTAAGGGAATAGCTCTTTTTATATTTTAATTTTACTGCACGATCGTTATCCTCTTTGTCGATATCCGAGGTTTTTAAGGGTACTACGGGAATTCTATGGCCTTCAGGCATAATCGCGGAGTCAAACTTTACAGTGTGATATAACGAATGAAGTCTCGTTTACTGTAGATTAGAATTCAAGGAGAAATTAACTTCGAAATATGCTTTTATGAATTTATCCTTGAAAAATCTACTTAAGTTATTTTTGAAGGGAATTTAAATGTTACCAACTATATGATGTTACTTTACAAAATGAAATATAAACAAGGAAAAGTCTTCCAATTTAAGTTTCACTCTTTTGGTTTTAATACTGTGCATAAAAAAGATACCTGTTAAAGTAAATACCGAATAAAATTCGTCGAATTAAATCAAGTAAAAGAACGTTTTTATTTGTATAATATTCTGAAGAATTACTAACCGGAATCATAAAACGGTTTAAATAAATCTTGAAAATATTTCAGTCTAATATTTGCGAGATAACAAGTTAAAAAAGAATATACTCGCAATAGAGAATTGAAAAAATATATAAATAAGTCAAAGGCATGCATCTGTTAAAAAGTTCATCAGAGCAAAGTGATTATTGAGTAGTAATTCCTAAATTTTTTTCTTAAATTGGTTCATTGATTATTTTAAGTTAGAAGACTTAATAATTTTTTTTCAAATAAATTTAAATTCTTTTCATCTCTATTATAATGAATCACCCCTTTACGATATTAATTTGATCCAGAGATTCCATCATGCAATATCTTAATATGAAATGATATAAATTATATCTTAATCCATTGGTTATTTTTAAATTTTTCTGGTACTTCGTACCAATATATGAAAATGTGAATTATTTGCAACATATCTGTTATTTCTTTCACTAGAAGGTGTGGTTTACAATACAAATATGGTTGAATTTTGGTTTACAATACAAATTGGTTGAAGAAACTGTAATTCCATCATAAAGTGCATATTTTAATCGTATAGAAAAAAAGAAGTACATTGTAAAACGATTTGATTTTACAAAAACCAAATGATAAATCAAGGATTTACTGTATTTCTAACTCATTTGGTAATATTATGTGTAAGAAATAATTCTGTCTTTAAATTGAATCAAGCATAACTCTATTTTAAATTAAAATATATTCTTGTCATTTTAGGATTTTAAAGTGGCAACCTTTAACATTTGAAAGCACTATATATATATATATATATATATTGACCAATCAGTTGACAACTTCATAAAATAGTAGTGAACGCGATGGCGTTCGAAAAGTAGGATATTATATATTGCATACTTTCTGTATTCTAATTTAAAAAAATCCTGCGAGAATGATTTGTTCAGCTTCGAGAAAAGATGCTGTGACCCATAAAACATGGAAAAAATACTAAAATAGTGGAAGTGATCCGAAAATGCATTAATTTAAAATAATGGATGATATTTTGAGAATTCAAATGTATTCCATTTTTTTATGAACATTGATTTTCTATTAAAAAGGCACCGAATTAATTTCTACACCTAATGGGAAAAAAATTTGAAATATAAAACAAATATTAAATCTGTGAAAAATCTTACATTTTAGTATCATTTTTTACTCAATAAAAAAATTCAATTGCGATAAGTAATAAGGAATTAAAATATCTTATATAAGTAATAAGATATTAAAATAAGAATAATGTAAATGTGTTATTAATTAAATTTGTTTGATGAAAGTAGAGCAATATTAAACCTTTGCACTCACTAAGCTAGCTGTACTGTCTAGGTACTTAAATGCGTTGTACTCCTACGGCCAGTGTCACTGCCCACATTTTATCATTTGCAGATAAAAGCTTTGATAAGCGTTATCCATCAATGTCATCAAATGTTTATACTTTTCTATGATTATCATAATCTTCTCTTATCCTAAACACCTTAGCCTAATTGCTTGGAATGCAAAAGGTTAAAATATGTTTAAATTTTGTACAAAATAATTCAAATAAACAAATGAGAAAAAGAAACATAGAAACATGACACAAAATTCAAAAAATAATCATAAAGAAACAATAGAATTATACAAAAAAAATTGTACATAAAGTTTCAATTTCTATTTAATAAAACATTTCTGATATCCATTATTGTTCTGGATTTGCACCTGTTTAAGATTATTTAAATATGTTATATGAATATTTGAATTTCGATCTGTAACACTGATTATATATTAAAAATAAATATATATTTTAAATTATATATATATATATATATATATATATATATATATATAAATTTGTATTTATTTTAAATAAATATATATTCTTTATTGTACTTATACACATATATGTAATTTAATAATTAATAACTTCCTTTAATTTAACTAACATAAAATTTGCAAGTTAAATATAAAATTTTAAATTATTTATTGTTTATTTTTTTATAACAATTAAAAATGTTATATATTTATATAATCAAATATATTGTTTTGATATTTAAAAAGAGTATTTGACACACACATATACATATGTCCTGATATATGTATATAATTATTATTAGGTTGATAAATATATTTCAATTAGCAAATATGTAATATATTTAGTGTTTTCACATCCCGTTATAAAAAATATTATTTTATGAATTCTAGTATAGTTTTACCTCAAGCTGAGAATTTTTAATTTAAAATTATTTCATTTCTGTGTACATTTAATTAACAGTACATTCATACTTGATTGAAATTTATTTGAAGAATTAATTATACGATAAAATAAAAAAAAGCTTCGTACGAAAAAAGAACAACCAGCAACTGGAATACTTTTTTCTTCAAGTCGAAGTGTTTTCTTTTTTGTAGAGCACGTTTCTTGTTCTCTAACATATTTTTTTTGGTTCAGTGTGATGAGCTTTATGTGTAGCAATGCCTTTAACAGGAAAGTTACAGTTAAATACAATGTAGTGTTACACTGAAACTTAATAATTTCATTTAATTTTTTTAACTACACACACACACATATATATATATATATATATATATATATAATTCAATTATTTACTCCAATATGTGCATTTTTAATTAATTGATAAAATATTTTTTTAAAGATATAAAAAACTTTTTTTGAATTTATTTGAAAGACTTATTTTTTATCTACTTTTATTAGAATTTTATTAATATTTTGAATTATAATAAACACATTTTTTAAAGCTCAAAAATTTACTTACTCTATATATAATTTTTTGATAAACATGATTGAATATAATATTGAAATTATATGATTTTTCAAATTAATTATAAAATGTTTACCGATTTATAAAACTTTATGATTTGTATTAAATATCAGACTTGTATCTATAAACTGTTTTTTTCCTATAAATTGATTTAAAATCGTAAATAAAAAAATAATAGCAATATATGAGTTTTTTTTATTTTTATATTAAAGAATATTTAGTTTCTCAGACAAATTCGATGTGAAATAAGTTTAGTATCATCGAATATATGTAAAACAAGTTCAATTATGAGTTAAAGTAGAATTATGATCAATCTAAGGTAGTGGTTGTCATTAGTGTTTTAAAAAAATTATGAGTTCTTTTATCACAGTTACTAAATGTATCTACCAGATTCCTAGTGCAAATAAAGAGCACCTACTTAAATCTGTAATAGAATAATAACTCCAAAATATTTATTATTATTATCTAATAACGATATTATAATTGTGTAAAAAAATGGAACAAAAAAATAATATTTGGTCTTCCAAATTATTACTAAAATGTTTCTGTAATAATTAGTACCAGATAATCACAGGCTGCAATAATCAGACTGATGCGACCCGTGAACATATGGCTATATTTGTTCCAGAAGTATCGTATTAATGACAAATAATCTATCAGGTTGGTAGAAAAACAATTACGATTTAAGACCTTCAAATTCATATACATTGGATTTTTCTAGCTATTTTAAATGGCCCACAACTATTGAATAACTAACGCCTAACTATTGTACTACTACTTTTTGAATTGTTGTTTGTGGTTTTGATTCAACTGATACCTTCAGTTGGTCGTTATGAAGTGAAGAATGATGCCCGTCACTTTCTTCATCTTCAAACCCCTTGTCCTCAGTACAATTTTTTTAAAACCACCATTGCACAGTACGTTTCTTAACGGTACCCACAACAAGAGCATCATTTAGTTTACAAACAGTTTCTACTGTTTTACCACTCGTTTTGAACTCACAAAAAAATTGCTCTTATTTGTTTTGCTTACATCTTTAATTCAATAGCCCAATTTGAAGCAAAATTAATAGTAGAACCAAAATCAATGTTATCAGAATAAAGACCGAAAAATGTACTTTAAAACGGTATTAACATGAACACGATGAAATGACATTTTCATTGAAAAAAATAAATTTAGAAAAAAATAGATTTAAAAAAATAAAAATAGTAATTATTTTCCTACCAAATTAATACAATGATCAATAAGGATTCGATGTACCAAAATACTGGCTTCTTTATATATAACATTTTTTATATTTTTTTTATTCTAAAAAATAAAGATTTTGAACTTAATATATTTCTGCACTTACATTTTAAATATATTGTGAATTAAATAAATTAAGCAGTACATACGATGTATGTAACTCGTATGTATGTAACTGAAAATATTCAAAAAAGTATATTAAATATTACAAATCTACTCATTACAAAATCACTTTCGGTATAATTACGTGCAGACAATTTGAAATTTATTTTTACATTATTTAAATGTCGATGAGATGACATTACTAACCTGCTCATGTGCCATTAAAATGATTGATGACAATATAAAGTAATCATTATTGAATCATGTTACAAAGATATAAATTTTTAGTTCAAAAATGTACATAATAAAATAAGTATAATTGAATTTTAATAAGTGATTAACGGTAATCATATCTTCGTTTTATTGTCATTGCGACCAAATGAAAACAGACTGGATTTATGTATTTTCAAATAATTATATATGGTATTGATTCATATTCGTAAACGAAATGTTGTTTTTGAATATGTTTCAATTATTTAAATTTCAACGATTTATTTTTATTGACATATTTATGTTAACGTAACGTTTGCATGTCATTTATAAATAGGTTGAAAGTAGGGGGCGTAAATTAGTAGTAGAATAATAAATTTCTTAATTTAAAATAGTCGTAAAGATCGATAAGTTTGAATGATAATTTGGTACTATTTTTTTATTAATTAGAACAAAATTACTGTCAATTAATTTTTAGACAAATTTTGGTTGTACAAACACTTTGCAACGTTTTAAATTATTTTAAAATTGTAGTTATTATTCACTTGATAAATGTTTTTTTTGAACGACAGATAAATAGCTAACAGAGATTAATTTGACATGAAAAACTAATTTGGTTTGTATTATAAAAATTATATCGATAATTTTACTTAAAATATTCAATTAATACCTTATTCATTTGTATGTATTTTTATGTAAATTGTTAAAATAGATAAAAATAAGTAAATATGAATTAAAGTAGTACAAATTAATTCAATGTATTTTTTAACAGAAAATGAATGTTTATAGAAAAATAGAATATATTTCAATCCACAAAATAAGTCTCATTATTTTGTAAAACTTTTCTCGATCTGTAGGATAACTGACGAACCCCTTATCGAAAAAAGATGTCGGATTTGATTCGATGTAGACTTAATGCATTTTCGGACTTCTTTTACATTATTAAATATTTTTTGTATATTTTAAGCGTCATAAAACATTTTCCTAAACTTGATCAAAAAGTATGCAATGCCTAATGTACAGCTTCTGTTCACTACTGTTTTGTCAGGTTATGCCATTTACTTGGCCAAAGATATATGTGCCAGTAATTATGACAAGTACTAAGTCAAAAAATTGAAAAAAAATGATTTTGTGAATTATTTTATATTACAATTATTTATATTTTAATAATCTCGAAGAAGTTAGAAAATGTACCATTTAATGAGTTTTCAAAGTTAGTCAGAACACATAATTCTGTTTTTGTTTATTTTGTTAGTGGACTAAGTCACTTACTTTTCGGTATACTTTGTTTTTCTGAAAAAATGCATATACCTATCCTTTCGTATAAAATTATATTTATTTTCAAGATAAACAACTCTAAAGTTAAGTCAACTTGTTTGCTTAAAGCCTTCATAAACAATTATACTGCTATTGGACACAAAATTTCTAGATAAATCAATTACAAAGAAAAAAAAATATTAAAGGAGAATCTGTTTATTGGTTGAAAATATAATGGATCAGATTTCTAAAAGATGCCCCTTATCAGATGTTTTATAAAATATCTTTTGATGATAGTACAGAATTTCAGATTTTAGATCTTTCACCCAAGAAGGAAGGTCGAAAATATACGAAAAAATTCAATTATTTCCACTTTATGCGAGTATTCGGTCACTTACAAAGGACAAACATAAGGATATAATGGATCTGTTACCTATTGAGGAAGAAGAAATTTCTAGTATTGTTCTAAATTAAGTTAATATGATTATAATTGCTAAATATAAGTTTATATTGTTGTTTATAACTCCCTTCTTAGAATAAAACAAATATTTTTTGTTATAAGTTAATTTTAAGATTGAATAATTTTGAAAATAGTCTAAGTCGTATGAAGTATCAAAAATCATATATTTTTTCATGATACTCAAAAATTCATAATAACATAAAATATTTACGTTATAACAGTAAGCTCTTTGGTAAATATTTTGTTTAATGGAAAAATATTTTTTTATTTAATGGAAAAATATTTTTATTACACACAACCACACAGGTCTAAATATCTCAATACGAAAAGTATAAGATATATTCCACTGTCATAATTAGTGGAACATATAGTTTTCTTAAATGTTAAGGTTGGCACTTCAAAATTCTAACAGAAAATTTTCTAAATTTTCAGAAAGAATTCTAACAGAAGTATGATTGAAAAAACAGAATTATGAATGACTTAATTTAAAGGCACCGAATTAATTTCTGCATCTAATAAATTGTTAAAATAGATAAAAATTAGTAAATATAGATAAAATACTTAATTTTATGTGATAATTAAGTAATATTAAATACAGTTAAAATAAATAGTTATAGTAAGTTATAATTGTCTGTTTTATATCTATGATCTCACTGATATATTGTACTGGTGGTCTTGATCTTAATGAGTTACTTGAGTAATTACCTGCTATTAACAGAAAACTCAAGTGACTCATTAGGAGAACGATTACCAAGATAATAAAATGAACATCACTGTAATTTATATACACATTTTTAAAAAATATTTATATTAATATATATTATACTTATTATTGATTAGACTAATCTATTAATAATTAATCATGTATTCTTACAGCATATATTCTTTAACAGTTCAAACAAATTCCACATGTTCTAAATATATAAAATAAAAATATTCAGTTTTATACATCAGAAAATTTACATTGATTTTCATTGAAGATTCAAGAACAAGTTATATTATAATTTAATTCAAATATTTTAACACTTTGCAGAACTAAAACATATTAATTGTCCATTTATATAGATTATATTAAGTATTAGAGATGTATTTGCCACCTACTGTTTCATTTCTTCGACATAATTGTGTCAATTATTGAGTAATCATGAAAAAAATTATCATGTGATGTAAATATTTCATATATTAATAAATCATGTAAAAAATCAACTTTGGTTTATTTTCCCAGTCGATATCTATTTGTAATAAAGAGTAAAATATTTTTTTTAATTATGTTTTAAACTTTCGAAAAAATAATTCATTTAGGGTTAAATACAATTTTATATTTTGAATAAAAATATTGATTTTTTTAGTTTGTAAACAAAATAATAACATTGTTAATAGAAAAGCATCGAATTGTAAAAATATAGTATTATAAATCATAATATATATATATATATATATAGTATGTGTATATATAGGCGTTTTGTTGAATGTATGTAATAACATAAAAAAATAATATAACTATAATCTTATTACAGTGAAGACAATTTGATTAATGTACATTTTTTGTACAAGGAAGGAAATGCAATATCTGATATCTAAATAAAATGAATTTATTGTGTGAAACTGACACGAAGGATATTCTAGAGATAAGTACTCAATGCAGTGAGTGTGATTTATTGTATTTTTGACGAATGATGTTGCATCTTTTGTGTTTCATAAACTTCAACGCGTTATCGGTTTTACGTACACTGAAAAATGAATATTGAATTTGATAAAAGCATGTCTTGTAACGTGCTTTACTGATGCGTTATATTACGCTATATTATTGACATTTATTATTTTTTTTTGCAAAATTTCAATGTACTTTATATGGATTTATTTTGTATTTGAAACATTTTTTAAATTAAATATACATATATATATATATATATATATATATATATATATATATATAAAAGCACAATGATACGCTTTTATTACTAATACTGTTAATTACCGCTGTCAGAAGAATAGAAATAAAGCACAAAACAATGTCTTCTAGTAACACCATGGTTCCATAGTAATGCAAGTCACATCTTCCTTGCTCTTTCATGTCGGACTTCTTTTATCAGATTTTCATTTGTGTCTCGCAATGATTAATTGTTTTCGAGACTGTTTTCTTCAGCTTTCTGTAACCGTACTGAAGACAATTGCAACGTCGCTGCTAAATTTCTTTCTTTCTGTTTGCAATCGGATTTGATTTCAAATGACTTAATGAAAAATGTCAATTTCTGGTCGAAACTTCATTGCGAAGTCGGCTGTTTGTGTTACGAATTAAGTTTTGGAAACCGTGATTTATGCGTTCATCTACTTTCGCTCGAACTTCACTGTTTTCAAGTTCTTTTAGCGTCAAGTGATTTTTTTTCTTAACACTTTTGTTTGTTTCATCAAAGTATAAAGATTCGAAAGTATAATTTATCTTTTTTATTTGATTGAAAATACAAACTGGGTTAACATGTTAAATCATCTACACAGACACACACACATGTATATATATATATATATATATATATATATATATATAGAACATAAAACCTTTTTATACATGATTTTATTTTACCCAAGTAAAATTGTTTTTTTACTTTTCAACATAACATTTCAAATTATAAATATATAATGACCAGTTTAACACAGTATATAATTTAGAATATATATTATTTACTGCCATTAAAAGTGAGGAATAAAATTTTATTAATAATTTAAAATATTCATTTTTCATTACTTTTGACATTATTCTTCTTACTTTACTAAAAACATTTTCCTATTTTATACTGCAATCTTACATTTATTGATTTATGATGCTTATTAAGGACTATTACAATTAAAACTATACTAGATACGATTCTTTTCTGACAATATCATCAAATATTAATTTTACAGTAAAAATTTTATGGTTTTGAAGTAAATTTTTTGAATATATTTTTTAATGTACGTTTTTAAATTTTAGGTTTTGCTTTTATATTCAGTTCACAATCCGCTTTTACAAAAAAGCGAACAGCTTATTTTTGACATTGGATTGTGGTCTGCATAGTTCAAATTCCAAAACATATTTATGAAAATGTGTAGTAAGATTAAAAATGTATGGATTAGGTGCGCATTATGTTTACAATACATAAATATATATTATAAAATATTTTAAGAGTAATATACGGAATATACTACCTATTTTATTTTAAAAATAAATCTCTATCTATCTAACTATATATATATATATATATATATATATACATATATATATATATTACAAAGAGAGAGAGAGAGATAGAAAATAATATACAAGTAAAAAGATAGATGCGATAATGATATAACACAAAAAATTAAATGTATTGATTTTTTAATTTCTTTAGTAAACTCCTACTGATATTTTTATAGAAGATATTTTTTGAAGAAAAAATAAAAAATATTTTTAAAAATAATTCTCTTAAAACCATAATTTACTTTCAAATATATATAACTCGCAATATTATTTAATATATTTTTGTATTAATTTTCGTACAAAAACCACAATAATAAAATATTTAATTATTAAATAATTTAAATTATGTCAGTCAGTGAAATATATTTTGTTTATATATGAAAATCGCAAATCAAGTCAAATATAAAATTTGAATATTATTGTAGATATTCAGAAGAATTAATTAACTTATGAAATTATAATTGTAAATTCTATTGTTTCAATGAAACAGTTAAATGATTTTAATTCGTATTTTATATAAATTTTATTATAGAATACTCAATTTTTCAATTTTCAAATATTATTAGTTCATTTAAAATAATTGATAAAATTTGAAATAATATTGAGAAAACGGTTTAAAATATATTGATTTCAAATGTTGATTTTTAATTTGATTATAACACATTTTGATTTTGACATCATTACGGAAAAATCACTCCTAGGTGGTACTAAGATTAATTTAAAACACGGATTACTAAACATTTATATTTAAAGAGCTGTGTTCACGTCATGTTAAACCTATGTCACCCTTCAAAAACATTTCCTTCTATAAGAGAATGAAATAAATCGAATAAAACAACGAACAAGACATCTGTAAAGAGGGATTTCTTGTAATCCTAATCGCAATAAATAGGATAGTGTGTGCGCGTCTGTAATAGTGAGTTTCGGTGACGCCGTCTAACGCATTGAGGGCGGACTGTAATCGAGTCGCAAGACCTAAAGCTTTGTAAACCCTGCGGGATGTCTTCGGCCACCCTTTCAACCACAATGATGGCTACTGTACCGTATGTAACAGTATGAAGAGATCAATGCTGTGAATGTGTGTTACTTTTTTTGAAATTTAGTATTTACGTTCGAGCGTGTGAAAAACAATTTTGTGGGACAATTCTCTTTATGCCACATTTTTTCACTCAACTATTAAAAAAAATACACTCATGCATGTATGTATATAATATATATATATATATATATATATATATATATATATATATATATATATATTCTATAAGCATTCAAATAAAGTTTAATTTATCAATATTTTATAACTTGACTTGCTTATTTATTAGAAACAATAATACGTTTTTTCAAAATAAATTATTAATAAGATTATTGATCATTGATTTTGTTTTTGATTAAATGACATAATTATTATGTCCATTTTAATTAATATTTTTGATATAATTTATACTAGTAATAACAGTTTTTTGATTTAAGATGCATACTTCTCTATAATATAAAAATGATCCAGTGATGAGGACATTCCTGTGACATTCATTCGTTCTCTGATTGGTTGATATCGGTCACGTTGTCTCTGTTCTGATTAGTTAATATCAGTCATATGATATATAATTTTAGTGTAAAAGTGGTAAAAAATTTATTCAAAATTCACTCATAAGATAAGATATTTTTTTAACACCTGTTTCGTTGTACACCGTGATAGTTGCATACATGTGACTAATGTCAACCAATCAGAACACGCCATTCCAGACGATCGTATCAACCAATCAGAACACGAATAATCAGTTATACATGATAACAATCAAGTTTTGATTTTTATTAATAGAGATATTATTCATAAATTAAATTATTCGATAAGTTAAAATACCTAAAATAAAATCGTAAAGATTTTTTATACTCTAAAGATTATGATATCACGATCAAAATGCGCACTGGCGATCAGAAAAGGTCAATAATGATTTCTAGAATACTTTTGATGGAACATTTTTTTCGTGGTTTATAAGATGAAAAAATAATTCATTTGTAAAAACCTAAAATAAATATGATCGGTTTGAAATATGAATATCACTGAAACTAATTATTTAAGAAAAATACTAATTTAACTTTTGATACAATTTGAGTAGTCAAATTTTCAATAGCAATTGTTCTAATAACAAACAATTTGATATAATTTCTATAGTCAAAGAATTATTTTTGTAAAGGGACCAGAACTAAATTGAAATGATAATTATTTTCTCATTAATCAAAACATCATTTTTCAATAAACTAAAAATACTTAATTATTTTTTGATTATTCAGATTGGATTTACATTACTTACAGAATGTTTACATTTTATCTTTCTATTTATCTTTTGTAAATATATATATATATATATATATATATATATATATATATATATATGAGGATATTCATAACAAAATCAATCAAAACAGTACACACATAAATAACAATTGAGATTTTCCAAAAATAATATTACATACAGAGAAAACTACATCCCGTATATATTTATTGATTTCTCTGGTATTTTTAGATCAAATATGAAGCCAACAAAATATGTCATCATCCTCGTAAATCAGATTATGAAAAGCTTTCTGAAAATAAACTGTCAATAAAATGTTATCTTGTCTATTCTATTTGAAAATGTAGTGTTCGTGTTTAGTACTAGATATATTTCTCCAGCTAAATAATTTTATTATAACTTTGAAATACACGTTCTGTTTATAATTATTCTTATCAAATATTCAAATCGGTATCAAAAAATATACGGTTATTTATTTTGTCTTCATTTTAAATATGTGTGTCTATTATGAACATATTTTAATTTATATTTCTTGAATATACTTCATAAATATAAAATCATGAATAATTATAGTAGAATTTCATAAATAATAATTCTTGAAAAATCTGTTCTTTTTTAATAAGATGAACAGTTAACATTAATTTCAATCATGTGCTATTGAATTTACATTCGAACAATCTTATATTATTTTTTATACCTTAATTTAAAACAAATTGTGTTTCAAAGCGTGTAATTATCACAGATTTATTTAAAGTGTTATTAAACTCACGCTTTGTTGCGTGCCCTGATTATTATGACAAATACTTGTCAGATACACCTGTGTAGATTTACATTGAATATAACTTAATTACTCTTCATTCGTACAAGCGTACATAAACGCACGTACACACTCATTTACTTATATATATATATATATATAAATTTTCCAAATCCTCAGTTTAAATAACATATCATATTATGCATTTCAATGAATATAAAGGGACTGGTTTATATTTGTAGAGTTCAGATGAGATATTCACAAAAATTCTACATAAATGTTTATTGAATGAAAAAAATGAGATTTTTTTGAAAGATATAATATACATTTTTCCTAATTAAATTTTAGAACATTTATAATTTTTTAAATTTATTTATTGTATGTATCATCTCACTGAATAGAATATTTTTACTGATACGAGAAATCATTTTTCATAACTAAATATCAAGATTAAATACTCAGATATAGTTTATAATTTATAAACTCTGTCTCTCTCTCTCTCTAACCAATTCGAATTTTTGCAATAATATTATTATTAAAACGATGTTTTGATAACTGAAACTTGAAAATAGCTATAAATATAATCGAATTTGAAATATAAAATAATATCGAAAAAATCACATATTCCTCATTTTTTCATTTCTGATAAAAAAAACAGAATAGAGAATAACATATTATTGGTATCTTGTAGATTCGATCAGTACTAAAAAAATTATGAAAATTTAATCGTTACTAGTGGATAAATCATAGTATTTTAAAAATGATCCACGAATAAAACACAATCAAACACTTTTCATTAGCTCAGGTTAACCACGATTAGTAATTCACATACATAATTATTCATCAAAATAGTATTCGTTATGTTTTGATGCAAATATCATTATTTATTTTAGATTTTTTTTAAAAAACAAACACTAAAAGCAATAAAACATCTTATATAATAACACATTACAAGCTTAAGATAATCGAATCATGCGAATAGTACAATATCATACTTATAATAACAACCGTGTTCAAACACCGCTATTTTACTGTTATTTAAAAGAAAAAAAAGCCACCCTACTTAATCATTTTGAGATATGGAAATGATTTATTCTTTTTATTTCAAAAAATTAAAATACAAAAATATTTTTGAAAATATAGGTCATCAAACTGACCAAGGCATAGTAGCTAATGATTGTTTTAAAAAAAGAGATTTCCTGTAACCTTTAGACCTGTCATCTCTCACAGTTATGTTCAAAGAGAACAGAAAAGTATGTAAAAAACCTAATTAAAATACTAATATTCAATAAAACTGTATATTTAGAAACTTTATTACCGAATTGTGGATATTATCCTTAGATTTTCATTTTCGTTCCAATGTTTCTTACCAATATCTTTACAATCCATTTATATATGATAAAAGATTCAAATGAAATCTTATGCGTATACACACAATTCTCTCTCTCTCTCTCTCTCTCTCTCTCTCTCTCTCTCTATATATATATATAAAGATTGTAAGTTGTGACCAACTGTGAAAAATACATGTATTCCATGAACGTGTTCCTTTCTGTCTAAACATCAGAACATATAGAAATACAAATCTAAAATTCAAAACAAAGCAAAAAAAAAGAAAAATCAAACACGAAAAAGAACAGGGCAACGTGTAAAAATTTTCTGCTGTGCTGTATATACATATATATTATAATGCTGCGGTTGCCAAGAAAAGTAATATTTTATACTAAACTCGCAGTTGGCACCATCTAGCTACGTTGTGGTAGTACGGCGTTATGTTGGTATCGCCGCTGCATACCCTTGGCATTTGAAAGACATTTATTAGTATGCTTTTGCATACGGTTGCATAAATTTTATCTTGTGGTCCGAAAAGCGCAGCCGCTCCCATACAACGATTCAAGAATTGTATCTAGAGATGAAATACTGCCTAAGATAAACAATCGTAACGTCTGCAGGTTTGTGTCTCATATATTCATTTCTTTGTGCTATTTGTTTATATAAGGTTTCTTTTTTAAACGGAAAACTTTATTCAATACCAGGTTTTTCTTTCGGTTATTCATAGGAAAGTAAATTCAAATTTATTTTTCGTACATTTTCCTATAGCTTCATATAAGATTTCTGTAATAATAAATATATATATATATATATATATATATATATATATATATATATATATATGTTTTCAATGACACATAAAATATACTGTTTGGAAATATACTTATTTTTATCTACTCATATATAACATTTATTAGTAATAAGATATTCAAATTTTGTGTATGAAAAAGTTTTCTTTTTGTATAACCCAGATTTATATTGTCAATTGGATAACAATTTGTTAAATCTTTTTTAGAAAAATCTATCTTTAAAACTATTTTCAATAAATGGATCTACAAAAATAATTTTGTCTACAAAAAAATAGCAACTGATAAAAATGTTCCTTTAACACCAAGTACAATTTTCAGAGTACGATTTTCAGAAGATTCCATGAAATTACAAATTAAATACAATTCATAACACTAGGTTCATATGCAATTAATTATAGGTTGCAAATTCTCTAACTTAATAATTAATCAAAGTTGTTTGTTGAATTTTCTATCAATTTAAAAGTAGAATTTGATTTTTTTTTCTTTATTTTTTGAAAAAAAAACTGGAATGTATTCATTTAAATGTAAGATATATTAAATTTACATCCAATCATTATTAGAAAATGAAATAAGCTTGTTAGATATGTATGTTATTGAGTATCATTTTTATTTTTTAAACCAATCAAAAATGTATAGTATATTTAACCGATAGTTTAGTCGAGTAAAGACCTATATAAAACTGTGAATATTTAAATGAAGTGTATGAGAATGGCAGAATAAGAAAGATATCGTGGTTTTCAAACAATTACAAAGAAAGAAAATTTTAAATTGGGTTCATTTAAGTAACACGCACGCTAGTATTAAAGTTTCAAAAGTGGTGGTTACAAGGCTGCTAACGTCATCGTCCAGTAAATCCTCTACACATAACGGGCCATGATCTACTTATAAGTCAACGCATGACTTTAGACCACTTTGCGAGGCAACGTACGCCGATGCTCTTGCAGCGAGTAGCGGCGGCATCAGAAGATGAGGAAACACAGTGGTAGAGAGAACGCGGCCGACAGCGTAGCACGTTATAGATGCCTGAAACGTGACGAGATGAATGTCTCGTTACTCTTCATTTGAGCCCTTTCCATCAGCCAACTAGCAAACGTTGGTCGACGAAGAACGGTCGGTCCGCTTACATTTACATAACAAGCTTATACTTGGCCATCATCATCTTGTTCTGGTCGAGTTTCCGTAAGTGCCGACATCGGATTTTCATGGTGTTACCGATGCGCCATCCTACAAACGCTACAGTTACTACTAGTCTACGGCTCTGTCTCTGATGACGGCTAATGCTACAAGAGATTGCCAATTTCCTTCTGCGTCTCTCGGTGATATGGCTCTTTCCAGTAATATATTGGCATGCCGTGACCGGACGTTAATGAACTACGGATTTGATTTACGCGATCGGTTTTGATTTTCTCGTGAATTTATATTGAACGTTTATTTAGTGCCGATAATTCGATATACATTCATTTCACTGCAATTTGTGCTACCATTCGTTCGATTTACACAATTTTATTTTTATTCTAAGGACAGAAAATATATTTCATTGGATTTATGTATAAAATATGAGATATTTAGTGAAATGATCTTATTACAAAATGTCTTATATTCTCAACGCAAATACGTTGCGCATATATATATATATATATATATATATATATATATATATATATATATATATACACATGTACATATTGATACATATCAATTGGTATAGAAAATAAAAAGAAAAGTTTGGTTCTCAATACCACAAATTGTTCAGTCAGTTTTCAAATTGAAATTTATCCGATTAACATCAATACAAATAATATAAATTAATATATATATATATATATATATAAATTAATATATATATATATATATATATATATATATATATATGTGTGTGTGTGTGTGTATGTGTGTGTGTATAGCATATATGAGAAAAAATACTCGTTTCTATTTTAGTTATTTGTAAAAAAATATAAAAAGAAAATATATTTCAATACATTTTTATCCTACAATATTTCTTATTGAAATATATTAAACTTCTTTCTTTACGTTATATAAAAATGGATTATATATAACAAATATCATATTCTACGACAAAATTTGGAAACATTCTGATTAAACATACGAAGATATAAAAGTTTATTTATTTCTTAGTAGAATAATTCAAAACGAATATAATAATAAACATAAATACCGTGACGCGTTATTCTATGAGCAAAAAGCACAATTACCTGGAGCGTCCACCAACGGGAAGGCCACAAATTAATCTTTTATAAACTCATTATAGAAAAAATATCTAAATTTGACACTATATATGACGCCACTGCATAAATACTATAGTTCTGACTAATTGTTGGTATTGAAAATGTAGACAATAATTGTACAAAATACCATAAAAGTAATGTTGAAATTTTTTATTAATTAAAATACTTATCAAAGAATATATTTCTAAATTGTGTAAAACATTAATATCATAACACATTAATTTTATAATAAAATATATGTTTGTTTCAATTCAAATAAAGTTGATTAATTTGAATTACTTTGTTTTTTTTAAAAAAATAGTAATAAATATATATATATATATATATATATCTCAGTTATTGATAATATTCTATATTTAATTTAATTAAATACCAATAAGTGTTAAATTCCACAAATCTGTTTTTTAAATCAAAAGGATAAATAATTATTTTTATATTACCATATTAGCCTGAATATAAAACGAGTACCAGTTTTTTTCCAAAGAGATCAAGAAAAAAAACATTTTCTACGACCCGAACTATAAAAATGTTGATCTACATTTTAATAGAAAGTAATATTTACAAATATTATACAAATACATGTTTAAAACTCGATAGTCTATTGTTTAAAACGCCTACAGTCACGTGTCAGCCTAAACATCTGAATATCCGAATATAAGACGACTTTTGTTTTTTAATTAAAATCTATGGAAGAAAACCTCGTCTTATTTTCAAGATAGTACGGTATTTTCAAACCGGCGAATTTAAAGTACATCGTTTTTTTAATATTAATAATCAGTATAAACAATATCTGTCTACTATCGGTACAAATAATAGATTACATATGTAGTTAACATTTTAACCCCTAACAGTTTTGTTATTCTTTTGTCGTATAGAAACCTAACAATCAATCGCAACATGTCACGAGTTCTTTGTGATTGATGATGTATTGTCACAATAACCTCTGCAACCGAAATTTATTTACAACAAAAAAAATTCATATAACACAGATGTATTTATATAAAATTTAATAACCCGGTACAAAAAGTACACCTAGAGGAATGTTAAATAAAATAATTCTATTATTTAACAAAGAAAATTCCTGTTTATAAAAAAATTAAAAATAAATAAATAATTATGTATGTATACTGATAAAATACGATATTCCAAATCGAGCATAAATGCATAAAAAATTGGTAGACATTTATAAAGAATCAAAATATCCTTTGTTGAAACCAAAAACTGTAAATAAAGCAGAACGAAAAAAAGATACACGACTTTTGTTTGTTACCTTATTTTTTATATAAATGTCATACGAATATATAAACAAATGTAAATAAATCTCTTAGCATAAGGGTAAGAGGCAAATCTGTACTGTTTCCAAGGCTGTGACACTTTCGTTGTGTTTTTGGTCGTATAACGTATGCTTTGCATGTCTCGAGCGTGCAGTTTTTCTTCGAATGCCAACACAACGAATGGAAAAAGTCTTAACATAAACAACGTCGCTGAAGCTGTCCTCATGTCGTTATACTACTCGCTGGACTTGTTCATGTCGCAAACAATTTTTAAGTTGTACTTTTTATATGAGAATAAAAGAGATACTACATGTTGAAAATATTCTAAAAAGATTTAAGTTTTAATGCATACATTGTGTATATATATATATATATATATATATATATATATATATATATAGACTGATAAAGTACGTCAAAACTTTTACGAAATATCATTATTTACATACAGACTTGTATGAAAATAAACGTTTATCTTTTCATCATATGTAATGTTAAGTTGATACACATACTTAAATTCGTTTACTCTTTTTAAAAGTTATTAGTTTATACATATAATTAATTAATAATCATCAATTCATGTTCAAAATTTTATATATATATAACCCTTTTTTAAAATGACAAAAAATATCCTATAAATAAAAAATGTGTTTTTGTGTTCTAGATCCAAAACTAAACAAGATGGAAAACCAAATCTTGCCTTCTTACTTATTTCAAATTGTGCACCTCGAGTATTTATTTTTAATTTTTTTATTAGTCTCTCAACAATAAGAAAACCATGAAGAAATAAGTTCAATAGATGTACAATATAATAAATTACTGGACGTTCATACAAGAGAACGATGTATAAAATATATTGATTTGAGGTAGGTAATTATTTTTTTGTTAATTAATCTGGTTAGTGAGTAAAAATTATGGAATAAAACTAAAAGAAAATAAAGTATTCAAATATATGAATTGAGTATGAAAAAATAAATAAATGTATTTTTTAATTAATTTATATATATATATATATATATATATATGTATATATATATATATATATATATATATCTTTCTTGGAAAACTGTGGAAAAGAGAGGCACTGAATCGAACAAAATGGAAAATCATGGAAGAGGTCTTTATCTAGCAGTGGATTGACAGGGGCTGAAGATGATGATGATATATATATATATATATATATATATATATATATATATATATATATATATATATTAGGTGTACAAATTAATTAAGTGTTTTTTTAGAGAAACTGAATGTTTACAGAAAATTGAAATACATTTCAATTCTCCAAATATCTCCCATTATTTTACATAATTCTGCTCCATCTGTCTGGTAATTTACTTAATATTTGTCATAAAAAGATGGTGGATGTGAATCGATGAAGTCATAATGCATTTTAGGACCTGTTTCATTGATTCAGCATTTTTTGGATGTTTCATGCATCACAACACCTTCCCTCAAAGCTAAATAGTCATTCCTGTGGCTTCAGAAGAATTTTTTGGACTAGAATGAAAAAAGTATGCAATGCCTAATATACTGCTTTTCAGAACCCATCATGTTCATTAATGTTTTGTGAGGTTATGCCAACTGATTGGCCTAGATATATAGTATTTTTAAAAGATGAAACTTCATAATTCTAAAACGACAAAAAATATTTGAATTTAAATCAGAATTATTATCAATTCAATTTAATGACACCGAATTAATCTGCATACCTAATAAATATTTTTTAATCTATGTAGGTTTCCAAAAACTTCAAAAAACATACCATTCGTTATTCACTTATTACAAAATCAGGAAGCACATAAATTAACTTCATAACAAAAATGTATCGGTTCAATAAGTATCACATTTAATAATAAAGTTTTATAATATGGAAATCTTTTATGAAAATCTATACAATCTTATCTTGATTCGATATATAATGACTTATGAATATTCAAGAAAGTCAATCTCATCATAAATAAATATTAAAACATAAACAATCTTACATTTTTAAACAAAAAAGAATAGAAACTTAAAATTTATAGTATGGTTCAAGTGTATATAAATATTTTCAAAGTTACTAAAAAGGTTATTCTTTTTTATAAAATTATATTTATATTATTTATATTTACAATCCACTAATAATCAATTAATAAGATTTTTTCTCAAATTTCAATCATTTTTATATGTACTCTAATTTGAAATTCTAATATAAATTGAAAAACATTTTAAATATAAATGACAATAAAATTTACAATTCAAAGACTTCAAATTGTGCAAATTTTAAAATTTATAGTTAATCCAAAATAACTTAAAATAACTCATAAGAGAAAGATCAAACTATTTAAAAATTATACACAATATTAATAAGCATGTATTTTTTCATATATATATATATATATATATATATATATATATATATATATATATATATATATATCAAAAAATATTTCAGTAAACTATAAACCAAATGAATGAGTTACTAAGAAACTAATATAGTATTAAGTAGTCCATAGATGGTCACCCAAAGAATAACATTCATGGTAATTACCCTGTTATTTTGGAGGATATGGGTGTAATCCAATTATATCCATTTACTATGAAAATAAATGCTCAATCTGAGTTGATTGTCAATTTGAGTGCGTCTATTGACCCCTTTTGTTTCTTTAATTCAATGATTATATTCCCTAGTAAACATTGTTATTTGTTTTTTTTTGTTTCTCTCTCTATTTTTTCTCTTTAATTTAGATATCAAAGATAATTTCCTCATAACTGAATATATATATATATATATATATATATATATATATTTATCAATCAGATATAAAATTGTGTAAATTTGAAACAAACTAGACCTGAAATACGCTTAAGTATATTAATCATATTTAAACTTTTTTAAATGTTATACTTTTACAGGTTTTTATCTTTATTTCATTATATTTTTACAATTATAGCAAGAAAATATTCATAGCAATTACTGAATATTTAATATAATTATATTCTTAATTATATTAAGTGGAAACAGTAATTATGTACCTTTAAATTGAATCAATCATAACTTTGTTTTAAATTAAAATATTTTGTCATCTTTTTAAGATTTTCAAGTCCCATCATTTTTAACGTTTAAAAACAATATATATTATGGTCAAGTGGTTGGCATAACCTCACAAAACAGTAATGAATACGACGGCGTTCGAAATGCAGCATAATAGGCATTGCATACTTATCGCATTCGAGTTGAAAAAAATTCTGCCTAAACTGAGATTGATTTTTTCAACTTTACAGGAAGATATTGTTAAACATGAAATAATGCTAAAACAGTGGAAGAGGACCGAGAATGTATTAAGACTTCATCGACTTAAAACCGCCATCTTTTGTTCGATAAGAAATTCGTCAGTTGTTCGATAGATAGAGCGAATTTATTCAAAATAATGCGGAATATTTTGAGAATTGTAATGTATTTTATTTTTCCGTAAATATTCATTTTCTATAAAAAAGGCACCGAATTAATTTGTACGCCTAGTAATTTCAAACTATCCATCTTTTCTATACGAATACATTTAATAATTTTTCATATTTAAATGAAACACTCTACTGTCTTTATTGATAATAGTAAGAATTTTTTTAAAAAAACTAAAATTTACATACAGTTTATAATTTGAAATAAATTAATTTTATAAAAATAAATCGTTATCGCAGAAATATAAAGAAAAATTAATATAGAAGAGAAATTATAAAATAAAATATATAATATATAAATATTACAAAAGTATATTGACTTTGTGATAATTTTATAAAAAAATATACATTTCTTGTAATTGTTTTCAAAGCAAAAAATAAACATGCGGAAAGTACACGTGAAATATTAATTACACCCACAGTTTTTGATCTGACTTGAAGAACAAATCCGAGTTTTTTGAAACGTGAATGTTATTGCGTAGGTAGAAGCACAAATTAAAGTTTGTAAATTTACATAACTCAAGATGTTCTGACAAATCATACTGCCTCTTTTATTATTTATTATCAATTTTCATTCCTTCAATTTATTTATTATATATATATATATATATATATATATATTTAATTATTTTCTTAGAAATTATGATAGTAGATATTTTAATAAACGGAATCAAAATATTTTCTTTAATTACAATCTATATTTACAATGACAATTACTTTGTCGAATAAATGACTGTATCTAAAAGAACAGAGTCAACTAATATTCATCTATTTTCATGTATCTTGAATACAAAAACTTACAACGGAACTAAATTCTAGAAGCGTAAAGTTCACTAACGCTTTTTAAATCTGATCGCATGGCTGTAGACAGATAAGGGTCGTGAGAATATTTTCAATTATATTTCAAATAATAAACATTGTGTATGCTGAACATATCGTTAGAAAATCGTTTAAAAAAATAAAAACGTTCTCTCGACTTACATGGAAATAGTTTTATCTTTTTTTACATATAGAATAATGACAACTATTCTTCATTCTATTTAAACATAATTTCTGTAAATATCATTCTTTAAATTTGCATATAAAATATTTCATTTCCTTTCTTCTCTGTTTCAGTAATAAAAAAATATTATCATTGTTTCCATTTTAAAGAAAAAGAACAGTTCAAAGAAAAATGATAAAATTACAAATAATAAACATAAAAGATTAAATATAACAAAATAAATCTTGATTAAAAAATCATTTAAAATATATTTATAGTTCTATCATCGTTGAATCAAATCTAAGAGATTTAACAAATAATAATAATAATTAATCCCAATTTAAAAAAAAATATATTTCAATCGATAATATAATTATTAATATATAAAGACTATATGTTTATTCTAAATTTTAATCATAAATTTAACCATTTATTACTTAACATTTTTAAATGAAGACAGATTCCAATTCCATAATAAAATTTAAAAAAATATTCCATTTAATGGTAAATATAATTGAATTTTAGTTAAATTTTTTTATAAAACTAAATTTCTACACTTTAACTATACATTTTAATTAATAGGAAATTCAAATAGTTTATTTAAATTTTCTGCAGAAAATTTAAATATAAAACAATATTTTAAATGGTTTCAAAATGTAAGTACTATTTATTTTAAATAACTAATAATAATTTCTTATTTTCTTAACGCTTTCATTAAAAGATCAATTTCATTAAAAGATAAAATAAACCATAGAAGTCTTCTAAAAATGATATAATACACAATAAAAAAATAAGTTCAACCCATAAGATTTTGTGTTTCTTATCACTTAACTTATATTTAAAGTAAATAAAATATAAAAATCATGAATAATACAGACTTTTATTCACTTATTAGATGTTAGAATTAATTCGGTACCTCTTTTTATAGAAAACGAATAATTACGGAAACATGGAATACATTTCAATCCTCAAAATTATCACTCATTATTTTGCATAACTTTGCTTCATCTATTGGATAACAGACGAATTCTTTATCGAAAAAAAGATAGCAAGTTTGAGTCAATAAAGTGATCATGAATTTTCAGACTTCTTTCACTGTTTTAGAATTTTTTTTACATGTTTTAAGCATCGCAGCACCGTCCTCCACAGCTAAACAAATCATTCCCTCGGTTTCGGCACAATTTTTTTTTCAACTGAAATATGAAAAGTATGCAATACTTTTGACGTTTTTCAGACTACACTGTTTTGTGAGATTTTACTAACTGCTTGACCAAGATATATAGCATTTTTAAATGTTAAGGTTGACACTTCAAAATCCTAAAATGACAAAAAAATATTGTAACTTAAAACAGAGTTGATTCTATTTAAAGGCACAGAATTAATTTTCACACCTTATAAATATATATATATATATATATATATATATATATATATATATATATATATATATATATATGTATATATATATATACTATTTCGATTATTTTTATTGACATAAATAACCTCCATTTTATGAAGTCAAACAAGTATAAAAGTGATTTAAAATCAATAAACAAATTTAAAACATTTCGTACGATATTCCAAATCGAAAACTACAATCATGAAAAACAATAATCACGCCTCTTCATAAATAAATTTATCTACGGTCTTGGTGCAATATCTAGGTCTGATATACGTATATCAGTGCATGTATTTTAAACGGATATGATCCCTATATTTCCAATATTGTAAACGTGCATACAAGTAGACTGCATAGAGAAATATTCCATGCAGACGGTGAAGAAATGGGTCAATGGTTTTGTATTCAACGCCAGCCAGCAGCCAACGAAGCTAGGTTGTGTTGTATATAAGTGATGCATTTTCATTTTCTTGAAGAGACACATCGTTGTGAGCACTTTAATATCGTTAGAAAAACATTTGTGCAAATAAATGATTAAAGACGTCTAAGATATGATCAATGTATTGAGAAAAGTATTCATAAATAGAGATGTTTAATAAAGGTTGAGTATAAAAGCAATATTTAAGGTTGTTTTATGAGAATGTTCTAAAATGAAATAAATTCTAGCTAATAATAAAAATAAAACACAAATAAAATTATTTCTAATTGAATATACAAACATACACATACAGAAATATATATATATATATATACATATATACATTTTTATATAAATACCATTTATTATTTGAGTTTTGAACGAGAAATTAATGAAATTCATTTATACAAGCAATTAAAATTACTTCATTACAATTTTGAATTAATTTTTTTGTACACTGCAAAAATAATTAGAATAAAAATTCATTTCAAAAATATTTCAATTTGTTATCATTTCAAATATTATTTTAAAATAAGTGAATTAATTTTACGATCTCTGATTTGAAAACATCATTTTTCATATTCAAAATTCCCATATTAGGTGGAACACTTATTTACAGAAATTATACTGAAAGTGATTTATTGTTTTTATTTTTAACGAGAAAATTACAGTGGTATACAAGAAACTATGTAAATATACTTCCATTTCTCTTGCCACCTATTCATTTACTAGATATATAGAACAAGCATTTCAAGTTTTCACATTGAATTTATTTTCGATGTTAATGATACTCCGATTTTAAGGTATATATATATATATATATTGTGTACACACAAATATATATATATATATATATATATATATATATATATATACACATAAAAACTATATAACGTGTAAAAATTAATTCGGTGCCTTGAAACTGAATATCATATCCTATTTTCAATTAAAATATTATCTCATCGTTTTAGGATTTCTAAGTGCCAACCTTAATATTTAAAAACACTATATATCTTGGCAAAGCAGTTGGCATAACCTAACAAAACAGTAGTGAAAACGATGCCAACCGAAAAGCAGCATATTAGGTATTGCATATTTTTTGCATTCAAGTTGAATGTTGCTGAAACCGTAGAAATGATTTGTTCAACTATGAGGAAAAGGTATTGCCATGCATAAAACATTAAAAAAAATACTAAAATAGTAAAAGCGTCCGAAAATGCAGTGTTCATCTACTCAAAGCCCTCATCTTCTTTTCGAACATGGGATTCATGACTTAACGACAGATGGAATAATGTTACACAAAAAATAATGAGGGATATTTTCAAGATTGAAATTACTCCATTTTATATAAGGAAAAGGCACCGAATTAATTTATACACCTAATACATATAAAAAAGCATGCATTAACTTAATAACATTGTAATACAAATAATTTATGATCATCAAACTCTCTCAAGATACCCCAAACAACGATTTGATTTATTTCATTTTTCCCTCTTTAATCCACTATATACTCGGTCTATATAAAATTTAATAATGTATTATAATATACAGCGTTATTTTTGCATAAGCAGTGTTATGCAGTTTCTTTACAAAAGTATTTTCAATTAAATATGGACAAGAAAATTCATATTTTTAAAAGAAGTTGCACATTCACGACATATTTATTAAATCAATTGATTTACAAACTATTAAACGATTTCTCTTCTGTATATTATGTTCATTATCGACTTTCTAGAAATGAATTTAAATATTTTATTCTCTTGTCAATGAGGCAGGTATTTGAAAAATGTATTTCGATTAAATGAAAAAAAATTAGACTACTGATGACAGAAGTAGAGTAAAAAAAATATAATATAATACAATAGTACGAATAACTATTATATATATATATATATATATATATATATATATATATAAACTAAACATGTGTATATGACAATATCTTAAAAAAATAATAAAGATTTACAAAAATTTTTGATGCTGCTTTATCATAACATTAAAATAACTATTTTGTTTTATTTATAAGAATATAATTAAAGTAAAATAACCAGTATAGTAGTTAAATCGTTTAAGCTTTTAACAATATAAACTACTGAAGACATTAATTCTAAAGTGAAATAAAGCACTTACGTGTCACTATTGAGAAACCTTTTCTAAAATACTGTATACGATCCAAATACTATTACTAAGACGTGTGATATTGAACGTATACAAAAAAAGATACACGTTTTGTATTGAACTCTAGCATTTTAAACTGAATAGCCACAGGGAAAAGTAGAAAAAAATCTTGCATCGGTTAGTCTAAAAAACGAATAATATTCTATTCTTACTTTAATTATTTATTTCTCTTAATAGAATATTCAATGAAAAATCTCTCAAAAAGAAAATCTAACTGAAAAATATGCGACTTTTTTCAATAAAATAATATAAACTCAAAATTGTAATATTTAAAAAAATATTTTTAAATAAATAGCTTGAAACCTTAAAAATAGAATTAATATCATTAAGTAGTTAAATTCGATTTTTTCAAGTAAAATTTCAGTAATTTTAAAACAATATTTTCAGGCAATTAATTTTACTAAATTAAAATTTCCAGAAGTGAAATCATTCGCTATATCTCTTAGTTAAGCAGAAAATTAAAAAGAATCAAAAAATTAATAGTTTCATTCAATTCGTCAGATTTAAACACTATATTAATTTCGTTATGTTTTTTCTTGAAAATTGTACTTTATTCACTTAATTGCCAAAATATGTAAACACGAGTTTATAAACAATATATACTTTTATATAATCATTGAAGATTATTTTTTAAATTCAAATTCATATTTAATTTATAATTATATGTTATTAAGTTAACAAACGCGCAAATCTTCTAAAAAATCTTGTAAAAAAATTCAATCTGATATGTTAAAAATTATATTACAATATATATATATATACATACATATATATATATATATATATATATATATATATATATATATATAATGTCCACTTTTCAAATGGCAATATAAAAAATATGAATACAATAAAATTCATTTCAAATTTAAAAATGTATTTTTCTAGACCTATTATTATTGTTCAGTAAAAGAAATACAATAATATATTCTTTTAGATCTTTTCATATGATAACATAACAATATATTCTTAATAAAAAAGTAGAATAGTAAGCGAGCTTGTTAAACAAATAGATTTGAAGAGGTGTGAAAATATACACAACACACACACACACATATAAACTCGTATATATATATATATATATATACAATGTATATTTATTTTCATAACAATATAAAATAGTGTAATGTTAAAATTAAATAATATATATATATATATATATATATATATATATATATATCCTGTTTCTGTTTTGGAAACCTTTTATTTTATATAACATAAAATTTTTTAAAAAGTACTTTTTTAATGGAGTTGTACCTAAAATCTATAAAATTAAAATTCGTAAATTTATTAATTTAATTTTATTTACCTAGTAAGTAAATTTAAACATAAACTTATAAAAGTATATAATTAATTCAGATCATAATGTATCCAGCTGCAACAGCAACGTCCCTCTTCTTCTTCTCACATATATATATATATATATATATATATATATATATATATATATATATATATCTAAAGAAAGAAAGAAAGTAAAGAAAAAGCTAACGTTAAGAGCGTATATTAGCAAAAATAGACGGTTTAATTGCTGTAGTAGAAGTAACACGAATAAGGTTTACCCAATAGACATTCAAGTAGTTTGAAGAAGCTTTCCAATCCATTAATAAAGAGAAAAACTACAGTTGTAAATGATGGTAATAACGTTGATGAGATCCGAAATCCTATTATAGTTGTATACTTCATCTATTCATCGATTATTTGCTATTATGAGAACATCAGAATTAAGAACTGGCAATCAAATAGATGTTTGTGGTTGTAAATAGAAACATTTATTTTTCACGCAAAACTGAATAGTTTTCTTAAAGATTGTAAATATTGTTTAACTTTTAAATTAATCCTATTAATCAAAATCAATATTTAATCGCAATTAAATATACTTTTAATATAATAAATATAATTTTATTGGTAAAAGCACATATAACTTGAATAATAAGAAATATTTAAACTGTACAATTTTTAAATGAATACAAACTTACATCATTTACTGCACTAATTTATAAAATAATATACACCGATTTCACCTTAAAAACAATTTTGTATAGTTCGATCAAGTATTTTTTTCAGCATAACATGTTTAGTACTTTTTTTTATTTTATAAATATTAAAATGTCATATTATATACCTCCATAAAGGTAAAAATTTGACTTCTATTGTTACAAAACTTGAACACAATATGGATATCTCAATAAATGTACACATGAAACACTTAATAGTTAACTATAAAAATTAAACAATTTAATCAATGATTTTTTTCTATTTTCATGAGATATTAACAAATATATAACCCGGAAAAATTAATAATTAAAATATTTTTAAAAGTATTCTTTTAAAAATATTTTTTATGATCATTTTCTCAAAATAAATTTCATCTTGATCATAATTTATTGACTAATGTTTTATAAACCGAATTTTTAACGTATTTATTTAAAAAATAAATAAATCTAAGCAACTTTTTACTATTTCACAAATTTTATATAATTTTATTATTTTAATTCGAGGTTAGAATCTGAAAATATTGTAAAATTTAGAATATTGTTCTATAATTTACATTTAATTGAAAAATTATATAGTTGTTATTTTTTCATAAATTTCTGATCATGTTCAATTTTTATTCATAATAAAAACTCATGATTGGAGTAAGTTTTAAATAACACTTTACTACAGCGTCAATTTAAAATTATTTATTCTATTTTTATAGAAAATTTTATCTGAATTAAATTCACTACAAACGATAACAACTGACAAAAATATTCGAAAAATAGAAAAAATAAAACAAAACATAAATAATTTTATTTATATTTTGACTTCGACAAAAACTCAATTTTCGTACATCACTAGATAGTACCCGAGATAAGCATAAAAGTAAATGAAAAAACTTGGATTTTCCGTCACTTAATAAAACAAATAAAAAACAGATTTTATTATATTATAACACAAATACCCGAACGTAAAATAAACTCCCAACAACAACAAAAAAAAAACAACTTTATCATTGCATTGATAGCGCACAATTCTACGACCGATACATCTTTGCTTTATATGAAAAAGAAGATAGTTGTTGTGTAACTGGCCTTCAAACAAAACAAATAAAATGGAAATCGTATTTCTCGTGTTGTTGTTTACCCGTTTTCTTTAAACAATAAAGAATAAACATCTGCGTTTTCTCAGAAATTAATTAAAATGCTGAATTTATACACTACCGCAAACAACAATGCAGCATAGTTTCTTTGAAAGTAGTCATTTATTGTGCTAGAAATAAAATATTACCTTACGAAAATAAAGTTATATATATATATATATACATACAGTTTTATTTTGTTACAAAACGATAGACTTACGACAAGATAACAGAAATTGGTGACCATTTATCTAGCCATTCAATTAATAAATTTTCTGTACCTACATTCATTTCGCCCCACTGTGTCAATCAGTCTCTCTTTCTCTACCTCTCTCTCTCTGTATATATATATATATATATATATATATATATATATATGTATATATATATATATATGTATATATATATATATATATATATGTATATATATATAAATATAAACTTGATCATGAAAACGAAAACAAGATGTTTACTTTCGAAATTATTTAGGGGACAGAAAAGAATCAATAAAATTAGATTCTTTGTCTTAAGGTACATGCTTAAATACTCAATTTACGTGAGAAGAATAAATATATAACAATATTTTGTATTCTAAAAATTCATTGCATTAAGTTTTTCATAAAAGAAAAATATAGGCCATTTCCATATAATTTGGTCTCTTTCTTTTTTCTCACTTTCCCCTCTATCCCCTCTCTCTCTCTCTCTATATATATATACAGAGAGAGAGAGAAATATTAGATTATATGGAAATGGACTATATCTTCTTTTTTTATAAAACACTTAATGTAATCAATTTTTAGAACTCAAAATACTATTGTATATTTATTCCTCTTAATAAATTTGAGTATTTATTCATAACTCTGAGTATACAGAATCAAATTTTATTGATTCTTTTTTATTCCTTAAATATCTTAAAAAGTAAACATCTTGTTTGTGTACATTAGGTCGATGGGAAAATAATTGCAGTTTATAAACTTCAAATTCATATAAATTACCGCAAGTATATATATATATATATATATCCATGTTTGTATGAAATCGTTCTAATAATCTCTTTTCTAATCAATTCTTATATTATTTAATCTAACAATTGACACTACGTAAATATCAACTTTAGAAAAAAACTTTTAAAACAAATATTTAGAGTGAATTACACATATAATTTAATAATTTTACTAGTTTTAATCGAAACTACTCATATATACATCATAATATTAGATGTGTCTATCTGAAACAAAATCCTCTCTTCTAATTTCTTCTGAAAGAATACACTAAAATACTCTTGATAGCGAGTGAGAAATAAATATCCTTCAAATGTCTACAACTTAATAGAATATAAAATAAAAAAAATATCTAATAAAAATCGCACTTTCCTAATAACGTTAAGACGATTCTTTTAAATTAAATATTTTTTTACAATAAAAATAATTTCACAATATACACATATATTTCAATAATCATATTATACTAATATAATATTTAAAAAATCTAAACACTTTTCCCATTTACATATTTTAATAAAATGTCAATTTAATTTATTACATTTATAATATACGATGTTTGTTATGTATGTTTGTTACTGCAGTCAATGTTTATTTTTGCATGTAACAGATTTATACTTTAAAATAAACATTACACTCATTTCGAAAACAAAGTATGTGCTTAATTAATACTTTTCTAACGAATTCGTTAACCAAATTCATTATTTGTTATTTAAAAATAAATATAACATCCACGTTTATATACAGTTTGTAAATTACAATAAATATATACACTGCCATTCAACTAAGTTAATTTATTTCTTATTCTATTACAATTAACTGTATATATATATATATATATATATATATATATATATATATATATATATATAAATAACTACTTGTAAATTGCTCTATAATGAGAGAAAGTGATATTATTAAGAAAACTTATACTTTTCTTGGTATTTGGAATTTAATAATTTCTAGCATGTCATTTAACAAAAAAAATATTATAAATCGAATATATATTTTTATTATATATAAAGTAAATATTTTCAAATAACAATTTAAAAGTCTTATCATGAAATATATTTTCTTTTCAAAATAATACCAAAACGGTGTTATTTATAAACATTTTCTACAAATTCATATAAAAACCTTTCATTTCTACATTCAACCGACATAATTCATTTTCACTGATAGTACACATTCAAATTTTCAATTCAGTTACATTATTAATGATGCTCGAATGAGATTTAAATAGAAATAGATACAATGATCGAACGAGATTCAAATAGAAACATACAAACAGATTTGTATTTTTCCCGTTTTTATTTAAACTGTTATTGCTGCGACAGTGTCATAACAAATATTTCAAAACATTCGTAGAGACTCGTTTTTCATAATTGAAAAAATGCATGTCATGTACAAAGAATGAACGAGACAATTAAGAGCAGCTTTAATGTTGTTCCGAGTTCAAACAACAATTGATTTTGCTTGGATACGAGCTCAAAGGCGGACAAAACATGAAATATACCTCAATTAAAAATAAACACGGTTTGATCTTGTCAGACCTGACATGGAATTGAATGAAAACTGTTGTAAGATGAGATTAATAAGTTTACATTTGTATTAATATCTTTTTTTTATTGAATTCGTTACTCTGTATCATACTATAAAATATGATTGATTAAATACAAAACATCTATATTAAATACCTTTAACCAAATGAACTATTGTAATATATTTCATAGGCAATATAAAAATCAAATTTAAATATTTATATATATATATATATATATATATATATATATATATAAATATATAGAGAGAGAGAGACATTAAGAGAGAGAGAGAGAGAGAGAAAAGGAAAGAATATTAGACAAACATAATATTCTTGTCGAGCATAAAACGTATATTTATATAAATAAAAATAAATAAAATTCAACATATCAAGTAATTGGTTTGCCAATAAGTAATGTCGGATTTCTTGGGACATTTCTTGATCAATTTTTTTTAATATAGAAAACTTTTTTAAATAATGTATTAGCTATTATGATCAATGACTTTTTGGCATCTTGTAAGCAGTTTCATAATAACATCTTCCCAGAATTTGTTTTTTAGCAAAAAATCTCAAAACAAGGATTTCACGTGCCTCTAAAGAATCATTTTTTCCCCATTAAGGGAATTTTGCAAAAAAGAAAATAAGTGGTAATCTGATGACGCTACTTCCGGTGAATATGGTGGATGAATAAAAACATCCCAATCCAACTCACTCAATTTTTGTTGAGTCTGTAAAAACACGTGTGGCCTTTCGTTATCTTGGTGGAACACTATTCCTTTCGTATTGGCAAATTTTGGTCGTTTTTCCTTAATGTTTTTTTTTCAGCCTATCTAATTGTAAACACTATTTATCAGAATTAATGATTTGATTAAGTGATAGAAACTCATAAAACAGTAACTCTTTCTAATTCCAACATACACATAACATTACTTTCTTGGGGTGTAAACTAGCTTTGGGAGAAGTTATCTAGGTTGATCCTGAGTTAGAATAAAGTCTTTTTCGTGTCACAATAATGTAAACCATTCATTTTTTATTGCCAATAATAACTTGCTTCAAAAATGGTTCGTTATTATTGGATTTTAGCAATAAATCGCAAGCCGAAACTCGATCGACTAAATTTCTTTAAGCTTAAATTGTGCGGAACCCAAACATCATATTTGAAATATATATATATATATATACCAAGATGATAGAAATAGTATTCAACACTGGATTTCAATATTCCTAACATTTCAATAATCTTTCGTGTGATATAAACCTGGATTATTTTGAATTAGATAAGAGATTTGATCGTTATAAATCTCGATAGGTCTGCCAGAGCGTCTATCATCGATAAGACTAACTCCTTCATCGCAAACTTTGCACCATTCTTTCATTCACAGCACCATTATCATTCACATCAGAAATCTTTTTTGCTGTTTGTACCGCATTTTCACCTTTACGGAAATAAAAAAGCATAATTGCATGAAAATACATCTTCTCGTTGTTCATCTTCAAATCAAAAGAATCACTAAAAAATTAATTAAATATAATATTTTTTTAAAAAATTACAAGTTAAAGTCTCCGCGTTCATGCATTTTATAGGTTATGAATTGTCTTTTATTTTAAAAATAGCAAAAACGATCTCTTACAAAAAAATCCGCCACTACTTATTGACCAACTCAATATTTGCTACGAAAATCTACTAGTTTCGTTTGAAATACATTTCAAAAAAAATATTTATTAAAATTAGTTGATTGAAAAATGATTGTTTGTAGTAGTTGTCTTACTAAAACATTGAACTGGCTATCTATCATGATACAAATTTAATGAATAATTAATTTCTCTTGTAGAACGATCACGAAATTTCACCATAATCTATTTTAGGACATGAAATTGAGAAATGTCTTTATTTGTCAGTTATAATTCAATTCAAGATTAGTTACTGAATTATTAAAGTATTCACTAGTTAAATTTTTTAAGAACATGATCAGCTTATATATATATATATATATATATATATATATATATATATATACATATATATATACAACACATACTTATGTAAATATAGATTTCTACAAATAAAAACAAATTTATAAAACAAATATAAAGTTGTTTTGAAAATTGTCAACTACCAGAACAAACAATCAAAAACGTAAATCCGAAATAACTCGTTATACAAATAATCTACGTTTACTCAAATTTAGAATAAATCGAAAGTGAATCGGAAACAGAACGATATGTTAAAGTTTTGATAAAGTTCGTGTCATTCAAAAGAAAATACGTGATGTATAGCACTCCGGGAAATTCTATTTTCTTCCGCGAAATTTGCGAACGCGAAGAATGTGTCGCGAAGACAAACTTTCTACTTGAAACAACAGCATTTTATCTCGATAACACCGCATTTCGTTTCTTGCGGTGTGTTACGCGATAAACTCGATGTCTGTTCGAGTCAGGACATGGTTGAAATTAACTAAATTGTTTCACAAGATATGCTTAACTTACGATTTGTTGTAACGCCGTCTTAGATACTGAAATGTTGAACATGTACTCACCTGTAACAAAGATGATAAATTATACAATTAGAAAACACATTCAAACTGACAAAAGGGATGGCTTTTTAACTTTTTTCGATCATTGATATATTTGAAATCATAAATCTTAATTTTAAATAAACAAATGACTATATATATTATAAAATTTTTATTACAAAAGCAATCAGAATTAAATAATATTTAATTGTATTAATTAACAATAATTAAACGAAAAATATTATTAAAAATATCAAATTGAAAATTAAGAATGTAACAAAATATGTAGCTAATATTTATTTTCATAATAAAATTCGTTACAATAAATAATACTTTCTGAAGAAAGATTCTATTCCATTTGATTTTCTTAAAGAAAATATGATGAAATATACACTTTCTATTTAGTATTTTATTATCTTTTTCAACTTTTCCTCGATAGAGCAATAATATTAAAATATGTTCTGTAGTTAGTGTAATGTTATTGAAAAAAAGAATCATTTTTAATCGAGTGTATAATTAAAGATAATAATTTTATTTATATTTCATTTTTTTAAAAGATATTAAAGTTAAAAAGCCATATAATATTATATAAAACATTTTAAAATACTAAATAATAATTTTTATCTTATTTAAGTTATATCAGTATGATAAATATTTTCCAGTTTTATTTATAAGAAATTATAATTATTGTTTAGGTTATATTCTTAACATTTATTATGAGTTGGTAGAAAAATAATTGCGGTTTATGAGCTTGAAATTCATATACATTTTTAATAATTTTATGTTTTAAGTGGACCAGAACTGTTGGCTTATTAACGCCTAACTTTTGTACAATCTCTCGAATTGTTGTGTGTGGTTCTAATTCAACTAATTACTTCAATTGTTCGTTATGAACTGAAAAAGGAAAATACTCTTTTTAGCTTCTTTTCCATCTTTAATTCAATATCCTAATTTGAAGGAAAATTAATAATAAACCAAAATACAGACCGAAAAATGCACTTTGAAATGATATTAACATGATGAAATAATACTTGAAAAAAAGTTAAGGTTAAAATTCAGAACACAAAAACCAAAATTTTTTCTAAGCAACCTAATTATTATAAATATTTTTATCGGAAAAATCCACATGCAATACCAATATACGGTATCGCTTATTATCACTCATTTCAGTAAAATAAAGAACATATTAATACAAATAACTAAAAACCAAATACGATTATTTTTTTATTTGATCGATTCAAAATAATTACATCCAAACGTATTTAATCAAACCGAATCTTCGTGAAAAGAGAAAAAACATTCATAAAATATCTTATTATCGCAACATCTAAACCGAATAACAATTTAATTAATTTGAATTATCCGTTAATCAAGAGACTGAAATGACGTTATCAAATTAAATCACAACTTTAGTTATGTTTCTTCGTCGTATCATGTGCCCCTCTCGCTCGCATATTCATGTTGTGCCTCTGGTCTAGATGTGGTTAACGCTGCGCGGCAATACTATGAGATATTACGAGAAACGAGATACATATAATTCCTGTTTACTGGTTTCCTGCGAACTGTGATTACTTGCTCGCAGCAGGAGTTGTCTATTTGTTGCTGGAATAAATATATACACGAGTTTACAACTAAATAACAGTGTCGGTATTACAATATCAGCTTGCTTCAATGTTCACTGTTATCAGTCGCGCATAATTTCATGGAAATAAATTATATAAAAACATGTACAGACATTTTTATTATCATCACATTACTAATTAAAAAACTCGTTATAGATTTTCTCTCTCATATATATATATATACATATATATATATATATATATATATATATGTATATATGTATATTATCCTGAAAATAATTTCTCTATATAATGTAAACATTACTTCATTCCAAGTTCCTAAATATATTTAAAAATATCTCCTGACTAAAAATTGGAGTTATATCACAGAACTTTCCAGTTTAAAGAAAAGCAAAAGAACGGATAAAAAACTTGATGACAAATTATTAAAATATATTTGAAAAAAAAAGACAAACACATTATTAGATCACGGTACAATTGTATGTCCTCGAAAAATAATTCTAATTAATGCATTCATGTAATGTTCTGTTCAAAAATTTTTCATAAACTTTTTTCAAACAAAAAAATTTACATGCAGTTTGTATGCTGGAACAATCGAATAAAAAGTAGTAGTTCAACCAAAAACCGTTGATAATTACTAATATGCCTATTTTTTAATAAGAAATATAACTTTTATATTGATAATTTTTCATTAACTTATTTAGAACTTATTTTTATCACGAATTCTTAAACAAAACCAAGATATAACACCGGTTTAGTACAAGACAGACATATGATAATTTAAAATACAAAATAACATTAAATGTATATCTCTGTGTGTGTATATATATATATATACATACATATACATATATGTATAGTATGATTCAATTTATTTTTCTACATAAAAGTGTTAAAAGAAACGCAAGAATTAAATACATATAAATACATATATATATATATATATATATATATATATATATATATATATATGCATATATAAAAAATATTCAATTTAGGACTCCACATGAAGTGATTGAAAAAACACAAAAATAACATACTTTTCTTAATTTTTGCATTTCTTTAATACTTTCATATAGAAACTTAAAAAAATTTAAAAAATATTTTAAATAAAAATATTTTTATTCTGTAAACATAAGGTTATGAGTCAAGAATTTAAATTAATTCCTTAATAAAAAAAGTACAGAACTATGCAAATTAATTTTGAAATACCACATTTGATAAACTATTCAAGCAATGAATTTACAAATACAATATTATATATATATATATATATATATATATATATATATATCACACTATACCGAAGAAAATTCTGTTCGAGCTCTCCTACACTACATAACGGCTAACAAAATGATAAACCTAATTTCAAGGGACGTTAATATTAGACAACGTTGAAAATCGTTGACTCTAACGTTAAAACAACTTCAGAATCAGCTGGACATAAGTTGTAATTGATTGCCACAATGAACAAGGGTCTATTTTAAGGGTATAATCAAGGGTAGGATTACAATTACTATATTGAGCTAAAAGATTTTCTCTAGAAAACAAGAGTTGTTTATTTGTCCTCGGTGAAATAGCTACTAATCACTCAACAAACACACAAACAAACTTTATATTTTCGTTGCTCGGAGTAAAAATAAACACATAATAAATTTTTCAGAAAAATAAAGATAAAATTAATTACGAGTAATAAATCGATTGTAAGTATTTTAAGTTACATTTAATTCAATGATTTGAAAAAAAATATTCTGGAACGGTAATAAAATCTCGTCTATTTTAATGTGTATATATATATATATATACACAATATATATATATATATATATATATATATATATATATATATATGTGTGTGTGTAAGAGTACAGATAATTATAAAAATAAAATATTCATCAAGTTCATAACATAAGAGATAAAATTTGGTACATACTAAAAAAAATTGAAAATCAGAAAATTTTCCCACGTTTTTTCACGTTAGTCATAAAATTTCCCAAGTATTTATTTCGAGTAGGCGAAATTTAACATCGTAAAATAAAAGAATGCACCAGAACATCACTAATCAGTAAAAAAGAATCAGGTATACACTATATGTAGACATTATAGAGAAAAGAAAAACAAATTAATTAATTAATTCAAGATATGAAATTTAAAGAATATATGCAAAAGATACAATTTATTAATCACTCTACTCTACACACTCATAAATGTATCAGAAATTTCAACTGAAACCTCTTCCAAGCATTTACTAAATCAGTTTCTTCTAATTTATATCAAACAACGCTTTTCTCTCTCACGTATTCCAAATGTATTTTATGACTACCACACTTCATTTTATATCTTTCTATAAGTCTCATACTAGATCTTTTGTATTGAGCATATATATATATATATATATATATATATATATATATATATATATATAGACAGATAGATAGATTGATAAATTTAGATAAAAAGCAAAAAGTTTTTAATTGTTTTTTCATTACGAAATTAGTTTCGTTTTATATTAAATGTAAAACTAGATTAATTACTTTTATTTACATCATTTCATAAAAACATGATATTCTATTATTTTAAAATCTAACATGTTTACACATACACATAAACACCCCTATATATACATACATACATATATATGTGTGTATATATATATATATATATATATCCTTATATAAAAGAACGAACTTTATTTAAATTTAATTTAAAATTCAAATTTGCATTGAAAATGGAAAGCTATGTAAATATAAAAACAATATAAATTTGGTAGTTATTTGTTAACACAACTTGAAAGTTTTTTTGCATAATAATGTGATAAATTTTTCAAGAATTATTTAAAACTGTTTTTGTTTTTTTAATAATCTTTATATAAAAAGCAATGTTTCTTATAAAAAAAAAACAATTTACTAATAAACCAATTTACTATATGTCTTAGCAAATCTGTCAATAGTCAAAAAGACTGTTGACTGTTTCTAATTAACATACAACTCAGTGGTATAAAATGTTAAAATATTTTCAGGCATTTTTTGTTCATTTCTTTATAAGTTCAAATAGTAGTAGAAATATATATATATATATATATGTGTGTGTGTGTGTGTGTGTCTGTGTGTGTTTCTGTGTAATATGTTAAAAACCCGCTTTTGAATAATTTGAAAATGTCGTTTTCTATTCAATAAAAGCTTGTCAACATCAATTTGAAAATATAAGTATTCATACGATGTACTGCCAACGGAAAAATTTTCTAAATAAAATAAAAACACGTGTCCGTATTGTCGATAAAATGTTTCTTTTTTATATATGAAGTTGTGAACATATAAGTCTACACTTTTATTTATAAAATATTACTGTATTCTTCCATATCTATAAATGTTTTTTTTCTATTTAGCCGATATAAAAACAATGACTTTCAAATGAGAAGAACTTATTAAAGTGACATTTGAAATATGTTAACCGACAATAAGAAACACAACAAAAGGATAGAGAAAAACATAGATACGACCTAGAAAGAGAAATACAATGTCGACAGTTTGGAGTATGTTGTAAAATCGTACACAAAAAATGACACAGGCTGACCGTACAGTAACAGTATTTGCGAAACAGTTTTTTTTGTAAACATAGGGTATTAAATGAATATATATATATACAAACTGTCCGCACGAGTAGCAAGCACCGGAGTGTTTTTGAAATTAACCAACAGAAATAGTGTTTTTGTGATGCGTTTTACAACTTCTGGGTCACTGTTCATACATAGAAATTTTCAGTCTGTACATGTAACTTCCATCTACGTTTCTAGAACGCTATACAGTTTGATGTTTTACATTGTTCTAGATATAATTGACGCTAATTTAATGAATGATTAGATTAATATTCGGCTTGATATATATTGTTAAATATATTTTTGTTAGCAAGCTTTCACAGTATATATTTCATTATATTTTTTTGCAAATACATTAATTATAAAGTTTATTTTTTTTATTTCTTTGAAAGTACCCAAAAATAAATTTGAAATATCTTCATATTATATTCACTCACTCGTTTGAGATAAACTAATCAATAACAAAAATTAAATAATAATTATCTATTTAATAAGTAAAATAATAATTCTAACCTTAATGCATTTTAACCATACTACACAAAAAAATAAATACATACATTTTTTTAATATTACCTACAATTGGTAAATATATTCTAAACGAAAATGAAATATTAAGAAAAAATTTTATTCTTCAATTATAGATTAAATTACAGTAGTTATTTCCCTATCTCCAATGAAACAATAAATAATGAAAATACGAATGGTACATATAAAATAAGTACATATAGTATAGTAGAAATATTGAAAGTCTTAATATATTTTTTAATATCTAGAAAGGTATTAGGTTGATGCAAAAATAATTGCAGTTTTCACATGGTGTTGAAATGATTAAAACGGCAATTATTTTTGCACTAAACTAATATTTCAATTATGAATTAAACTTTTTAACTATTTTCAGATTTAATTACATACATAAAGTAAGCTTAGTTAACTGATTATATTTGAACTACAATTTGTTAAAAAAATGTGTACAATATTTTTCAGTGCGATTAAAACAATACATTCCATAACTATCTGTCTACTTATATATTTGATGGAATATAAAATCAATTATATAAATTATATTCAACAAATTTTGTCAAAATAATATTTGATAAAGACAAGAGTTTCTGTTACATTCAAGTGTATGTATGTGTGTGTGTGTATGTATATATATGTATGTATGCATGTATATATATATATATATATATATATACATTGATTAAACCATCCAATTTCAGTACATTTATTCGCATCTTAACATAATAAATTTTAATAGAACAAGAAATATAACAACTACCGATACAATATATTTTCTTCTACACCGATCCTATCGTCTTTCGAAGAATTTGTAGAGCAATAAAGCTTTTGCTTTCATGTTATATCTACAGACATATACGTATATATTAACAGTAGGGTAAACAGATTATTGAAATAATATCGACAATGTTTCTAATTAATTAATACACAAAGGTAATTTAATTAAACAATTATGTGGTTTATTAACTTTCATAGGAAATAATTGATTGGTTTATAGTATTATGTACAACTTTGAAGTTTCGAAAGACAAAATATACTTTACTAATTGTAATGGTTAACTCTAATATATATGCTAACTGACAAATATCTGACTGTTTATATTTTGGAAAAATTATTAAATAATCTATTAAGTTCAGTATTTTTAAGTATGTGAATTTGGAAGATAGAGAAATTTATTTATTAATTTTCGTATTTTTTTATTTTGTTATAATGTTATTGGAATTTTTGTATTAAAAATACACTAGTATGATATATATATATATATATATATATATATATATATATATATATATATATGTTTTTTGTGTGTAAACAAGTTTTATGCTTTGATCCTTGATTAATAATCTAATAACCATCAAGATAAAAAACACATTACTTATCTACATTTCTACTTCCAGATAACTTTAAATACCATAAAAAAAATTAAAAACCGTAATTCCGTATAAATCAATTAAAATATTTAATTGATTTAATCGTTTTAATCGCTTATTAACAACAATATAATTATCTGTCTATACATAAAAGAACCGTAAAATTTCCCTACAATAATGTGTACACATTTTGTATTAAATTGTCATGAACGATGACATCCGATATTACAAGAAATTTTCACGAATAATTATGATATTGTTATCATAATAACTACAATGAAATATACGATATTATAAAACAACAACGTTACAATATATCTGCGAGAGGAACACACTCTCTAACATTCAACAGTGAAAATGATTATATTGGTATACTAACATACATATACATATTTATAAATATATATATATATATATATATAAAATAATATTCAGCGAATATATGCGATACGAGAAGGGCAAGTTGGAGGAGACGCCTATCGGAGGTCGGCGAATATAGCGAGTAATGGGAAGAGCCCCATGGTTTTCTAAATAAATTAAATAATTTATTTACGAATATTAATGAATGATTATATTTTCCGTTAAATATTTACAGTAAATAAATTATTTTCAAAATTTAAATAATCAACCTTAAAGATCAATTGAATTACTGAGCTATATATTAAAAATAATATTGAGAAGATCATTTTCAAATCGAAGTAAATAGTATATTTCGATACACGATGTCAATAATAAAAAAATACATTCCTAACAAGACAACATTAAATATTATAATATTTTTTAAATTTTATTTTGTGTCTTAAATTACATCACTCTATTAATACAAATCAAAACAATCATCATCGTCATTGAATAACGGATTATTTGTGTTCTGATTGGCTAATTGTGATCATCTGCTTTCTGACTGGTTGATGTCAGAACATGATCAGTGTTCTGTTTCACGGTATATAACGAAACAGGGTGTACGATTTCAATGTAAAACTAATAAGATATTTATTTAAAAGACTGTAATCACTGAAGACTTATAAATAATAAAAATGTTACAGATTTTTACATTGTATTTTGTTATGTTAATTTTCATAAACTTTTACAATAAAAACTTGAAGACTTACATTTTACGCTGATTAATTATTAGTAAAATTTGTTAATTTCTGTGATTTTTTAGAGAGGCTCGCTAGTGTTAACAAACGGAGGCGAAGCCCCGCGAGGGTTAGCGAGCGCACAGAGCAGACGACGGAGTCCTCTACTAAATAATTATTATTATTTTGTTATAGAACTTTAATTAATTATCATTTTTTTAAATTCCAATGATATCCAGTAAAAAATATAGAAAGATATCCGGTAAAGTAATTTGTATTAATTGTAACTTTTAGATGATCATTTTTAGAATAAATTTAGATTCATTATATAACATAAAAGTGTACTCGTTTTTCAATACTTTTATTACCAAATATATATATATATATATATATATGTATATATATATATATCCGTGTATATGTATAATCATACGTCGATGTGTGTTTATGTGAATTTGATTGTTATACTGTGCATCATGTTGCTTCTATCATAAATTGTGTTCTTTTATACCGTACATCGAAACCACAATAAATATATCACTGGTAATAAAATAAACAATATATCATCAGTAAACAATGGATATAATGAGCCAATTATAATTGACAAGTTGAGTTTTTATCTTCATAATTAGATGAAGGAAGTTTCCTTGATATAGTGATAATCCACGCTAATTGGAATACTTTTAAAACCGCACGAAACAATTTATTTTCCTTAGAAAAACAACGAGGAAAAAAGAAACGGTGTCTTGCCGACTGTAATTGGGTTTGTCAGACAATCAGCTTTTTCGTAGTCTGCTAGCAAGTTCATTACGCTCTTGTTGCTGTAAATTCATATTGATTGCTATACATTTATATAAAATTATATTTTATGATAGTGAAATAATGCGAGAGTCGCTGTTTCCTTACATAGAAATTTTGTTAGTTTTATTCCATTTCTTTATTGTATTTCAGATCGATTATGGACGATGTACAAGAAAGTATTCCGTTTCATATTATATATATATATATATATATATATATATATATAAAGAGAGATGTATATAATATGGCCATGCCAAAAACACTTGTTAAATTAGTATATACTAGATAAAAATAGGATTAATTTTTAACTATAAAAGTTAAAAAAATTAATTATATATTCTTCATAACATTTGTAAAATTTATTTTCAACAAAATATTCTAAAATATAATTGAAATTAACCAGCACTAACTGTTTATTATCATGCCTTGATGACTTTGTAAATTATTCAGTGATATAAACAATAAACATAAACAATGTAAACTTACAAAAAATGTAAATTTAAATTCAAAAATTTTAATAGAATTTTTATCTTATTTATAGTTTTTTTTATATTCAAGGAAAATAACAGTTTCTCAAATGTTCGTTATAATATATACATACATACATATACATATATATATATATATATATATATATATATACATATATATATATATATAAATACAATTTGAAATCGTTTTGTGCTTAAAGCAACCAAAACTAATGTAATATAATATTGCAGACATAGTATAAATCTACACTTAAATTGGATGTCACAAACAGGTGACGAATGTCATAGAACAAAATAAATTGTAAGATAATAAAACGACATTTAATTTGACAGAATCTGCAAAATGTATAGATAATAACTTTTACTTGGGGAAACAAATACATATGTATACGTATTTACAAGCTCACAATTCGTCTCTTTGTATATATATGCATATATATATATATATTCATATATATATATATATATATATATATATATATATATAGTTAATGTCTCTTAAACCGCATAATCATCCTTAGACATCTATTTCATTTTATAAAATGCTTGGATTAGTATAAAGAATAGTTAAAGTGCCAGTTTCAGTAATTCTGAGCAACCACGAGTATGAGAATGAATTAGGAAATGGTAAAGATTTATGAAGAAGAGACCTTTATCTTCAGAACTCCATCAGAATGATTCAATAATGGAATAAAGATGAATGAAAAATATAAATTTGACAATTGTCACGAGAAAATATAAAAGTGAATAAAAATACATAGTAGAATAAATCATAATAATAAAATATAAAAAGTATCAATCGATTACTACACCCAAAAATATGATTTACGCTTTTTCTGTTATAAAAATTAATAAACTATTATAAATAAAACGACGGTAATTCTATAATTATGTCTTACTTTCTTGAATTTATTTCAAACATTAAAAAAATTATAAAATTCATAAAAAATTATAAAATGTTTTCAAGTATTTAGAACAAACGTACTCCTCTCTATTGGCTTCTCTCTCTCTCTGTATATATATATATATATATATATATATACATACATATATACATACATACAAACACATATAAATGTGTATGTGACACAAATTCAACAAGTTTCTTACAACAGGTTACTATAATGTTTAAAAGAGATACTCTGATAAGACCTGCACGGCATAAGGTTTAAATGAACTTTTATTAGCAAGATTTGAGGTCAGAGTTTGCAGACACTAAAGGATGTACATGTAAGCTCGCTACAAGTTGACACACCGGTACACAATTAGATGCATTTGAACGGTTTTATTATTTTCATCGTAGTGAGTACACTTACTCGTGTATTAATACGATTTGTTATTTTATACTGCAAATAGTTATTAGCAATTATTATTGGAACTGTAAGATAAACATGTGTTTGAATATATATATATATATATATATATATATATATATATATATGTACATATATATAGTAGGATAGTCCGAGTTAGACTTCCACACGAAACTATTAAAGAAAACGCAAAAATTAAAAAAAATCCTCTTATCCTCCGTTTAGTATTTTAGTTCAATTGTATTTTGGTATTGAATTGAACTGAAATACTAAATAAAAAATAATATGCCTTTTCTTAACCCTTGCGCCCCCTTTTAATACTTCCATGTGAAGTCCTAAATTGAATCACTCCATATAAATATATATATATATATATATATATATATATATATATATATACATATGCACGTGTACATGTTTATATTAAACATTTTATTTTTATGTAATATCACGACCTCTTGATATCATTACACGGTCTTTTCACAGCGTATTCATCTCAAACGTCCTTGGTTCTATATGAGACGAAAACACACGCAGAAGGGCAGATCGTATTACATAAATGGAAATGAATTTAACTTCAAAGTTACGATGATGCTGTTGACATCATGGTAATAGGGTTTCTCGGGAAATGAAATTAAACAATATTCCTGAAACGGTTTTTGGGTTAATTTGAGATAATGGATACGTCCCCGCGATAATTCGGTCTTGAAAGTACAACACTTGGATAAATAAAATATATTTTTGTTGAAGAATTTGTTTTAAAATTTTATTATTCAGATAATAATTTTATTTCGAGTCGATTGTTTGAAGTTTATAATAAGACGATTATATTCAAACATACTAAGGGTTTTCGACATTATAGTTGAAGCAACTAACATACTATATATAGATGAAAATGTTATTATTTTACAAAAATATATATTTGATTCTTTTACTCAAAACCTTCGCAACTACAACCTTGATAATATAATTAAAATTAGGTTATTTAATTTTTTTCTATATAATTCAAAATTTTGAAATTATATAAAATTTAAATCAAATATACTTTAATTTTTATTCAAGTTTGTTCTAAGAAAACGTATAATTTCATGCACATACATATATATATATATATATATATATATATATATATATATATATATGCACACATAAATATACATATTCTACATCTATTTTCAAACTATTTCATAGGTTTAAAACAGTACTATGACTGTTTGTACTGAAAACCATTAATAATATTATAAAAAATAATATGAGAGATGTTTTATGTAAATAGAAATATAAATGTTCAAAAAGGGTTCATTTCTATTTCAATTAAAAAAAAGTTATTATTGTTAAAAGAATTATATCATTACTAAAAGTTTCTAGGCCATTTTGTTATTTGTCTAATCCGTATTGTGAGAGTTATCAACGAATACTCAACATGATACAAAATCTACAACACATGCATATATATATATATATACATACACAGACATGACAACAGCATGAACAAAAGGTTACTGACAAAAGTAAATGGAAAGTTCATGCAGAGGGTTTCCTCTAGTAAGGGATTAATAAAAGCTGATGATGATGATATATACACATATTTTGCCACATTTTGTGGAGGAACGCAGCATGCAAATGATACGCCATCTGTGTCAGCAGCTAAATATTGTTTATAAAATGTAAAAAAAAATAGTTCATACAACTACTAAATATTTCTTTTCTTTTCAAATGCATTGCAAAACTGCACTATCTAATCGAAAATGCGAAAAAGTGTGGCAATAAAATCACGAAACTTCATAAATAATAAATATTTAAAAATAACGTTTCAGCACAACAATCAAATCTATATGAAATTGATAACTATTTTATATAATTCTTCCTACTTACTGAAAAAATAATATCGATTTATTGATTAGCAATGTATTGATTAAATAACGTTATGAAGGTAATTTTATTTCTAAATAAATGGGCTAGTAAAGTTATGTTAATTAGTTTAATCTAATAAACTAATATCTATATTGAAATAAACATATACAATATTTATAGTCAAATAACGAATAACTTCATAGTTTCTTGAATTCTTTAGTTTCCATATATTTAAAAAGGGAAATTGAATACAGTAATTTCTATTTATTTTATTGCTACATAAATGAAATATTTATTCATAAAACAATAGTAAAATATAATTAATAGATAATATTTTATTAAAAAAAAAACTCTTATTGGTATATTATACTACATACACTTTTAAAATAATAAATTGAGACTTATTGTGAATGAATCAACGTACTGTTAACTATCTAAACACTTGCTGGAACTACATCCAAGCATTGATCTCAAAAGCGTTTATAATACCAATTAGAAGGGAATACATTTCTAAGAAAACAGAACACTGATTTATATAAATTTCGAACATACATAGAAGGTATGTATGAAACTCATAATATCATCTTAGTCAAGACCGATTTGCATCATCAAATGTCAACTCTTCAAGAAGTTGTACGTCCTCAAGAGATAAGTGGTTGCGGCAAATGTTCAAACGAAACCTTGATCCAGCAAGAGACCTTGTCTGTGTATCTTCGTTGTTCCTCTCCCATCTTTAAGTATCCGTACTTTAGTTAGTTCGGGTTGATAGCTTGCGGTGGTTTACGAAGCACACACACCCGAATTATGTTAAAGCTAATTTGTGAAATTCGCTGGTTTTGATACGATCCGAAAAAGGCATTTCTCCACCATCGACCACTCACCACCTGTTTACCTTCAGATTATATCCAAAGCAATACTCATACCATATTCGAATACTGAACTTACGAACGTTTTATGTGAAAGATTATAGTTAATTTTCTTAAATGATAGATAACGAAATTTCTCGGATGGCGACGCATGAAATTCGTCTGATGATCAAAGAAAATTTAATCAGAATTGTTTGCGAGGTTATATGATTTTTGATAGTCCAACAGGCGAAGTTTTAAAAGAGGCTATATGAATATGTAATCTAGTAGTTGATGTACGCCTCCAAGCAGCAATGAGATTTCAACTTTAATCTTTTTTCTTTACTTTTATGACAATAATCTAATCTGTTAGATGACTAGATTATACTACAACGGTCTCTACAGTAAAGCTAACGAATATCTTTTACTTAGAAATTAAATATATATATATATATATATATATATACAAAATTTAGTTTCAGATATGTGAATAAATATATTAGCAAATCGTTTTTTTTTTATGATATATAATGATTGAAACGGTATTATAATGTATTCTTGTCCATAATAAAATTTCATTCAAATAATATATTTATTTTTCTTTGTACAATTATATATCTAAAAAGTATTATCAATGTTACGTTTAAGCATCTTAAAAAATTAACTAAAATTCTATTACAATAGTATAATCACACTATAATACATAAAAACATTTTTAATGTAAACAATCCATTAATTAGTATAAAAATATTTAAATTCTGACAGTGTACCACCTGCCACTTTTTCAGAAATTAATAAATAGATTATAATTACAAAAAAGTTGATACCATGACAAGTCGTCAATCGAAACTCACTAGTTCTCAAATATTATTATGATTTTAATTTAGAAACAGTTTCTCTAGTCTGCTTTTTCGACAAAGAATTTTATAAAAGTAACGTATATGTTATTCATAACAATCACTTTGTATATTCTCCTCTAAACAGGTTAAATGTCTAATAAATAATTTTATTTTGCATGAGAAAAAAAAATAAATTCAATTTTATATTCTGATACTTCTATGTATGGTTTAAAAATATGTAATTTATAAAAACGCAGAAATAACAGTGAAAAACTTCTACAGTTTCGAAATATAAAATGCTAATTATTTGGTGAAAAAAATTACTAAGAATTATTTTTCACTGAAATGCTCGTTTAATTTCTAATTTTCACTAGAAAAACTGAAAGAGAAGTAATATCCTTTCATTATATATATATATATATATATATATATATATATATATATATATATATATTTTAATACTTATTTTAGACTCTATTGAACATGATATTAAGCGTTAACAAATCCAATCGATTTTATTTATATTAATATACATATATGATATCATTAATATTTATTGTACTTTAGTATATCAAAATTGTAATAAAACCGTACCTTAAATCCATTATATCAGTCTAATTCAGCAATTTAAAACACTGAATAATCACTGGAAATTAAACAAGTGAGTCAATATGACATTATTTACCACGTGGCGAGCAGAAACATGTTACATTTTAAATACAAGAACACAAAGTAATAGAACACTCTTATTAATTACTTCTATGTGTATTTCAAGTCCGCCGCGTACACATTTCAGCAGATACATAGTTTAATTTAATTTTAAAGCACGTCGCTATTAAACTTTTGATACATTTATAATTTAAATACAACAAGAAACTACAACGTGTCTAGACCTGACCGGAAGAAAAGGCATGCGCAATGTGTAATTAATAAGAATGGTACATTATTTTTATAGCCACACACCCTATCTTTATAATAAGAAGAGATGTAAATATGCGTTGATATGATGAAGAAAAGAATAGAAATAGAAACAATATACTTGAATATACTTCATGCATTTTATTGTATATTAATTATGATGGCGGATTAATGAATATAATCGAAAGAATAATATCATTCCAAAAATATATTCTTCGTTCATAGTTTAAAGAATAAACTAAAAATAAATATAAGATCAATTTGATTATAAACATAGATGTAACAAATTATTAATATTCTTGTATTTAAAGATATATCATTATTGTCCTGTACAAACCATATTACTACTTTGAATAAATCAAAGTGTATTAATAATTTTACACAAAATTTTTACTATTTTCAATAACAAACAACATATATTTATTATATATATATATATATAAAAGAATAGATTATTATTTCTTAAAAACTGACATTCCTAATACATTTAATAAAATAAAATATTCTAAATACTCTTTATGAATCAGTGATTATTTTAGTTCTTTTTATTTCTGTGTGTTTGATTTAAAAACAGTTGTAAAAATGAATATAGAAGCATAATATGTAAATATCTAAAAAAAATTTAGCAGCTCCTTGTCATACAAAAAAAAAAAAAAACTAAAATTATGCATATCTATGGACATCTTAAATATAAAATATGCATAAAATTTGAATAAATAAATAAAAAGAGTTGAAGTTTTTAAATTAAAATTTATTTAATTTTCAAAAGTAAATAAACGGAATTTAAAATTAAAAATTGATTGATTTTGATAGATTTTATTTTTTAAGAACAAAATCATTTCAGAATTTTTTAAAACTTGAAAAATTATTTCAATCGCTCATCTCTACATCATCTTTACATTTCTTTCTATATACCTATTTATATCTTTTTTCTAGTATGTCATATATTTTCAATCTTTACATCTTTGGTTTTTCTCTATAAGATTTTTAATTTATTTCCTATATAAATTTTATATTTTCTTTTTACAGACTGTATTAATATTCTATTTACATAAAATATTATCTATAAATTTCTCATAGCCAATCAATTCACTCACAAACAGAACTGATGATTAATTTAAAATTTAATGGATTTTATATTATCATAAAATAAAATCATTAATATATGTTAGTATAAATATAACCACATGCATATATTTATTTATATAGAGAGAGGGAGAGAGAGACAAAAATACATTTCTTTTCAATGGAACAAACAAAAGTAAAATATATAAACGGTGAAATTCATTAATATCGAAATTTGTCAAATTTATTAAAATGTCAAATATCTGATATATACCTATAGTAAACTTTTTTATAATTTTGTTATAAAATAATTTATGCACTCATAAAAATGAGAATATTTTATTACGAAAGATAAAAAACCATATCTATAAAGTATATAAAAAAACTACAAATCGAGTAAATGCTAGTGAATCACGCTGTAGATATAAAATCTACAACGAACGTCACAATGCATTCAAATACACAAACGCGCTTCTATTCGCATTGCATTCAATTTTCAGTCCATGTAGTCAAAGATATTAAAGAATAGAAATTATTAGATTAACTATATATATACATATATACGTCTATGGCATTCCCCGTTCAATGTTATTCTGCACTTGCTCTAAAGATTATGCAAGATGAAACGAAAATTGCAGACGTGCTGCGCTAACCGTATAACGATGGTGAAAATTGGTGCGGTCTACCAGGAGTTGGAAAATGACTTGAAGCGGAAAATTTGTATTATAAATTCCAGTGTAAGGCACCGTGGGCACAATAGATCCACAATTTTAATACCGGATAGAAAATTTGTTTTTTAAGAGGCCATTTTGATTTAAATTAATGAAAGGAGATTGGATTTCTTTCGTGAATATGTTTGCTGATATTAGGATTTAACTGAAGTTTTAATTGAAGTATTAATAAGATTATATTGATTTTTTTTGTAATATGCGTAACTTCTTAATTAAAATATTTATCGTCGGTTTTCCATTTCGGTTCGTGCTGTATGTCACTCGTTTAAACTGAACAAATTATTTTTAAATGCTTACTTTACATTTCTATTAAAAATTTAATAATTCAAAAATACACGTAGAATATATATATATATATATATATATACAGAGAGAGAAATGGACAATCTAATTTGACAATTTTAAATGTAGCATATAAAAAATATTTTCAAATTTTGTTAGAAAATAAATTATATTAAAAAACATTATTTAAACTAACCGTAACAATGATATCCAAAAAGTATTAGGGTGGTAGGAAAATAATCTCGTTTTTTTTTCTAAATTCTAATATTATTTTTTTTCAATGAATGTGTTATTCATCGTATTCATGTTAATATCATTTTAAAATGAATTTTTCGGTCTGTATTTTGGTAACATCGACTTTGGTTTTATTATTAATTTTACTACAAATTAGGTTATTAAATTAAGGATGGAAAAGAAGTAAATAAAAGATTTTTTTGAATGAGTTCAAAACGGGTGGTAAAGTAGTAGAAACTGCTCGATGCTGTCGGTGTAGGTACTGTTAAGGAACGTACGGTACAATGGTGGTTCCAAAAATTCCGTACTGGGGACGAGAGACTTGACGATGAAGAAGGTCGCGGGCGTTCTTCTTCAGTTCATAACGACCAACTGAAGACGGTTATTGAATTAGAATCACGCACAACAATTCAAAAGCTTCACACAAAAGTTTGGTGTTAGTCAACCAAGAGTTCCGGACCACTTAAAACTACATAAATTAAAAAATGTATATGAATTTGAACATCATACACCGCAATTATTTTTCTATTAAACTAATATTTCGAGATTTAACACGACTCGATAAATTTAGTTTTGATTCCATTAACTATACAATCTAATTTATTATTTTGCACAGAAAATGTAATCTTAATAAAGCTCTGATTTTTCAGACAGTTCCTTTTTAGTAGATCTTATGTGATGTTACATAAAATGATGATTAACAAACAGTGTAATTTAAATGAAACAATGAAAAAATAATTAAAAATCAGACAAAAACGGACTGAATGCTAGTAAACAAGATTGATAGTTAAGGATCAATATGAGACCAAACCATATAATACATATTAAATTTAAAAATATTTCCTACGATTTTACAAAATGAAAGTTATATATATATATATGCATATATATAAATATGTATATATATATATATGTATATATGAAACATAATGTTCTAATGTGAACAATACACATAATAGTTACTAATTACAAAATAAATTTAAAAATAATTTATTTCTTCAAACAATTAGAAAAATGAAATGATAAATTTTTTACACAAAGACAACTAGATAGAATATATATATATATATATATATATATATATATATATATATATATATGTATATACGTATCGTTTAGTGTATATATTAGATATACTCTTTCATTCCAAAATTAACTTTATTGATTATATATATAAAGATAATTTTTTTATCTCTTGTCACGAACTACTAATTTAATCATTCCATTTGTGTAACTGTAGCGTTGTAATTCGATCAGGTCGTGTATAGAACATTCAAAATCAATATACTATGTAGGGTGGTTTGTTAAGACGTCGAGATACAAGATTGTCACTCTTTCCCAAGAGTCTTACGAACCAAAAGGATGATCTGATTCCAAGAAGCAGTAACAAATGGAATGAGCACGACACTGTAAATGGTTTCGAATGCACGTAACCATATATTTTATCGAATATATACATATATATATATATATATATATATATATATATATATATATATATATATACATAAAACATATATGCATATGGAACGCAATGAATCAGAAATACAAACGTTTCTTTTTAATTTGAAAATTGTACTATCGAACGGTTTCCGAGAGGGTATTAGACATATATATATATATATATATATATATATATATATATATATATATGTATTTATGTATATATATATATATGTATTTATGTATATATATATATGTATATATGTATATATATATATATATACATATATTTATATATACGTATATATATATATATATATATATATATATATATATAAAGTATATTTACAATTTCAATTATAGTTGAAGGTAGAAAAATAATGAATATTCAACATTAAATAATATACAATAAGACTTACAATATCAATTCATATGAGAAAGAACCTGCAACTGAGATGTTATTGTGAGCAAAATATTAATTAAAAACATTCTAAATATTGTAAATATAAAACAAAAAAGCACTACTTTTAGAACAGTAAATTTAGTAACACTTTTTTACAAAAAAGAAAATTTAACATTGATTTTTTTAATTCATCGTATTTTTGGAAATCTCTAAAACTCGACATTAAAGTTTAATCATAACTGAAATGCTTCTGAATTTTTCAAGCATCTATTTATACTTTATACATTAAATGTCTGGAATTTTCGAAGCAGAATTCAAATATATATTTTTAATATTTTAACAAAGAAATAAATCAACAAAAGTTATATTTCAAAATTCATATTTTGAGGAATTTTCTTTTAGATTCTTAAACTAGATAATAATTTTTATTAATAATGTCACTTTTTACCTCAAAGTAAATCTGAAAGGCTTTTATTTTAATCACAAACCTCTCGAATTCTATTATATATTCTTTTATCATTAATTTCAGATCGAATTTGATTTTTTTATATTTATTACTTTGGCTCTAATATATATATATATATATATATATATATATTTATGTATATATAACATAACTAATTTAAAGTTATAAGAAAGCAAAATGAAACGTTTATTTTTATAAAAAAGCAATTTCGAAACAAGAACGAAAATATAGAGAAAATAAATCAGTTTCGAACAGAAGAAAAACGCCGATTTTACTACGCATGATCGCAATTGAAAGGGTTAACACATTTTATTTACTGTGCATAAAAAAAAGAAAGACTGAATAAATAATACATGACATACGCATATAGTTGCGAACAAAAAACTCTTGAAATCGTAAAAAATAACATCAATATCTGCACCTAATAAATCAAATGGAAAAAAATACGATCGGATTTCTTGTATTTGTGTTTTGTATCGTTGTATACGGAAAACATATATGCAAAGAAATACCCATGTGTTTGTTCTTACTACTTTTTGTTTACACATTGTGCATATATATATATATATATATATATATATATATATATATATATATATGCACAAAGTGTTAATACACCAGGAAAATCTTTTCAATGGTTTGGAATAAAAGAAAATGAAAAATCATATTCATGTAGCATTGGTTCGTTGTTAATAGAAAAATGTATTATTTTTTTGATCTTTCCTAATTCCATACACTTCATTTAAATTAGAATAAGCTTATAAATTACATGTCTGTACATTTTTTAAATTATTTTCGTTTTATGAACCGTAGCAAAGATTTGAAATATTTTTTTATGTTCTCAAATGTATTATTCTATTCATGTTTGTTTAATAGTTGAAAACAATGATTTTATAAATTATATTTTTTGAATAATTATTTTTCTCTATAACAAATATGTTATACACACACAATAGACATTGTTTGGCTAGTAACTGAGTACGTGTTATAAATCACACAAGTATATATTTTTACAGAAGTATTACACCTAAGCAAATTTGTTCAATTTTTATTTCAAAACTGAAAATGTATTATATATTTTTGAATTTAAGTACCGAAGCACATTTATTTTTTCAGATGATATCATGTAAAAATCAATAAATCGATGTTAGTACACGAAAATTAATTAAATATAAAAAAAAATATGAACGAAATTATTTCTTAGAATATATATATATATATATAGAATTTTCCTAAAGGAAGAAAAGTTTGAAAAAGATAACGTACTAAGCTTTCATAGTCTTATATTATTCATGGCAGTTCTCTTAATATCAACGCCTTATAAGTTTTTAATATTTATGCTTTTTAAACCTATTAAATATTTTCATGGCACGAATTTCTTACTAGGTAAATTTTTTCTTTATTATAATAATTAATTATTTTTATTGAAAATATGATGGTACATTTCTTCTCTATAAATGCGTACAAATATACACACATATATATATATATATATATATATATATATATATATATATATATATATATATGTATATGAACATTATTATTTTATAAAAGAAAACATGTTTCTATTACATAATATTTATCATGAAGAAATTACAGTAAATTATAATTACTGTGACACAAAAGAGAGTACCCTAATTTTCAATTTCGGTTTTTAGATTTTTAAAATAATGAAAATGCATATATATATATATATACATATATATATATATATATACATATATATATATATATATATACATATATATATATATATATATATATATATATATACATATATATATATATATATATATATATATACATATATATATATATGAAGAATGACTATTATTTTCATATTAGTTTGTACGCCATTCGTATAATTTAATGTATATTTTACCTAATATTTCTTTAGTTAGATTTTTATTTAGTTATATTTCTTGTGTATGATAATATTTTTTATACCTATAATTGTCAAACATAAATTACTAATGTTTATGAAGAATTCTCAAGTCTAATTTTATTTATTTGAACAAAAAAAAATTAGTACACATTTCAATACCATCAAATATACATCCACATCTATAAATTTAGGATTTACTATCATTTTACAATACAATCGACACTCATACAATAAGTAAAAATAACATAATCTGTGATTGATCAAAAAATATTTTTATTATTGAACTAAATCTATTTTCAGTAATCCAATATTTTCATATTATATATATATATATATATAAACAGAGAGTCTCAAGAAATATATACACATTTTAATAGTCCATAAAACTATTAATTTTCTTTCTTTTTTAAGTAAAACTGATTTAAAATAATGGTTGATCTTAGACTAAATTTCAAAAAAATTAAATTTGTCGTAAAGTACTCCTACAAGTGTGAGATTGTAATTGAAGTGCAAAGACAATTTAAAAAAGTTATTTAAATTAAACGACTCAATTAATCGCATGTTACAGAAGAACATCATGTTAATTTACTAGGAGTTACAGTGTAGTGTAGATTGTTATCAGGGTATTCAATTGGACCATCCTTTTTTGATAGCACTATGAATGGTGCTGTTTACTTGAACCTACTGCAGGAATTGGTCATACCACAAATTCGTGAGGAATGAGCAGGACTTTGTTTCCAACAAGATGGTGCACCGCTCCACTACGATCGTAATATGAGGGTCTATCTTGATAAAAATTTGCTAAACAGATAGATTGAATGTAGAGATAGCATTGAATACACCTCACGCTCCCCAGATCTCACATCAATGGACTTGTTTTTATGAAAACTCATCAAAGATAAAGCTTATGGCACAAAAACCGGCAAGAGTTTATGAATTGAGAGCAGCTTTTGAAAGAAAATACGCCCAACCCGAATCAAACCATTCGTCCTGTTTCCGATTCCATTGCTCCACGTTATCAGCAATGCCTGGATCAGAACGGTTATCAATTGAGCACTGGCGATGACTAAAAAATTCTATGGTATTTGGAATTTTAACCTTGGTTATACCTTAATAAATACTAACTTTATAATCATTCAAAGTGTATATACATTTTTGGGACCACCTGCATATACCGTAAATACTATTAATTGAAACTACTAAGTTGTTTATATTGCAGAGTACATTACGTTATGCGGTGTAGTAATACTCAAATATATTCAACACAATTCTACCTTCGTTACAGATAATCACTACTTGTAACCTTAATCCAGTTCAGTAGAATTGCCTATACTCACACGAATAATAATTCTCTTTAATGAGTATTAAACAGCATACAGTTTTAGTAGTTAGAAACGTAGAAATAAACTTTTTTATGCAAACTATCATGCGATACTGCTAATACTGTATGATTAAATATTCAAAAGTTCATAATGTGTTAGTTAAAATATCTAATTATGTGTTTGAATAAATTGAAAATTAAATCCAATCAAATTACGAATCCTCACACTGTAGAATTTATTTTTAATTTACATATATTCACATATGTAAACAACACACAAATACCTACATTACATATATATATATATATATATATATATATATATATATATATATATATATATATTGATTTGAATCAAATTGAATTTTACAAATTAAATACACACACAATACAAACAGACTGAGCTTACATATGCAATAAGTGTCCATAAATTACTGAAGACTATCATAGTTACACGTAACATTAAGTTTTCTGACGAAGCACATTTTCACATCAATGAATATGTCAACAGATTGAATATGAGTGCAAGTCGAGCTAATCTAGCAAAATAGCAGTGTCAACTTCACGTCCTCTAAATTGACAATACAATGTTAAAGTTTCTGAACTTAGAATTATCTAATTAATAACGTTCTGCGTACACAATTTAATCTAATTTTTAATTTCTTAGTAGAATACATTTATTGTTTAATATTTAATGAGTCTAACATGATTTTTTCCAAAATGTTATTCAATTTGACACATATAATTTTAAAAATAATAAACATTATGTACACTTATATACATACATAAATATCATGTATATATATATATATATATATATATATATATATATATATACATAAGAGAGTAAGCCAATAATAAAATAAAAATTTATTAAATAAAAAAAACTCTTACTCTACATGCAGATTTTTTAAAGATCATTTTTGTACATAGATTTCCATATAAGTTAGGGAAGATTAACATTTAATGAACTTTTGAATCGTCTTAAAAAACATTATAATCTCTTGTGTAACTTGTGTACTATTCTTGTATCGTAGTAATAGACAGAATGAATTTTTTTTCTGACTTTAATTACCATTGATAAGACATGATACCATTTTTATTACCCAGATAGTAAATAGATAAGTTTAATATGTAAACATTTTAGTTCAATTTACAACTAAAGATGGAACTATAAATTATAATAGCTACTGTGAACTTTTTCTAAAACTGAAGCCAAAAATCAAGTCAAAAACAATTGAAACTTTCAAAGGGTGTGATAGTCGGAAGACAAGGTACTATCTCACACGGTCAATAACACAAATCAGTTTATTCAAGATCTAGGTTTTAATCTGGACCAAATACTATACAAGTTCGATTTACAGCCAGTAAAATTCATTTTTTGGGTAATTAAAGAAAAGTTTGAGTGACAAAAGTGTTGTTCTGATGTAGAGGTCATTAATACGAAGCAACAGACGGCTGCGGAGAAGACAGAGAAAATTGTACCAGGATAGAATCCAAAATCTCGTCACACCTAAAACTAAATGCATAGAAGTTAAAAAGGATTATGAAGGAAAATGACGTTAATATAAATTCTGTATGGAGAAATAGAATTTGTTACTTCCTAAATACGCTTTACTTTTTGACCTGTCCTTATATATATATATATATATATGTATGTGTGTGTATGTGTGTTTATGTATGTATGTATATATGCATGTATATATACATACTCTTAAGAGTTGCAAAAGCATTTTTATTGTTCATGAAACTATCATCTTTTAAATTTTGATACCATAAGAGATATTGCTACAGTTAATAAAAAAGGCATGTATGTACTTTCTTTTTTACTCTATCAAAACAGTGAAATAAATAACAGTATATACATAAAATGATTAAATAATATAAAACCATAAATATACTCCCTATTGAATATATATATATATATATATATATATACACATATATATACTTGTTTCTACATATTTGTATGCTTATACGCAGGACTACAACGTTGTACAAACCATTCGATTTACCTCTCACGGGACTTACATACACGGTCTAGGTATGTGGGAATGTAGTTAGGGGTATAAAGGGAGTGTTGGCAACAGTGCCGCTACATATCTCTGAGCGCTAAGAAGCAGCACATTGTTTTCCCATTTTACTGCAAATTGAGTGTGTTGCCGCCGTCAGTCTTGGTCGGTGGTAGCGTTTGCTGACATTTTGAAAACCGCCACAATGTCGCTCGCTTCCGTCCATACCCTCGGGCAGTGTGAGCGCCGCCAAACGGTCGTACCCTGCACCTTTCCCACCTATCTATCTCTCTACTGGAATTCACTGTGCGAGACGCAGGATGATTTCATCGATTTTGTTGTTATTGAAGTACCGCTCTTGACGTATTGTTTTATTCTGTGGTCATTGTATAAGTTGACTTTTATGCATACACACCAACATAAATATATATATATATATATATATATATATATATATATTTATATATATATACCTATGTATGTGTATGTATTTACTTTGAAACAATACATTATTATCACTATTTAAGCTTTAGAAGTTACAGGATTTATTAACACGATACATTTCATTATATATTTAAATTCTAACCTTTATATTTATATACTTTTCGTAAATCAATTTAAAACTAAAATCATTATTTATTTAGGAGTTACCATAATCCAATTTCACAATAAACACTAATACAGTCTTAGATATAAACTTAAAAGAAATTCAATGAAAACCTACTATTTGATTTATTTATACACACACACACATTTTTATATATATATATATATATATATATATATATATAATACTAATTTTCTTTGTTTACTGATAAAAACAATACTTGACTAAATCTTTCGTACTAGTTATATTCATTATAAATGTATATGCATTTGTATGTATATATATAGATAGATATTTGTGCACATATATCATTTCAAATAATTATTTTCTTACATAATTTGTAAGTTAATCTAATTAGTGATTAAAACGTCAAATCGTAATATTTACAGATATTTTTTACGATTATATATATATATATATATATATATATATATACATATACATATACATATATATATATATATATATATATATATATATATATATATATATATATATATATATGCTGAAATAAGTAAAAAAGGTCTGAAGTAATAATATTAGGTCTTTAATATTAGGTTGGTAGAAAAATAATTGTGATTTTTATTTTCTGAATACTAACCTTTTTTTCAATAAAAGTGTCATTTCATTGTGTTTATGTTAATATCATTTTAAAGTATATTTTTCGATCTATATTTTAGTAAAATCAATTTTGGTTTTATTATTAATTTTGCTTCAAATTAAGCTATTGAATTAAAAATGGAAAAGAAGTAAATAAAAGCATTTTTTGAATGAGTTCAAAACGGTTGGGAAAGCAGCAGAAACTGCTCGTAAACTAAACAACGCTTTTGGCGTGAGTACTGTTAAGGAACGTACAGTGCAATGGTGGTTCCAAAATTTTCGTTCTGGGGCTAGAGCTTTGAAGATGAAGAAGGTCGCGGGTGTCTTTCTTCAGTTCATAACGACGAACGGAAAAAATATATGAATTTGAAGGTCATAAACTACAATTATTTTTCTAACAACCTAATACTTTTGTCATTCCGACATATAAAAACAAAATAATAAAAGTAAAAATTTAGACTAGTAATTTTCATATCCATAAATTAAAAAACAAAGTAATTCTAAATCAAAATTCCCCATGATATATTTTTTCCATATACTCGAATTATTAAAATTCCAATATAAAAATACACTATTATATACTATAACAAAACCATAAATTTATACTTAAAAACTGAATAAAGAAACAAGTAACTTATGCATTCAATTTTGTCAAAGATACAAAGCTGTCGTTTATAAAATGCATTCACACTTTCTTATACGTTTATATAGAGGAAAATTCATGTTAACATCCGATATAAAAGAGTGTTTCTTCAAAGTGCGAAAAGTCTTCTGGAATCTTTTGATCTTTTGAAACTAAAGAGGAACGTGCTAATGTGAATATGAAAGTAACTATATATGAACGTATATTTTGTCTCCTATAATATCCCTGCATCTCCCGTAGAGATCAAACGATTTGCGTGTTTGTGTGATGAACGGTCCCGTTTTTTTTCTCGTCGTTTAACTTATGTCATGGAATATGTCAGAGCATTGAATTTTCATTTAATTACTTTTTTGATTTATCGAAATGTTATATGTGTGTTTATTTTGAATAAAATGAAAGTGTTTTATTATTAAAACAGCAATAAGTAAAAATAAACATTTAAATAAATAATAAAAGAAGCTAGTATATAATCATTTTTATAATTTTTCTAGTAAAAAACTAACAATTAATTTAATTTAACTATAATAAATTTTTGATATTTATTTTGTAAAATTCAAGGAACATTAATATGTTTCTGAGTATATATTTTTTTAAATAAATATACCATCGGCACAGAAATTAAGTAACTTTTTTTTATTAAATAATTAATATCTACAAATATATTTTCTGACAAAATGTGATAAAAAATGTCTGTAGGTAATAAGATAAATCTTTTTCAAGCTATAAATCGTCAGTGTATAATTAAATACCAATTTTAATAATCTATAATTTTAATGCTAAAATGTATAAATTTTCATAGTAAAATTATAATATACAACTTTATTCGATAAACTATTGAACTGACAGCATAAATTTATGTATTTAAATAATTATTAAGATAAGTACTTAAAAAAAAAAAACAAGTTAAACTTACATATCGCAGAGAATATTTTATCGCATCGTACTGATGAAGAAATACTCACCTGAAACAAAAATAACAAAGTTAATTACATACTAAAATTTATTCAATTTTTATAAAATTAAAATGAACTATAAATATTTCATTTCAATAAATTTTTTATGAAGTTATCAAAAATATTTCTACTGAACGTTAATTAATTATAAGTAATAACTAAATGGAAACGTCAATTATTTAACTCTCAAAATTTAAATAACTATTTCAAATGAAAACTATTAATAAATGGTTTAAATAATATAATATATAATATATTTAAAATATATATTTATTTTTAACGGTTATACTATTTCAAATGATAAGTAATTATTGAAACAACTTTCAAAAAAAGCTCAATTTCTGTGTCTGACAGAAAATTTACTACAAAAATATAATAGAAGTACTGACTATTTCATAAACTGTAAAAATGTGCAATAAAAATATATATTTACTTTTTATATGGCTTTTAAATTTAATAAATAAATATTTCAATTTATAATAAAACGGAGTGTAATTTAATTCAAAATAAATTTTATTATATAATAGATTGAAAATCCTGTATTCTATGAAATAAAAAGAGATAAATCTAAATTGTATTCCATCTAAAGTCGAAATTAAATGTCATTAAACGATAATCTATCCACACATTTTCAAATATGTATTGAAATAAAAAATTTATAGCCAGCTATATTTGATCAACGTTTATAATATAAATAAATAATCATTTATATACTTGTTTAAAGCATCGATTAAAAAAATCATAAAAATGTCTAACTCCAAGTAAATTCACTTTTACAATTGAATTTTTTTCCATTCAACGATTCGCAAAAATTTTTTCTAGACAATGTCCAATAAATCTTTATTGATCGTTTTTTATTCTTAATTATTCACATTTCAATAGAGATACTATCATCTTCAGAGCGCCAATGTACAAAAAAATTTAATCAGATTGTCCTGTACCTTTGTCTCGTGAAACAAGAATTTATTTGTGAAAGGTAAAAGAAATAATTTCATAAAATATTTTAATAAATTAAAATACTTTAATACATAATTATAATTCATAAATTTGACAATTTTCATCTTAGCAAAATACAAAGTATTTCTTCGCATAATTTGCTTTTACATAAATCCATTTAATTTTTATTATTAAATGAACAATTTAATCAAAATTTATCATTTTAGTATTCAGTAGTATTCAATTCTCTTCAATACAGTACACTTTACACAAAAATCATTGTTTGAATAAAAATTACAAATTATTATTTGTCTACTGATTCATTAACGAGTTTCAATGCTTTTAAGAATGAAATATTTTAATAAATTCTCGAAATTTTTTTATACGTTACTCTCATATATATATATATATATATATATATATATATATATATATATATATATATATATTTAATCTAAATAAGTCATATTTTGTTTTTTTTCCAGCACTAAACTTTTATAAAATTCATTTCGACATATCAAAATAACCAAATTTTATTTCTGAACTAAACTCTAGAGTTAACTTAAATCTCTTTTACACGAACAAATATATATATATATATATATATATATATATATATAATCAGATGTTTTTGAAAGAAAATAATAAATAGCCGATGGAAAATCTCTATATGTATTCGCATACGTTGTATCGCAAATATCGTTACCGAACATAATATGGCTATTGACGCAAGAGTCGGTGTAACGTCGTACACGAGTAGTGTGAGAGTTCGATTCCATTCGCACGACCGGAAATAGAATCGTCACGCAGTGATTTGCAGTGCTAGTTTAAATCTGTGTATGTATATTTTATCCATCGTAGAGCCGAACAAAATATTCACGTATGTTACTTCAATCTAACAAACTTTGACTTATGAATACATAAACGTACACACATGTGCACGTTATATACATGCAAATATATACATACATATACACACATATATATATATATATATATATATGTATATATATATATATATATTGCATTCGTATTTACACACTTTATATAAATAATTCTCGATCAGTTAAGGAGTATAGTAAAAAATAATCAATCAATACTAATAATATCATTAATTAAGTTCTAAATACTTGTTTTATTGAGTATATATTGAAATTAAGTTATTTATTTGATTGAGCATCATATATACAACACTTATAAGATGAATTTCTGAAACCTTTAGGTACCTATAAAGGATCATAAAGTCAACATATACTCAAGTTTAGATAGTCCTCAATTCAGAACAAAGTTCTAATTAGAATTTTTAATTACAATAATAGCATTCAAGTTTGATTCAATTCCACTAATATATATATATATATATATATATATATATATATATAAAGAGAGAGAAAGATAATTAATTGAAAAAAACAAACTCATATTCATCTAAAAATGTAAACAATTATATATTATTCATATTCTTATGACACAAAAATGAAAGAGAATACAACTTTTTTTCAATTTTGGTAATGTAAAAACATATTTGAATATTTCTACAAAGTAATTGATTTGTTTGATCACAATATAATTCATTTCACTTCTTTTAAAAAGCAAATAATATATTTTATAACATTCTAAATGGTATTTAAAACGTGACGAATTGTTTTAATTCATAACATTTAAATAATTATCTAACAGAAAATGATTTGCTATAATTATGTTAATTGTACATTTAATTCCAATTGCTGTATTATTTATGAAATAATTATTAATTTTTTGTCATGATGGTCTTTCTCTTTTTAGATCAACCAAATTTCTGTTCTCGACACTCAAATGATTTCAAAAGACGAAGAAGATTTACCTATAAGACTACAGGTATAAAAACAAATAATATTAGCTATTACTTTCAGATGCACATTTAGATTTCAAATAGCTAACAAATCAAATATATAGACACAAATGGGAATATACATAACAATACAGTATTTTTCACTGTTAACTATTTAGTCTGACCACACATAAAGACCATACTATGTATGGTAAACCAATATACTGAGAAAACAAGTTGGAAATTCTATCAAACACTGTCTTATCACAACAAGAACTTATGTCTTATATAATATAGAACTTAAAAACAGTGAAAACACTTTACCTGTGTAACCGGTTAGGAAGAGGGCAAATAGCGAGTTATATATATATATATATATATTAGCATATCACTTCGTTAAAAAATAAATCATGACTTTGTCTTAGAAAGGGGGAAAGTGAACACCATTAAACAGAAGCGCTAGATTTTTTGAAATTTTTCCTTGATAAAAAAACTCAAAAATAAATCAAGTCAAATGTTAGTATTGAGGATAGAAGAGTCCTAAGGAACAACATCTAAAAGAAGAAGAAGTGTACACAGGAGAATTAAGTACAAAACGTTAAATGAAACTAGCAAAAAATATTATATTTATAAAAAATATACTTTCTTTGGTCTAACTCTAAATTTGATCTGAATATCACCTGAATCTAAATCTAAATGTGAATATGAACAACTGCGCTATGTTTCTGTCCTTAAAATAAATTCAGTAATTTACAAGATGAAATTTTATTTGAATAATTGTTTGTCAACAGCACAGAATTACTTTTTTGTTTATAATCATTAATTTAAAACATTAACAGTGTATAACATAATTATATTATTTTGTTACTGATGCAAAAAAATACATTTTTTTACAAATATATTAGGTTGGTAGAAAAATAATTACGGTTTATGGCCTGCACATTCCTAGCTGTTTTAAGTGGTCCAGAATTGTTGGATGATTGACGTCTAACTTTTGTGTGAGTTATAGAATTATTGTGCATGATTCCGATTCAACTAACACCTTCAGTTGGTTATGAACTGAAAAAGGACGCCCGCGACCTTCTTCACTTTCAAGACTCTCCTCAGCATAAAATTTTTAGAACCATGATTGCACCGTACGTTCCTTAAAAGTACTCACACCAAAAGCATCGTTACGTTTACGGGCAGTTTCTGCTGCTTTACCACCCGTTTTGAATCCATACAAAAAATCAATCTTATTTGCTTCTTTTTCATCTTTAAATCAGCCCAATTCGAAAAAAAAATAAAACCAACATCGATGTTATCAAAATACAGACCAAAAATATACTGCAAAATGATATTAACATGATGAAATGACACTTCCATTGAAAAAAAATAAGGTTAGTATTCAAAAAACAAAAACAGTAATTATTTTCTTACCAACCTACTAATAACACATTTTATATAACATAGAAAAGTGTTTTAATTTCATTTGTTGTGATGGACTTATTTGAAAATTAAAAATTAATAAAATCAGTCTCTTTAACAAATCTAACTACAATAGATTAATAGTAAATATAATAGTTTTAAATTTAATTAACCGTTATTTGTTTATATACATTCACAATTACTTCCAAATAAAATGTTATTAAAAATAAAGTTTTTCTTTTTATTTTGTATATAAATTTGTTTCACTAGTGTAATATTATTAAAATACAATTAAAATATATCTATTATTTACATTTAAACTATCATAAATATTATTTCAAATAAGAAAGAGCGAATAATTTTAAAACGTAATTTCTATATTGTTAATTAAATTAAGATATATTTATATTTTTTTTAAAAAAAAATTTATATGTTTCATATATTTGATCTTTGTATGGTCAATTTTAAAAAAATACATGGTATCTTTATATTCGTTCTATTGAATATTGACCGTGAACATATTTTTTAAAAAAGGTTTATTTTGTGTGCCGTACGAGTATGTGTTTTTGTAAATCTGTGCTCTGAGGTATATTTTTAATATCGGATATATAGAACGTGTTTTTTGTTTGATTTCATGATTTATGGATTTGATAACGGTCGGTTATTTGATTTCATTTTATAATATTTATTTCATAGAGTTATTTAAACTTGTTTACTGTATGTTATTTTTTAATATGAAATTTTTCACTCTGTACCAGTCTGTTTGTGAATCTATCAGATTGATTTTTCATATTCCAAAATAAAATTTAAATAAGCCACGCTTAATATTCGTTTTCCATTAAAGTATTGTACGTTTACTTTTTAATTCAACAAAATCCTTTATTTGATTTCATTGTGTTTACAGTTATTTGATACATTGCCCAATGTTTAAATTGCAAAGTTTATGAATTAACTTTGATAAACGTTTTTAATGTATATTTTAATCTGTTGAAATAAACGCGAGAACTCAAATCGCTCGAAAAATGTATTTTGCCTAATTAGTGTTTGTTAAATTTCGTAAAATTAATGTATTTGTATTCAAATTTAGATATTTTTCGTACAATATATTATGCTGTCAACGAAGAATGGAAATACAAAATAATTAATAATTTACATTCATTTATTTTACAAAGCTGTTAATTTCATTACTACAAATTGTGTGTTATGATATTTTTATATGATGGCAAAGTAGCCTTTTCGAAATTAACATGAAAGGTTTTCCTTCAACAAAATCATAATTCTATATTAAATCGGAAAGTAAAAATCGAACGCAAATGAATTTTGTTAATTATGTTAAATTCTGTATTAAAATTGTAAATTTTCATTCAGAGAAAATAAATGTCTCACCAAATTAAAGATCAAATCGAATGTTTAAATACAAAATAGAAACTCACTTGTAATTTTTAATTAATTAGTGATTTATAATAAGAAATATATATATATATATATATATATATATAAATATAACTTTATGGTATTTAATTTATATATCTTAAATAAATTACAAATTTTAATGATGTGATGATCTCTAGAAATTTACATTTTTCGAAATAAAGTCACATTTAATTTTGTCATATCAAGACTTAAAATAATTGATTTGTTCCAATTTTTTTTATTTATTCGGGTAAATGTACTCAAATCTTTAAAATAAATATACTGTATAAAGTTTGGATTGCTTCCTCCATAATTACTATCATATAAAAATAAAATATAAGTAATCTTAAAAATATATTTTCAGATACCTATCAATATCAAAAGAAAAAATTTTATAAAACCAGACATCCACATACAAAAATAAGTATGTATTATTTCACACGTGGATGAATATAAAATTCTAAATAAAACAAAAGTAAATTAAGATAGTTGTCCCAATATAAAAATGTATACACAATGGCGACACTATCAGACAAGGGAAGTCACAGTAATGTCCAGATTGACTTTAGCTGATGTCAAATGAGGATAAGGAAGAAACGTTTACGAAAGTTTCTTATCCACATTTGATTCATTTCCGTTAATGATGTCGTGACCAGTAGTAATAAATCTTGAACCAAAAACTAACGCACTGTAAATGGTATAGATTTCTCATGTAATTAATTAAGGCCCAAACGCCTGGTATGTGGTGGCTTGACCCTGGATTCCTTCACAGGGAACTCTTGCCATCGACACCTGGGTGATTTATTTCTAAAACCGGTGACCTTTCTACGAAAAATGTCTAGGTCGGAGATAAAGTGGTGTGGACATCCAATCTGATAAGATAAATGTTGCTCTGCAATGAGTCTGCATCTTATTTTCTTCAATTTTCGATATCGATCAGAGACTCGAATCTTTTAACTCCCTACCGACAAATAAAATAATCGATATTATTTTCTGGTCATCGAACATCACTACTCAATATAATTAAAGTATAATACATTTATTTATGTAATTTTCATGTACATAACTATCTTTATATAGTTTATATCCTTTTAACTTAATTTTCAAAAATGTTCTATAACAAGATACTGCATGAACAGAATTCTCATGAGAAGATTCTTCAGAAAATAATTATGTCTTGTTATTTTATACAACTTTGGATAAAAGTTTTAAGATTAAAGTTTCGAGAATATCGTAATTTTATTCAAATAAATTCTTATTTTGTTTTAGAAAAGTTACAAGTTTTAACAAAATATTTATTCATACATCTTATTGTTAAGTAACTGTCGGAATAAATATTTTATTTTTTAATTTTTAATATTTGAAAATTTTAATTGTACATCGAACAGTGCTTTCGCTTACTGATATCAAAATTTGTTTATTAATCGACATAAATTAATGCATTTAATAATTTTTTAAGAATTCATTAAAAAATTGAACTTTAATAATACACTAAAAATACATTTTTAAATATATATTTAGAAAAAAACGATTTATTATTGATCTCTAACTCATAACACAGTAATAAATATATTAAAAATTTAATAACGAATACTTTTATATGATAAAAATCATTTTGATGAGTAAAACTAAACGTAAGAGAATTATTTATGAATTATATTTTCTTTTATCCACAAGATTTCATTCTGATAATAATGACAAGATGATTAAAATGTTCATAACTGATTAAGTTAAGTGCATGTCATCAAAATTAAATAAGGTTAATGGGATAAAATTATGATAATGAAATTTTGTATTCTGATGTACGGATTTCTATCTTATTGAATATTTTTTTAGAGTATTTAAAAAATTATACAAAAATAGCGTCGTCCTTAATTTACAAAAATACCATTTCTTTTATTTAAAGTAGGACACTTGTCATTAATACAGATTAAAAAGTTCAATAACCGCTAATTTATAATATTCAGAAATAATACATAAATTATAAAAACGAAAACATGCTTTTTTGTAAACAGAAACAAATAGGAAAAATTGTAAAATAAAATTATATCTTGAAAATATTGATGAAAGTTAATTAATTTCTTTATTTTTTAGAAATTTTTATAAGAAAAATTTAAGTATTTCAAAAAAAAATATACTTAAAAAGTAAAATATGCAAGATTTGTTATTAATCGAGTAATTTAATGTAATTTTTATTAAATGTATGCAAATATTAAATATTTTTTTTCATTTATAATTTATAAAATTGAAAATTTAATATTTCTATTTTTATATGTTCACACACACATACATACATATATATATATATATATCTGAAAATTACCAATACAAAATAAAAATATTATCTAAATCTAACTGCAAGTTAAGTACAAGTTAACACATGTACTGAAACTTGCAGTAAAAAATTGAAGTGATCCAAAGGTCAAAAATACACCTCACCTTGTATTACCTCTTCAGGGAGATATATATATAAAATATTTATATATGTTATTTTTAATTTAAAATATATTTTAGCTACGTATCGAACACTCAATAGTTCTAAAACCAATGTTTCATAAATAATAAAATCTCTCTTGTACTATATGTCTTATTTAATTAATAAATGAAATATTTCTTGCATAAAGAATCCATAAAACTGAAATGAATCACAAGTCTCTTGTTCATGCTTGATAAAAGCAGTCAATTTTAGAACTAAACTGTGTGTTAAAAATACAATCCAGTGATGTGTACTATTTTATGTCACACTAAATAAAAAATAAATAAATCTTCACTTCATACGAAGTACTCTTTAAATATATTTAACGTTTAAAAAGAAAAACAAATGTTATATAAAATGGTAAAAAAGACAGGAAGAAGATGTTATACTCGAACTTGTTTCCAAGTATTAAATGTTTGTGTATATTCATATATATATATATATATATATATATATATATATATATATTTGTCTTTGTGTATAAATATGTACACGTATGTATACTTTCAATTAATTAACTAGTCATCATTTATAAATGTATACACACAACCCGAAATTTGATATTTCCTCATTTATATCAAAATAAATTGCTCGTTACCGCAACACATAAAAGCATATAACCGAAACACATTAACCATAAAATTTTACCTTCTGCATCATGTATTAAAGTAATGTAATAATAGTGTATTGTGTTGAAATGGTAAGCAGAAAAGTTTAACATAACCAAAGTGGTGGTATAGAGGTGGTCACTTCCAGCGTCAGCAGGATGTGAGGTAGTTTAACCAAACCAGCTATACAAGTTTGCGTTAGAGCTTGAGCCAACTATCGATTGCATTTATGTACTTGCATTTACTAAACACAACATCCGAATTATAGCGATAACAGTACCTGCTCATTGAACTTTATAAACGTGTGATTCTATTTAATAGCAATTGTTTTTATATTTGTTAAATAAATAAAAAAGCATACACACATCTTATTATTTTCTTCAAAGTTAATCGCCAGTCTCTATCATTCTATGCTTTTCTTCTATTTTTTGTTTATAAAAACTATATTTTCTTTTTAATATTTTCATAATAATACTTTAATATTTAATTTTATTTTTTTAGAAACTATGATATAATTCCTTCAAATTATATATATATATATATATATATATATATATATATATATATTAGGGGTACACGAGTCAAATTTTTTTTATTATTTTCTAAACAATCACATATTTGCCATCATTATCCATGACTTTTGCTGACTATTCTGTAGATTTTCAACTCCTCTCTTATAAAAATGTGCTTACTGCGATAAAAAATATGATTCGAGGTAAACTTGAACACTGGAAGCATTTTATTTTTAAGGGAATGTTCCATAGATCTAAACAAATTATAATTTGATGGCGCAATATCGAATGAATATGGTAGATGCCATAAAACTTCTCAATCAAGAAGTTTTATTTTTTCTTGAGTTGTTTTTGCTACATAGGTTCTGGCATTATTATGATAAAGTATGACGTTTTCTCATTTACCAAAGACGGTTGTTTTTTCAACAATTCGTTATGTAACGATTTTAATTGTTGACATAAACATCAGAGATAATTGTTTTATCCGGTTTTAAGAACTCAAAATGATTTATACCAGTGTAATCTCACCAAACGCAGAATAGCACCTTTTTCAAAGTCAAATTCAGTTTAGGTATAAGTATAGCTGGTTGGTTCGAAGAAATACATTGATTGGAGCATTATAAAGAACCCATTCCTCATCACCGGTGATAATTCTACTGAGAAATAGATCACTTCGTTGTCTAGTCAATAACGCTATACAAATATTCCGTCGCTGATCTTTGTTTATATTCGACAATAAATATAGAACCCAAAAATTCCTTGCTTAAATTATGTTGATTTCAGTGTCTTTGACCTGTCGATCAAGTGGTCCCAAGTGTGTCAGCAATTTCTTATACAATCAATCTTGAATCCTACTCAGCCAATAATTTTAAAGCATCATTATCGACTGCAGCATGTCGCCCACTTCAAATACTATCAGATAAGTTAAAATCACCACTGTAAAATTTTTTGAAACAATTTTACCACTATTGATCTTCAAAATGTCTCCGTAGATATCACAATTTTTTTGTTGGGGTTGTTGGATTAAATTTCAATCAAAAATGAAACAACATACAATGATGTAAGTGATCTTCTAAAAGTAGTAGTCAGTCATTATGTTTTATGATATTAGAAGCCTTTTTTGTTCAGAACAATAAATCCACAAACTTTTTACAATATACGACAAGAAACCACGTCTTCTTATATCAGAGACTTAAGTTGAACTGAATCTGATTTACTGATAAAAAAGATTGACGACTTATGGATACCTCTAATTTATATATATATATATATATATATATATATATATATATATACATATAAACACACACATATATGTATATATATATATATTCACATACACACACACACATATATACATATATAGTAGTTGACATCAACATTTTAATCAAGATTTTAAAAAACAACCAATATACATTTTTATGGCAATACCATCATTCTCATACCGCTAAGCAAATGATAGTATTATGATTGGTCTTGTGAGAATAATGAAATCCAAACCTAAATGCTTATAAACAACAATCAAAAATGATCAATAATCATATATTGAACATTTTTAATCACATGCTGGTTTGTGGAATGGAAAAAAAATTATTACTGAAAACAGAACTATTTTTAAATTCTTGAATTATCAGATTTGTAAATACCGAAGAAAAGAAATTATTAATATATTTATTGAAATTATAATAAATTAGAGACAACAGATATAACATTAAAAATAGAAAATAAAACATGTGATTATATTAAATGTAACACCAGATTAACCCGATAATAAGACGAGCTCCCGTTTTTTCCGAAGAAATTAAGAAAAAAGCATTTTTTACGACCAAGATTATAAGACGTCATGCAGTTTTTTCCTAAAGGAAGCGATAAAAAGTGTTGATTTACGTTCGGATAGAAAGTAATATTTACAAATATTATAAAAAATACATATTTAAAACTTGATAATCTGTTGTTTAAAGCGCCTACAGTGGCGTGTTAGCTTGAACTTCTGAAGATCCGAATATAAGACAATCCCTGCTTTTCAATGAAAATCTGTGGAAAAGAACCTCGTCTTATATTCTAGCTAATACGGTATATATTTTTAAGAGGTTAATAGTTTTCTTTTTACATAGATTTGTAAAGAAAGAAAATAAATGTTTAATATCCTTTTTAAATAACAACTGTTTAACAACATATTTTGGAACATACATAGTTTTTAACATTACACAACAAATAAATTCCTATCATTAAACGTGTATTATGATGAATAAATAACAGTTACGTTTAAAAATACTGACATAATACTATTCATTTTGTGTGATATTTCAATTAAATATAGTTCATATACTGACACATTCAGTTCAATTATTTTACAATGTTTATTTAAAATAATGTGTCATCATATTTTTGTAGTATCACAATTAGATTTTATTTATTATAAAATTCTATTATACGAACTTAACGAATGTGTAATGATTTTTAATAAAAACAAAAACGGTATAACATCATAAACAAGTAGGGAATTATTTGCACTCATACGCAAGCACACACATGTGAAACTTTATGACGTTTTATAGGTAATTTTACTTTATATTAAAACGCGTCATAAAACTATAGTTATAATGAACGTTGCCAACGATGAACTATGACTAAAACAATAAACGTGGCACTTAATAAATCGTTTCAATTTCAGCTCTTTAATCAATTTGTGATATTAAACCCTCGTCAAATATTTCATTAAATGTGGGATGTTAGGGCTGAGCGCTAAACTGAGATGTTCTGATGTATATGCTGGCGAGATTTAATGCAAGTAGACATGAGACACATGACAAACAAGTCGTGAGATTCAATTAAATCAACTAATTAGCCGGATCAATAAGTGACCAAATTACAAACGTTAGCCAACATTGAATGCCATGAAACGTTGTTTACTCAACCAACATACGTTACAGTCGTGTTTTTCATATTAAATTGGTTATTACATATAATTAAAATATTTTATAACTCATCTGTCTGTTTGATCAACTTTTTATGTTTTATTTCTTTATAATATTAACACAATTTATTATAATGACTATTACACGAATTATTTATAGACATTATTTAAAAATTAAAAAAAGTATTCAGTCTTTATAAATGAATTAAATATAAAATCAAAACTATATCTTACTTTAAAATTGATAAATAAATCAGTAATAACATTAAAAATTAATACTATTTTTTTATTTATACAAGAATTATAGAATGATAAAAAATCAAACATTCAAAACTAGAAAACTAGAACTCTTAAAACAAAAAAAAAATCATTTCATATTAAGATCTTAATTTAATGTTCATTTATTTATTTTCTACAAAATATTACTTATAATAAATTCATAATTTATTATTAGTAATTATCTGATTAAGTATAATTTATTATTAATTATTTAATTTATAATACGTTTCAGATACTAAGGATAATCAAAATGTCTACAAAACAAACTTCATATTTCTTTAAAAAAGAACTCTATCAAAAATTACATTTCAATTATTATCTTTTTAATATACCACCGGGCTCTGTCCCTACTTGTAACTCTCCCCCTCCCCTCTGGGAGAGGATTTTCCAACCCGCTCGCTTACGCTTGCTCTCTCCTGACAAATAAAAGAAATTTTCAAATTATAACCACAAATAATCTTCGTAAAATGTGTCATAAATTTTATAAAAATTAACAAAATACAACGTTAAAATGTATAGCAATTTTTTTACTCTAAAACTTGAATGAATACAATATTTTAAATAAATGTCATCAGTTTTATATTGAAACCGTACACACTTCTTTCTTTGTACGCCGTGAGAGAGCTACATACATGTGACTGACATCAACCAATCAGAACAGAGACCATCAACCAATCATTGATGATTGAGAATTGTTGATATCCTAATTAACGAGTATAGCGGGGAGGGGAGAGTTTCGAGTAGATGGTCTACATGAAAAATAAAAAAAAATATTTTATGGAAATTTTACGATGGAATTATTTTTTATATATAGAAAGATGATTGATATTTTCTTAAAATTTTAATACAAACATTTAAATAATATATTATTTTCTCTAGAGATAGTTTTAAAAAGTAATCCAATATATGTTTAAAAATAATTGAAATATAAATCCAGATATGCAGAAGAAAGAATCAATTCGATTCATAATTAATAAAAGAATGTAAAAAACATCCGATTCTGACAAAATTCTTTGAAATATAAACAAAGAATCATTTATTTATCATACATAAAAGTTAAAATAATATACTTTTTTCATTACACTTCTTATTTTCAATATTAAAACAGTTTTAGATACGAAAAATATTAGATCAAATCGATCATTTTCTGAACTTACTATATGTATATATATATATATATATATATATATATATATATATTATGTAATAAATTGTGTGTATAAAGATGTAATCATTTCTATAAACACACAGCTATATATTCAATAAATCGAACGATATATCAACTTAAACGTATCAGTTCAAAACTAGAAAATGAAACCTCTTTTATGAAATAAAATCCTGTGTCTCTAAGTGTATATGTACTTTATAAAAGCTAGCTAAATCTAATATAACCCCTAATTCATAATGCATTCAACTGACCACAGCCGTCTCGTTGCTAAAGGTATATAGATCCGGATTTCGAAGTCCGGGGTTCCGGGTGGCGGATTTTCCGCACACGGACGTTATAGCTTGGTTATGGACTTGTAAGTATTACCTACTATATATTTTCGAAATGGGCGGTTGATTATGGCTATACGATAAATAATGCGTAGTGGTTCTTAACATTTGATTTATTGAAGTAATTTATACAACAAACAATTTTCAGAAAATATTGTTTCGAAAAACGTTTTCTGTACTTATCCAACAATATGTTATTAATTTTTAGAAAGCATGTAAACTGAACACTAACAAGCAGACACATGTACGAATTGAATATATATAACACATAAAAGCACTCACTCGCACGCACACAGACATATATATATATATATATATACTTATAAGTATCCAATTCAGTACATAGCTATTCTTTATTCATTAATTCTATTTAATAATATACCTACACCAACAAATATATATATATATATATAAATATAAGGAAAAGAGAGAGAGAGAGAGTTATTAAATCGATATTTTGTATTGGTACACATATGTAACAATTATCAGTTTAAATAATATTTCAAATGGCATTTCAATTAATATTTTATTCAGATATATATTTTTAATAATCATCATTCTATTTATATTTAATTATTTTAATTAAAAATTTACAAGTTTTTAAAACTTTTTCATAATTTTGATTTTAGAAATTAAAGATAAAATATTGTTCAGACATAAATCTAAGTGTTTCACCAATGCTAGCAAATATTATGTGTATACATTCACAAATTCTTACAGGAATTAAATCAGGAAACTTAATTTCTTAATGAAAGTTAAATTAGGAATGCAAATAAATATATATTATACATTTTTTTACTGTTCATTAGTTTTATTACTTGTTCATTGTAAACGTTATGATATAAATAACTAGTTGAAATTTTCTTTTTATAAAATGAGTTGAAAGAATGAAGAATTTAAATAATAAATTTTAAACGAACCTATGATAAATACTTATTTCATCTGTTTCCATATTTTTTTAAAAATTCAAAATATTAGGTGTAAAAATTAATAACGTGCCTTTAAATTGAAGCAGTCATAACTCTGTTTTAAATTAAAATATTTTTGCATCATTTTAGGATTTTAAAGGGACAACCTTAACATTTAAAAACAACTATATGACCTTAACCAAGCAGTTGATATAACCTCACAAAACAGTACTGAATATGATGACAGTAATATCGAATATTAACTGTAATATTTTTTATTAACTCCAAATAAGAAAATAATTACAGAACTGGAATTAAACTATATAAAATAATATTTTAAAAAAATATTATTTTATATAGTTATCTAGATATAAAACGAGACAACTCGAATGCAGATATAATAATTTCTTAAAGTATTCAATTTTAAAATGAAATTATAATCTGTTACTACTTAAAATGTTCACCGAAAATAAAACATAAATAGTATAAATATACAACACATGTATTTTCGAAAAGACAATTTTTCTTCACAATAAAGCAATACTCCCTGTGTTCAAATCAATCGTTGGAATATTAGAAGTTTTAAGAAGAATATTGTATTCTTTTATTCTAATACCATTCATAATCTAATTTATCTTTGAAATCTGTCAAAAATTTAAAAAATACAAGAACATGTTTCTATCAACTTATGTATAAAAACATTTTTTTTAGAAAATACAATAAATTATCATTTGATTTCAAAATAACAAGTTGATTGTTTTTTTTGTAAATATAATAGGACAACTACTTAACACTAGAAGTAAAATTGATTTATTTTTACAAATTTTATACAAATAAACATAATCCGTTAGTATAAATAGTAATTAATAAAATAAGAAATTTTATACGTTCAAAAGTTATTATTTTTTTTAGAAAATGTCGAATTTAATAAAAAAATTGCATTAGTTTCATATGATTTTAGTTTATTTTTTATCTGTTGTTTTCAAATTAATAAATATCATTTAAGTTTTTATGTAAACAACGAAAAATTCATGCACATTGCACAATATTTTTCTTTTATAACATTCGAATCACTAATTAAACGCATGTACTTTTCATTGAAAACATGTTCTAAATTTATGGCATACTGTAATCAAATTGATTCTAATAAATCCTTATAAACCGATATATAAATTTTGCTCGTCTAGAACAGCATAAGCATTTAATGGCAATTAACGTTGTTCATTATAAAAGTGTATAACTGAAACGTCGCGACGGCATGGCGACGAACGTGGTTATGTGATGGCGCAACCAGCTCACGGAGATTGTCAACAGATTGCTATATACCACGACGATATTAGGTTCATATCCCGACAGTGTTTGCCTACAAGGATCTGAAAACGTGACGCCCAGGCGCCATCGGTCTCTGCACACTAAATCACTACTCTCTGGAGTGATGCTTCTATCAGTTTGCTCTTGTAAGACATTGTTAAGTATAAGAGATAGACATTAATCAGATAAATGACAATTTACACATGGTCTCATGTGTTTAGTGCTGCACGTTCAGTAAGTTTCGAATTTCGTTTTGTTCATAGAAAGATTCGCAAGTTGCTGTACAATTAGATTTTTGTTCAATTTAATAAAACAGAAAAAAATGTATAAATATACAATAATATTTATTTTCAGTACTTGGAAATTAAATTATCTTCAAATAATTATGATTGACATTCGATATTTATTCTAAAAGACTAATAAATAGATACTAAATAGATAAGAATAATAAATAGATTTTCAAGAAGTAACTAAAAGAAAAAAAGTTCAATTAAAATAAATTAAACAGTATTAATTGTAGTAAGAAACAAATAACCACTTCAAACCAATTTCTATTAACAGGTCTGAATAAAAGTTATCAAAAAATGATCTTTAAAGAGTATTAAAATATGTGCTAAAAGCTTGAATTATTTCATTCCACTGAAAAAACACTTCATAATCTTTATAAATGAAATGAATTTATATGAAATTTATACATCTATAGTTCATTTTACGAACATGTACCTTCATTAAAATTTCTCAACACATTTAAAAGTACCAAAAAAATTAAATAAAACTTAGTTTCATTGCTAAAAAAACTAAATAAAGCTATTAATTCAAATAATAAAATGATTTTTCTCAAAAATATGCCTTTATCAAATTCACTCAACTTATTTAAAATTGCTAAAAAATTAATCAAAATTTAATTTTATTAAAAAATTACTACATCCGATAATAATACTATTTTTAATTCTTCTCTGAAATAAAATTATTCTTCTAGAAGATATTCTTGTATTTTATTATCAATTAATATTTTTTCATCCAAACAAATCTGTTTTCATGTTCAATTCCAGTTTAATAAAAATAAAACTGTAAAAATATAATGTTCAATCAAATAATTATAGAGATGAATTTTTATTTATAGAATAAATAATGAAAAGGTCTATTCATATGCATATTATCATAAATTATCTCTTAAAAAGACAAAATAATAATAATAAATCTATTTATAAATAACTTATTAATAAAATTACTTTTTTCATATTTTCTTTTCATTTTAAATCATGTATATATAAGGTGTGTCTTGTATTCACTATACATATATATATATATATATATATATATATATATATATTATAACTTATATCATTCTTTGTTATATGTATATATATATATATATGGATATTAATTTAATTTTCATAACTTCAGAGCAAGATGATTAAATTCTAGATTAAAAGGATTAACCAAACATGTTTAAACAAATTTAGTTATATGCTTTTGAACGAACAGTCCAAACTGCATTTATATACACATTCGAATGAATACGTTACGAACATTCCATGTAATTACACATACTATGCAACTATAACGTTACAAACCAGAATACATATTCCAAATGAGAATAGTCATTTTGAATAGATATTACTTGTACAACACAATCTCTTGAACAGTAAGTATCACAGTTTTACCTGTCATAAATAATAATATCTTTAAATGACTTGCCAGTATGTATTTTTTATGAAGATGTACCATTAATAATGAGAAATAAACATAAGATAAAATATTAAAATTTATTACTGTCAACTATCAAATGAAGGATCGAAATTTATACTTATAAAAAAATTCCTGAATATCAAGTAATTTTCTATATAGACCAATCGGAATTACTCGCTTTATAAAATATTAATTTTTATGTTGATCACGAAGAGAGCATCGTCTTTCAATTAATTTTTCAATATTAAAATTATTTCGTCTTCATCTAATAGTCAGTTATTTAGTATTCGTAAGGTCATAAGATCAAATAACTTTCATTCAATAATCCACAGTGAAACGTTTCATTATTTCCGCAGTTTATTCATACAAACAATAATATAGCTTTCAAGAATCGCTCTCAAGTATACCTCTCTTATTATTAATTTTTAATTGGCACTTACACCACTTTTCAGAACAATACCTTAAGACAAACACTTAAGGATATTTTAGACAACTAGAAAGTATATTTTATAAAAAATGTATTTAATATTACTACAGATTTTAATAAATAATATACAACAAATAATATTGTCTACAGTATTAATTCTACTATTAAAAAGAGACATATTTGTTAATTTCACACATTACCTTTTTTTTAATTAAAGTAAAAATAAAAAAACGCACGAAAATGTTTTAACTGGAAACCCTGTATTAGTATTATTTTTATTAAACTATCATAAAGTAATTTAATCTGGAATTTAGATAAATGTTATCAAAAAATATAATTAATAAATATTATACAGTATTATAATATTTAGAGCTCCAAAGTATTTTTTTTGTAAAAACAAATGTTTTTAATTTAATAAATAATTATTTATATATATATATATATAATTCTTAATGACAGTCAAATGAAATAAGATATCTGACAAATTATTCTCCATTATTTGCTCATTTTATCATTTTATCATTAATCAAAAACTACAACCAAAACGAACAAAAATTAAATAAAATGTGAACTAGCATAAAATTCCATTTATTTTTTTCATTTCGTCTTAAGAATTAAACAGAAATGAAACGGTCAAAATTTCAAATATTTTACAAACATAAATAAAAAACACTAATAAGACCCATTCACCAGATGGTTTCTTATATTTCTCTCTCACTCTCTCTCTAAATATATATATATATATATATATATATATAATAATGTATCTACTTTACTATGAGGTCTGATAGTGAAATACTAAATAGTATTTTGCCATTTGTGATCCCTTTTATGTGCAACGACCCTTGACCTTGTGCTGCTTATGGTAGAGCAGTTTTATTAAAAGAACAGAACACGTGCTGACGTTTGTGTGACTCCATGCTAGCGGTGGTTTTAAGTCAATTTTACTGATTTTCATTTTGGTTTCCGTAAACGGAAACTGAGATGTGCGTGCTAGCAAAGCAATTTTCTAGCTTTTTCGTGCAAATTCGTTTCGTACTCTTCACATTATATTACATATGTATACATTTATTTGTGAACATATACACATTATACATTACACACACACACACATATATATATATATATATATATATAACAACTTCATTTAGTCTTAAAACACAATAACAATAAAGATCAAAAATTCCTGAATAACTATTCTATTATCAAATTATATTAATATAACTCTTTCCATATTTTACATATATCTATATATATATATATATATATATATATATATATATATATATATATATATATATATATATATATATATATATATATATATATATGAATTTATATATATATGAATATATACATATGTATATATATACATTTCTAAAGAGAAAATTTTATTCGTTATTTATTCGTTTTTTATTCGTTATCAGTTTCTATAAATCACTTCAAGCTTCTTTTATCGAAACTTATTTAAGCTGCAATAACACTAACTCTGTTAAGTAAACCTGAACTCTTATATTCTGTGATATTTTATTAGTCTAGATTACCATTTTATAATATATGTTTATATAGGAATATATAAAATCGTTTCTGAATAAATAAGAGAAAATATTAAAAACAAATTAACTATCAAAATAATTTTGAATAAAATATCTACTGGAAATAAAATAGTCTTTAAAAAACACAGTTGTATATTAATGAATGAAAATAATTATCAACTTTGTATCACACTCAAAGGTTATTAGATTTAATTTACTAATTAAAATACAAAACGATACCATAAAGAAAAACAAATAGGAAAATAACTTTTTTTTCAATCTTTCAAGACAAGTCCAGAATTTAATTAAATACGAACATGTTATAACATAATTATTTAATTAATTTATAATTGGTTTTAATTATTTCAGAATAATTTGTAAGATTATTAATGAATGTGAAAAAGTATAATTTACTTTTTCTTAAATGAATATAATTGCCATAAGATATATTTTTCAGATAAAATTAATGATAAAATAAATATAAAGTTAATCAAGCAGTAATACTCATATTTTTTCACTAATATTTTTAATACTTATTTAAAAATAAGTTCAACCGTTTTTTATGTATGGTTATACAATTCTATTCACACACACACACACATATACATATATATATATATATATATATATATATATAAAGATATATAGAGGGTGAAACACTATATAATGTAGGCAAAGGTGATTATAAATATAATTCTTAATCGAGTTTTCTAAACTCAATTATAAATTGATTGACGTACTTAATCACATTTTGTTCTCACTATTTAAAGTTTACGATAATTAAGACTTAAACAGTTTTATTCATAAATGAATAAATTATTAAATCAATATTTTCAAATAATACGATCTAGTTAACAATAAATGTCTGGAAATGAGAATAAGTTTTATACATTTTCAATTTCTACATTCTAATTTATATTACAGAATATAAAAAATGTATAATCACACATAATTTTAGTTTCAATTTTTTTTTATACTTTCGATATTTGAAGTATAAATATTCTTTAATATTTCTAAACAATAATTACATACTTAAATACCGTCTTAGTCCAATTTGAAGATAATTCAGCATTTCTCCATCGTGTTCTGTACAAATTAATCAAATGATTAATTAAAAATTATTCAAAATATTCTTTTTGTATTAAAAACAAATTATTATATATCAAACTAAACAAGAAGTATATTAGAATCAAATGATTTTTCCGAATTCTTTTCTTTCACACTATTTACAACTCTTTTTCTTTTTAGATAAAATTTATAATGTGATAGTTTTAATTACAATTCGTAAAACGATTCACTACTTGTAAACTCCTGACATAATTTGAAAAGTTCTATTACAATAATGAAAAAAGTTTTATTCAAACAAAATTCATTAAAAGTTAAAAAAAAACATTGAAAGAATCTCTGATAAAATATTATTTACTTTATCAAAATGAAATTATAAAATTATCTTTTAATTGAAATAAAAATAACTCATGTTATTATATATATATATATATATATATAATGTAAAAATTTGTCATTTTATGAAAAAAGCTCATAATGTATTGCGATCGTGTAACATGAAACCGTTGTCAACTCTAATTTCTGATCGTCCATAGACAATATCGTAAAGGACTTTATTTATTTATAAATGTTTTGTTATAAAAACATTACGTTATTATCTAAAGGTCAAATATGTCATAATGTATGCATTTTGTAAGTATAGAAAATTGGAAACATTATTCATTTCAGGGGACGACACGAACTATCTGCTCGATCGTATCATCAACGAAAATCTCTCTCCCTCATATAAAATACATATATATTTTATTCTACACACCAAACCAGCCATAAAGTTGATAACACTCATCTGATTGTGTTCGTTTTATAATAAGCCCATTTGATCATGTCCATAACATCCGTTGATGATAACGCGTACACAAGTTCGGATGTGTTCTTTCGTACGGATTGTGTTCGTTACGGAGACGGGGCCAATGTACTGCAACATAAATGGCCGTGGTCGTTACAGACCATTCAATATCGTTCTTGGGGGTGATTTTTAGGAGTCGGGGCTTGCATTTACGAAATACGAGGCGAATTTCCGGCCAGCCGTGACAGAGTGCCGGCGCGGCTACGCGAAACGCCAGTAGGGTGAGACGGCCACGTCGGTCTTCAGTCGGCGAGGGTGTGTGATACAGTGGCGGGTGTTCGGTGAAGTTAATTGAGGCAATGCGTCAATCGTGCCTGATTTTATAGTATTTGAACGAAGAATAACTGCTTAAAAGAATAACTGCTAAGAAAGTGTCGATATTATATTTGCTTTAAATACGTGTGAGGTTTTGAATGACTAACAAGATTTTCATTCACACATAAATTATATATATATATATATATATATATATATATATATATATATATATATGTATATAAATTCTATAGATGTATTATTTGGGTATTTGTTAATCAACTAAATAAAAATGTAAAAAGTGTCTACAATCCATCTTCATTCATTTATTGTAGCGATTTTTCGACGAAATATGCTTTCGAAGAAAAAGTAAAAATCACTCATTTTCAGTGAAGTCGAGATTTTTAATGTACATCATTTTAAATTCAGCGACGTCATCTTCACACATAAAAACATTTTTAAGTATTTCATGGAATCAGTCTATAACAGTTTTTATATTCTAATAATAATTACAACAGTTTTACTGATATTTTAATAAGAATTGTTACTTTCATTCCATTTTTCGGTATTTTGTTTTATTTTATTTGTAATTTTTATTCTGTGTAAAAATTTTTACTTGAGAAATGATTTTCCTTTATAGATATTTTTGACAGATTACAATTTTTGGTTAATATAACTGTTAATAATTTCAATACGGAAAATATCCACTGTTATTTTAATTTCATTTAAAATATTATGCACCAGTAGCAGCAACAGCAACCTCTGTCAATCCACTGCTGGATAAAGGCTTCTTCTATGATTTTCCATTTTGTACGATTGAATGCTTCTCTTTTTCACTAGTTTCTAATAATATTTTTAATTTCCTTATCCCACCGGTTCATTGGTCTCTTCCATTAGTCTTTTTATATTTCTTGGTTTCCAGTTAATAATTTCTGTTGTCCATCGGTTGTCTTCTCTTCTTGCAACATTCCCCGCTCATTTCCATTTCAGACTCTTTATTCTTCTTATTACATCTAGTATTCCTGTCTATTTTCATATCCATTCTATTCTATTCCTATATATATATATATATATATATATATATATATATATATATATATATATATATATATATATATATATATAAAGATATGAAAGTATTAAAAATATAAATAGTCAACGACAATTTAAGAATATATATCTAGTTTTCATAGATAATACTCAGTTGTTAAGAAATTTCAAGATTATCTCTCTCTCTCTCTCTCTCTCTATATATATATATATATATATATATATATATATGTATCATTATATTATTTTTTTTCTTCCCAAACTCTAAGTAAAATTATAAACAAATACGATTAAAAATTATAATTTGAATTTATAATACTTTTGTATATCCCTTTCGAACAAATTCTCCCATTATTTGACTATTACTGAATTAAGATTGGACTTGGATCTTTAGTGTTAACTTTTCTTATTTTTTCTATAAAGTGCAAAATTTACAGTCTTAATAACTAGGAATAGACCTTATTATAATTGCATCTCGTTCAATAGTCCAAATAAGATACTGGATACCGAAATATCCAATATATTTTGTCTGAAATACCAGAAATGATCAAAAATATAATACATATATTTTTTCATATTTACATATCAATAATTAATTTTCTCTAATGAATATTATTATTTATATTTAAAATCTTTTATTGCATCGAATTAAATTCTGGACATATTTATGTTAAAAATCAATACCTTAGCAATGCTGTTAAAATTTTAAGCAGCAACAATTATGTTACAACTTTTCTTATTATTTTTCACTACTGATATTCGTGAGTTTTCAGTTTTTGATACTTGTATGTGATACACATTTAATATATACTTAAATTAATATTTTATTTAAATTTTATATTAAAAATCTAATAAGCACTTAGAAACTGTAACTTAGAAAATATTGTTTTAATTAAGAACAAACATTCTTCCAATGTTTGTTTTTATTTCAAACATAAGATTATTAACTTTAAATCAACTTTAAATGTTTTTCCCACTTCAATATCTCTACATACTATTATTAAAATTACTTGATCACAAACTATTTTACTAAAGAATTTAATTAATCATTTTTGTTTTTTTTGTAAAAATGAAAGTAAATATTTTCTCATCTATTTTCTATATATTTTGATTATATATATATATACACATAAACTAATTAAACTGACAAGAGTCATACAAGAGCAGATACACAAATATTAAATATCGATTTAAAAATAAAAATCAATATTTTAATTTTCTTAACTTCTTTATATTTTATATACATATAATTAATAAAAATTCAATTTTATTATTAAACTCTTTCTCCCTCTATCGTATACACATTATATATATATATATATATATATATATATATATATATGTACATAAAAAAATAAAATGTACTTTCATAAAAACAATTTATGTGAAATCATAATTTTCTTTCGTGACATAAATTGCTTAGTACTCATGCGGTTTAAAATGCAACTATTCAATAATAAAAATTGCAATTTCATCATTTTGTACAGAAACATATTTTGTTCGTATATAATTTAACAGTCTTCATCTATTAGTCTGGTCACGACCATGAATGCACGTTCGAGTTCTGTTTTATAGATCGGCAATTTTGAATCAAGAAGATTTTTTTCTATTCTGATATTTAACGATTTAATTTATTATTTTATTTACAAAAAAACAACCATTTTATTGACTTATGTATTGTAATTTAGTTATCATAGACTGGGCGATTTGAATACTGTTAATTGTTTATATAAATCGTATTGCTTCTATTTTAGTACTTCAATTTTGAAAATCTTATAGACCTAACATATATCACCCTCACTTAACGTATATCAATATATATAAACCCCAATTGGTCAATATTTACTACAATATGATTTTTCATCTGTTTTACACATTGATACATATTTATAAATAAATAAAGAGTTTCAATTGTAAATACAGACAAGCATTATATATATATATATATATACATATATATATATATATATATATATATATATATATATATATATATATGGATTAATTGGGAAGACAGACAAGCATTATATATATATATATATATATATATATATAAATTTTATAGTTAATAAAAGATAACAAACCTAAAGCTAAGGACTCAATGAATGGAAAATTCATTAAAAATCTATCATTAAATAAATCCGGGAGACCTTTTTCCTACAACATCAGCTGTAAGTCTACTCTCCACAACCGGTTTAGGCACGTATGCCATCTTTAGGTGAATTTTGAAGATTATTTCGAGTCATGATCAATTTATATTCATATTAAAAAGAAATCGATCGCGGAAAATAAACTTACAGCTGATGTTATAGGAAAAAGGCCTCCCGGATTTATTTAATAATAGATATTTAATGAATTTTCCATTCATTGAGACCTTAGCTTTATTATTTTTTCTTTTTTCTATTATAAAATCGATATATATATATATATATATATATATATATATATATAATGCTTGTCTGTATTTGCAATTAAATCTCTTTATTTATTTATAAATATTTATCAATGTATAAATGTATTACTCTATAGGATGAAGATCTCCGGGACAATATACGAACGGGATCACAGGTAAAAAACATTACATATAATTAAATAAATTGTTTACAGTCACACGTTTATGAAATTGATTAAAATAAAATTTTGTTTTTAGCAGAAAGTATCTAAGAAACCATTTTCTCACAAAAGTTAGAATCAAAACCTACTTTCAAACTGATATATCACATCTATAGACATTAAATAACAAAAAAACACTAAGATAAAAAATAATTATAAGAGAGATGTAAAGAAAACCAAACGATATAATTAATTAACATTTTCATCGCTTATAAAAAGTATCACTGTTTCTAAATACTTAATTTCGAACTCTTATAAGATCTGATAAGAAAAACTTTATAAACTATAATAGAAATGAACATGAAATTCAGTATTGTTTATACTCACAAGGCCAGTTGTACTGCACAATCATTTAAAAGTATTCTACTCCTACAGCCAGTATTACTGCATACATTTTATCATTTACAGATAAAAGTTTTGATAAGCGTTCGTCCATCAATGTCATCGGGTGTTTATTCTTTTCTGTGTTTATCATATTTTTATTTTAATTCGTAGTATACAAACGTCTGATCTGCCTTACGGCCTAATTTTTGGAGTGCAAAATATTAAATATAATTAGGAGTTCTAAATTTATACCTTACTTTTTTATCTATGATAACATTCAGAAAATCTTTACAAATAAAGAAAATTATTAAAAAAGGGTTTCTATTGTCTATATATCAGTCATAAACAATTATTAAACTTATTTAAAAATATTTTATTTATCGTTCATTGCACGCAAGTTCTATTTAATTATACCTAATATATTAAAAATACTAAATTCATTTTTCATTATCTGTTTCAAATTATCTGTTTTTCTTAAACAATACTACACTAAATAAGTAAATAAAATTATTCACAAATCCACTTAGAGTTTAAGTTATAATTATCATAAGATGAACTGTTATTGTTTATTTATAGCATGAAATAATAAAACATTTCATCAAATACTATTTTTAGTTAAAGAGAAATATTTTCATTATATATATATATATATGATTACAAATTCATTCTCGTTCATTATAATCTTTATAACATTTACAATGTTTAATTAAAATCAAACATGTAATTATTATTTATTATTATATTTGTATTCATTACGACCAATCAATTTTTAATAAATTTTCATGTTATTACATTAATCATTTCAATTGCAATTTAAAACAAAAATGAATATAACTGTGCATATTGAACTATTTGAGTAGGCAATATACAAAATAATCTATTTTAATCACAATTTTCAACAGCGAAAAATATAATAATTTAAATGAATAAATAAACACAAACAGAGATGCATTATTTTATACACTAAAATTATCAGCCACGGCCTATAAGATACAAATACAATATAAATCAATTTCCAAATTGGTCTGCAAGATTTATCTGAGAATTTTATTCGTACCGGAATTATTAGTGACGAATAGACACTTATCTGACCCAAAAGGACGAAGAGCAACAAGACAAAATGTCTTGAAATATTGAACATTTTTATAACATGAAAATATCGATTCATGAGTGTATATGTATTTTATATACTCGTACAAGTACAGATTATATTTAAGAGTATATATATATATATATATATATATATATATATATATAATGTTTAGATATTTGTTTCCATAATTTGTACTCCAATGGCCATGTATTCGTATTGGATATATTTTGTTCATTTCACCCAACACGCATGATGTTTGTGTCGTTTAAATGAAGGACCGCCACTGTCGTTTAGTTCGACGATAGCTGTTTTGGTTAATGCCTGGTTTGGGGAATGTAGAACAGAGACCTAAAAGGTTTTCAAATAAATCGCAGCGAATATTGTTGCGCGGCAGCGAATTAAGATATCAAACGACACGTGCGCGTGCGTGCACCAAACACCATCTATGTGTGTATGTCAATACACAGTTGAAGAACTTCAATTTATATGTATATATATTATATATTACATACATTGAGAGAATTACTTGAGTAAATTTTATGATTTAATTTTAGTCATTCTATCATGATGTTTTCTCTATTGCAAACATGTAACAGATATTATTTTATAATTAAAACTTATTATAATATAATGTTGACATTAAATAATATACTTTATTACTTCACTTGATAGGAAATAGTAGTATATTTAACGTTCGTGTATAAGAGTGGATGTTAATAGTATTTGATAAAATAAATTTCTTAAATTTATTTTCTATAATTCTTCATAGTGTTTCGAATACTTCACTTATTTATTAGCCCCTTGACATGCGAATTAATTGAAATTCTATATGACAAAAAAGTGCTATTTATTTTTCAGCTTAACATTTGTGTAAGCTTAACAAAGAAAAGAATTTGTATACATTGCTAAATATTATTATTCAACACTAATTACCAAAATTAATATAGAATAATTAAATAACAAATTAAACAACAATTCAATAGTCCTGTAGAGTATGAAACTTTTCGAAATATTCTGTAAATGTAGAAGTATTTGACATTTCTTACACTGCCAAGTCGTTGCGCCTCTTATATTATTTTTTGAACACACGTGACATTTTTTTGCAGGATGTTGTATTTTACCAGTGGAAGGTATATGAAAATGTGTATAGGAAAATGTGTCCTCACTTGAATAGCCCATTTGGCTTTCAATGTCACTTTCGTACAAATTCAAAACAGACATGGGTTCAAAACAACATGCAGGGTACGTTTCTATGGTTCTCACTTTAGTATATAATTATTCCCTTCTAATATTTGCTTTGTAATTGCACTAAAGTGAATTAAATCTGTGTGCGTGTCAGAAACCTTAATGTTTACAATGGCATAAGAAACGAATGACTTATCAGAGACTTCTTTGTATGTCAAAGGATTGAAATAAATATTTTTTATACGAAATAACTATATATATATATATATATATATATATATATATAGGATATATATACATAGGTTAATAAATAGGCTACATATTAAAACTTAACAACTAAAAAATAAAAATAGAACACTAGAAGCAATTATTTGCAATGAAAAATATTAAAAACGTACAGAATAATATATGAAAACAGACATTTCTTTACAAATACTCGAGTGAATATATCCTCAAATAATAATTTATGGAATACTAATAGTACAAACGATGAGACATACACATCTCTACCCCATTTTTTAGCGTATAACGGAAGATGGATTACGTACGACAAAATGATATATTTATCCATGAGCTAGCTCACATTTGTCTCACTTGTGTGCGAAATGTTTACTTCTTAAATGTTATTACTTAGATGACATTCAGTTTCGTTTTTCTCAACATTATCGTACTTTCACACACACACAAATTGAATTTGTAAGTTTTTTGCAGTTATTATTTATCTATATATATATATATATATATATATATATATATATATATATATATAAATGACGTATCTTTAATAACGTTTATCAACATCATTAATCATTTAAAAAAAAAAAAAAAACAAAAATATAATTTATTTATGTTATAAATATATAATAATAAACAGTTTTAAAAAACACAAACATTTTTTTAATTCTGTAAATTATTTTAAATATAGAAAAATTATAAAAATCTCAACATTTTTTTTAGAATAGTTATAATATTATTAATTTCTAAATAAAAATCATTTATATTCATTTGAGATGAAAAAATCTTCAATATTTTTGACATTTCTCTAAAATTTATTATTTTTTGATTAATGAAAATCATAAAATCCAGTTTATTTATATAAACAATAAGTGTATTTGAATATACTACTTGAATAGTATGTTTGTTACTAATTTAATTAATCATTAGAAATAAATAAAAAACTTTTCTCATATATGTAATACTTGTCATACATTTTCGGATATTCAAGAGCCACAGAAAATATGATCTTAAAATTGTGTTCATAAATAATAAAAAAATACAGCTATATAGTAGTCCTACTCAGCAAAGCAGAATGTTTAATCTCTACTCGTTGAAGACTGCTTAACTCTTCATTTTTGCAGGCAATAGTTTAAAATCCAGCTATAGATTATTAATATTAAGTTATAGGAAAAATGGCAATGAAACCCATTATTGTCTCGGTAGCCGCAAAGAGTAGCGTTGTGAGCCAGATCTTGCTCGCCGTTGGTATATATATATATATATATATACAATTTAATATCAATCAAAAAGAAATATAAAATAAATGTGTCAAGTTAAATAACACTGTGGGTAAATTCAGTTTTACAAATGAATTTTTTTTGAATATATAAAATTATAACGATGTTTCAAGAAAAAAATCACTATTCTTATATTATATTTCGGATAAAAAATATATATAATTAAAAAAGTTAATAAATAAAGATCTGATAAATTGATAAAGTAGCCCCTATGAACTAACTAGCTCTTTTTGAGTATTAATCAACACATTATTTTAGTCCATTAGCACCTCCTTCCCTAAAAATGTTGAAATAATAAATAGTACTCAATTAAATCTATATTTTTAATTTTAGCAGATTTTACAATGAAAAAAATACAATACAGTCATCTTTCGTATGGTCAATATCAGTTTTTTTTATCTTAATGTTGGAAATTTAATAAATAAAGTTGTTCGTCGAAAAATCGAAATTTTTTTTTACTTTGATGCTTTGAATATGATATCATTACCACAAAAACTCAAAATTGGACAATAATGATTTATTGAATATTGACAAAAAAAATAATTTTTTTATAGTGTGTGAGGTGAAGAAAAAATCTATTTGTCAGGGAGCTCATTTGCAATTATAAATGTTGCAGTCAATCGATAATATTTCATTTACTTTCAAATATTTCAATAGTGATTTTATTTTTAATTACTGATAGATAAATATGAAAATATAAAAATTTAAAGAACAAACTATTTTCAATTGATAAAAGATATAAAGTAAAGAAAACAATTCTTCCCTCAAACCAATAAAACAATTCCACATGCATGCTGAAATCGAGGAAGAAATTTCCGTACACATATTAGAATGCATATTACCTTAATCTTTGTTCATTTCTTTTAGCTTCATCTTTTATCACACTTTTTTTAGTTAAAGGTGTGTAACGGCGTATTCACATTAAACATAACGGCATGGTCATTACTACGAAGATAGAAGGCTTATCGTTAAGAAAATATACGGACGTTTTTATATTCTTCATTCACTATAGAACAACACGAAAATGATGACATGCTATGATGTAGACTTTTTTATGAGCGTAAATGATAACAGTACTATTTCATTTGTCATAAAATTTTATTTTTGAACGGAACAACACAAACAACGTGTAATCATATCAAAACAAACAATAAAATGTACACTAGCACAATACAATTGAAAATTATCTAATTTCATAACGAACATTTTCTCATTTATAAATGCCGTTTTTTTATGAAATTAATACGAATTAGTTACATTTTTTTTAATTTTTTACAAGTTATGTATTACATCCTTCTATAATATTTTTAAGCAAATACAGATGATATAATATAAATATTCTCACTTTTTCTCTTACACACACAAATATATATATATATATATATATATATATATATATATATTTAAAATTGTGTTTTTGTGATACTAATAAATGACTTCTTTCTAAACTTATTAATATTTAATATCTATTTGTAGTGTTTGATATATTTTCAATTCAATGTAACGTATTTTAAATTGTATAATTTAACCCATTAAGCACCGCGGTTGCGTATATGTTCACTTTGGAATTTTTTTTCTCTGCTAAAAATTTTTTTTTATACAACAGTAAACTTTAATTCAATAGCAACAGAACTACATTATTATTATTTTTCGATTTTGCAAAAGTGAGAAAATAACGGAATAGATGCAGACTTCAGTAGCTAAACCACATATATATATATATATATATATATATATATATATATATATATATATCAAAAGTGCAACGTTTTTCTCCAGCCGAAATGTTTTAGTAACAATCAAGGCATTTTATTCGGATTTTAAAGAAATAAATAAATGTAAAACTTAAAACAGACTAGTTTTATTCACTTTTGAAATATTTTTTTTGATAATACTAATATAAATCGCCGCTACTGAGTATATAAAACATCTCACTGTGTTTAATTTTCAATTTTTTTCTTTCTAACTCCAAAATAATTAGAAAAAACCTACAACCAAACCATGTTAAGCGTTTTCAAAAATTCCTACAATTTTAAGCAGCGCTATTATAATAAAATAAGTTTGTACTAAATTATGTAGGAATCAATTTAATTAGTTTTATTTATAAAATAATTATATACAAGAGGACTCCATCACTAATCGTTATGCTCGTCAACCCCCTGGCAGGGTTCGCCCCCTTTTACTAATGCCCTCTACCTCCTTAACAAATAACAGGAATTAATAAATTATACATACAAATAATCAGCGTAAAATGTAAGTCTTCAAATTTTTAATAGAAATGTTTATAAAAATTAACATAACAAAATATTTTTTATTTTAAAGCTTCAGTGATTACAATATTCTGAATAAATGTTATATCAGTTTTACACTAAAATTGTATAACCTCTTTCGTTGTACACTGTGAAACAGAATACTGATTATGTACTGATATCATCCAATCAGAACAGAGATCAGTCTATCTCCATCAGCCAATCAGAACACGGATAAAAATCATTTGACGACGACAGAACTAATTTTTATTAATAAAGAAATAACTTATAAGTCTGCTGTCATATATTTCAAAATACCAAATTAATCGTATAAAAGTTGATTTAATTATTTAAAGGAAACAAGATATGAAAGAAATATGATTACAATAAACATATAACTCCTCAAACGACTTCAAAATTGTAAAATAAAAATATTGTTAACATTTTTAATCAAAATTCTTTTTTTAGGCACAGATTAATAAAAATTAAAATAGTTTTTAACATCCACCTGATAATGACATTCATGCTAAGGATAGTAATTGAAAACAGACACTTAACGGATCAACGTTACTGAATCAAGAAGATTATTGATATAAATAAATATATAAGTATAATAAAAATGTTCAGAAAAAATATTAATTTACTCCGAATGACTATTCAAGAACTATTGAAAAATTTCTATAAAATTTCTAGCAAAAAAAGGGGAAAAAAATATGACTAAAGTGTATCAAAAAGACTATAGATTATGAGAAAGCAAATTTAGGACATGATAGGTCATTCAGTTTTTTTTTAATTTTAAAATTAACAATAGATATTCTTTTAATTATAATAGTTATGTTTGTAAAAAATGGACATTGCTATAATCCAAAAAAATAAATATAAAACTTGTAAAATACAAGCCAGTGCTGTATCTAAAGAAAATAATTTATAAATATAGCATCTACTTAATTGATTCTCTAATTTTTGTATCGTTTTATATTTAAATTCTATTACTATCACAACTATTATACTGTTTCGTTTAAACCAAATATGAAAGAAATAAGTTTATAAAATTATTTTCAAATGGATTTTCATTCCAATATTATAGAAAAATATACAAACACTAAGTAATTACTAGAATATTTATATCGTTTTGAAACTAAAATGTGCGTATAAAAACATAACGTATCCAATAAAACAAAAATAAACATCCTGATAATGATTTTATCCTTGAACGCTAAATTTACAATTGATTAAAAATAGAGCAGTGTACGATGTTTGACAGAATCGGCTCATTAAATATACAATGTATATTTAAGTCATGCACACAGACCTCTGGACAAAAACATGTTCGATCTAATGACGATCGGCAAATAAAAAAAAGTATCGTGCCGTCGTAAGTTACAGTCAAGCTCAAGTCACCGTACCCTCTCCTACGCTCAAACTACACCGCCATTGCGTTAACAACAAACAAACTTTATACATTTATTTAAGTTTCAATTAAGAGTTTAGCAACAACAAAGTAGATCGTAAAAGTAGGCAACTCTTCGTATAGATGAAATCAAATAATTGTTGTGAACGTTTTTTTTTTTCGTTACTTCATATTTATATTTGAATTTAATCTGAAGTTAAGCGTTTGAGAAAATTAGGTTTTATTTACAATCCACAACAATTTTGTCAAATTAAATTACACAACTATATTGTTTCGAGAGCAATAAATCTAATTGTCATTTAATCGGAGCTTAAGGAATTATTGAACCATTATATAAGAACTAATTAAGTATTTAGTATTTTTAGAATTTTTTATGTTTATCCATTTGAATAACTTAACCAATTTAATAAATTTGCACGTATTTTAATTAATTCTAGATCAGATCTGTAAGAGTTACTTTAGATCAATTATTTTTTTAATGAATATACTTCTCTGTTTTCATAAATAAAATAGTACATAGATTTGACTCAGACTTGTAAAAGAATGATTATTAATTTAATTTATTATCTCTTTTAAAGATGATATTTCTTTTTAAGACAGTATTATTTTAATTTTATTCAACATTAATAATCAATAACGAGAAGAAATTCTCATAAAAATATGCATACATAAAAAATTGTATTTCACACAGTCTAAAATATTAATTCTCTCTCTTTTTTCTCTCTCTTTCTATATATATATATAGAGAGAGAGAGAGAGAGAGGGAGATTTGTAAAAAATGATCATCAATTTAATTTATATACTTTTTTCAAGTTAGCAAATTCCAATATTTTCAACAAAAGGAAATAAAATTATTTATATAAAAATATGAAATGACTAAATACTAATTACTACTATACACACACAAACATATATATATATATATATATATATATTATTTATTATATTAAATTGAAAAAAATATATAAAAATCCTTTTCAGTTATTAGCAATACAAAATAAATCAAATTAACAAACTCTTCAATAAATGTATTTTCAAGTAAATTATCTAAGATTCATTCAATAACATTGACTCTACTTCACTTACTTAAAATAAAATACACTCAACTGAAATTGCAAGTACAATTTTGAAAAAAAAATAATTTTATATTCTTTTTTAAAACTCATATTAGAAATTATATTTAGTTTTTGCTTTTCATACATTTTTAATTTGTGAAACAATTATTCTTACAGTATGTATCGTCAATATTTTTTAATCTTTCTTATATATATATATATATATATACACATGCGTAAAACCATAAATATCATTTCAACTTAAAAAGATAATAACAATTGTCGACATAACAAATGCATATATTTTTCACGTCGAAAGAAAACATTGTTTACTGTTACATCTAACATTTTACAACTTACATTTTATATTTTTTCATAAAAAAATATAATATTAAGACCACATATTGAGACTTTCAATTCAAAATAATACGAGATCGTGTTTATATTTCGGCATGTTTTATTTCATATTTCAAATATATTTTTGTACGAATTTCAGAATAAAAAAAAGATTTTAAATATTTGTTTACAATTTTTGTCATATGTAAATCTTTTATATTCATTTTAAACGTATTTACGATTTCTTTGAAGAAGTTTATCAATTATTTTTGTTTCATATGAAGTTCTAGTTATGAAATACAAGAATATTTAAGTTGTCTAGAGATATTTTCCAAAACACTAAAATGTATCTAATTTATTCAGTTTTAATTTATTAGCTTTTCAGTTAATATATCAAAATTGTAGTCGAATATTTATTATTACTATTAGGTTTGTAGAAAAATAATTGCGGTTTATGACATTCAAATTCATACACATGTTTCTTAACTAATAAGAAATTTTTTAATTATTATTATTTATCAATCTCTATTTATTAATTTTTTATTAATCGAAATAAGCACCATTATAATCGACACATTTTTTCCAATAAATCTCTGAAAACACCCTCGCGCCTTCAGTTGGTCGTTATGAACTGAAGAAGGACACCCGTGACACTGTTCATGTGTGTGTAAGGTTTCGAATTGTTGTGCGTAGTTCTGATACAATTAACGCCTTCAGTTAGTTGGTATGAACTGAAGGAAGACGTCCGCGACCTTCTTCATCTTCAATGCTCTCGTCCCAAGCACAAAATTTTTGGAACGACCATTGCACCTTACATTCCTTAACAGTACCCATATCAAAAGCATCGTTTAATTTACGAGCAGTTTCTATTGCTTTACCACCCGTTTTAAAATCAAACAAAAAAAGTTTTTGTTTACTCATTTTCCATTTTTAATTGAATATCTCAATTCGAAGCAAAATTAATAATAAAATTAAAATCGATATTACCAAAATACTATATTAATATGAAAGATATAGATATGAATAGGAAAACGTTGAAATGACACGTTCATTTAAAAAAAGTAAGGTTAGAATTCAGAAAAAAAATCGCAATTATTTTCCTACCAACCGAATACTTTGTTGATTGATTTTTATATTTTTTAATTTTGTAGTTTCAACAAAACATTTTATAATTATTAAGAATAGAAAATGTTTTGTGATTTAAAAATTATCTACTATTTTTTATCCTTTGCGATATTTTTTTAAATCTAGATAAAATGGTGTGATCCAATTTATTCGAAATATAGGTGTTGCTTGTGTATGCATGTGTATATATGCGATGGATGCAGAATAATGTGAATACTGATGTCTTCTCAAATCGATTATGCAAATGACAATGAACATTCAGCTTAAGACGGTCGATCAAGTACAGCAAATTGGAACTATTCTAATTGAAAGTAATCGATCTAGCTATTAAACTATAAACTTAATTTGATAAATTCCACCTGAGAAACAGAAATCTATATTTACCTTACTGTTCAATATTTTGACGACGATAAAGTTATAAAGTACGAACTTGATTACAATGAGAAGTTAGTAAAGCTTTTGTCCAAAGGAAGAACCACTAACGGTAATTGATAGAAGAAACTTTCGGAAACTATTCGTGTTGTTGTCCCAAACTTTGTCGTCACACACCCCAGTAAAAGATTTCAATGGATACCGTCGCAATACACAGTTTATTTTTAATTGACGAGTTAATTATGTGTCCATTTAATAGATATCAAATCAATCTTAATACTAAAGTATCTTCAGATGAGAACAAACACACGGTTTTATAAATAACGAACAGGTGAATGTCAATAATAATATATAACGTTATATATGCCATTGCTCTGTTAACATAAGGAAATTTTAATTGAATGAACAAATATTTAAAACGTATGTTTGTTTTTCATAACATTGAAATGTCAAAATTCAGCACAAATATTTTCATACAAACACATATATTATTTATTTCCGAGCGTAGGAATAAAATTTGAGGAGATAAAGCCACATGTGCGTATTTTTTACAGACAGAAAAAGCACACATGTGTGTATGTGTGTACTGTATTCGTGTAAGCGTGAATATTTAATGAACGCCTACTCGAAAATGTAATTTGTCTCGAATTATTAGTAGGAATTATTAAAGCCATTTTTATTTATCTCGCAGAAATTGATAAATGGATAACATTTCACTACGTGCTTTTACTTAAACGATACAATGTTTATTTCGTTGTTTTTTTAAAAAAACATTTTACACGAGGAAAATGATCAAAAGTAACTAAAATAAATTATTTTTAAGTATGCGGTTTTACAAACTGTTTTATTTTGACGGTTTACATAAAAACATAATTCGAAATAGATTTATTCCAATATATTAAAAACTGATTATTGTTTATTATAATTATTATTTCATTAAGACTTTAATATATATATATATATTAAACGATCATCTTTAAAAAAAATTTTTTATAATTTTCTTCGTATTTTTTTTAAAAAAAACAATTATCAATAAAGATAAAAGTTATTTCATTCTATTTCCATTCTTTTTGTACTAATTTATTATAAACTTTAATTCAGTAAGTTTTCCTGTCATATTTTACAAAATCATTTAATGTCTTTTATAAAAAAATAAGCTCTTAAGACATATTTTACCATTTTGTTAAAGCTTACTCTACAGAATCTATTATTTCTTCAACAAAAATAATTGTAGTTTTGTATAATAATTACCAGAAATAAAATAATTGATCATAATATATATATATATATATATAAATATATATATATATATATATATATATATATATAAGTATGTATATATATATATATATATATATATATATGAGATACCAAAATTAATTCGGTTCCTTTGTATTTAATTCGAACTTTGTTGTAAATTAAAATAGTTTCCCATCGTTTTAGGATTTTAAAGGGCCAACCCTAACCTTTCGGAGAAATACTTTACATAGTGAACCCATTATAAAATATTGATAGGAGAAAACTTCCCAGGAATATATATTTTATCCAAGATGTCGGAAAATTCTTGGAAAATAATTTTGGCCAATTTTAACTTCCCCTTAATCCAACTAATTAGCATTTACCGCAATTAATCAAAAAAAGTCTTATTGAAGGGTTAATATATATATATATATATATATTGGCCAAGTAGTTGGTATAACTTCACAAAATAGTAGTAAACACGATGACGTCCGAAAAGTAGCACATTAGGCATTGCATTCTAGTTGAAAAAATGGCTACCGAAGCCGCAAGAATGATTTGGTTAGCTTTGAAGAAAGGTTTTGTGATGCATGAAACATACAAAAAACACTAAAACAGTGGAAGAGATCCGAACGTGCATTAAGAATTCATCGACTCAAACCCGGCATCTTTTTTTAACAACGGATTCATCAGTTACACGACAGATGAAGCAAAATTATACAAAATAATCGAGAATATTTTAAAAATTAAAATGTATTCTATTTTTCCATAAAAAATCATTTTCTATAAAAAAGGCACTGAATTAATTTATACACCTAATATATATATATATACACACTGTTACATTTGGAACTCGAATTAAATTACATAATTTCAAGATAAGTACTAACTCAATTGGACAAATATAACAGAAAGTAATTAAAAAAATACAATTATCTATAACTTTTTATACTCAATTCATACATTTGAATAGTTAATTCTCTTTTAGCTTCATCCTATAATTTTTACTTACAATTCACATTGATTAACAAAAAAATAATTACATACCTCAAATAAATATACTTTATATATCGTGCTCTTGTATGAACGTCTAATATAAACACACATTTTCCTCAGAAACTAAACTGTAATAACAAAATACACTCAGCACACAATTGTTTCATAAAATGTACTGAAAAAGTTAGAATCTAATGAAAATTGCCTCTTCTTCGTAATCCAATTATTTACATTCGACTATAACCCAGAGATCGTTTCTAGATTAAAGAAAAACACAGGAAGAAAACATTCTTGTAATCATCATCAGTGTACCCTTCTCTACTGCACTGTATCTGATGAATTCATTTTCATTTGTATCATTTCCAAGAAAGTGTTCATAAAAAAACATACAATTTACACAATCATGCAATCATGTTGACACACATACACACACACACGCATATATATATATATATATATATATATATATATAAAGAGTCTACAAGAGGAAAAAAGTGTAATACATATAAATATATACAAAATTAACTAACTGAAATCGTACGATACGAAATACAAAAAAGAATCTTTTTAATTTTTTTTAGATGATAAAAATATTATTTTTATTTCAAAAGAATATATAAGAAAATAATTCTTGTGATGTTATTATTAAATTAAAATGTATCATTAATACATAACACATCTATAAAACACTAATGGACATCTCATATTCAAAAAAAGAATTACATTTACATCAAGCAAAAAGAGAAGAATAGTTTTTGCGACAACAATTAATTTCAACAAATCCGTTGTAATACGACTAAGATTCAAGATTAGTTATTCCAAGCTCTAAACCCGCAGTTGAGAATTATTTGCTAGTTTCTGGTGAGCAGATTATAAAAAAGATATATTAACAATTCTAATTCAACAGTTCCCAAACTGTACATTATCTTGTTCTACAAGTCTATGTGGAAAAGTTGATAAGAAACATATATTTTTCTTGAATATATTTTCATTATAGTAAGATTTTGTTCTAAATTTTTTTTATGATATAAAAAGTAAATCAGTTATAATAAATAAATCAACATTAACAAAATATATCACTTCAAATCTCTCCTTTCAGTCACTCTTGAATTATTACTTATAAATGTTTTATTTGCAGATAGATTTCTTCAATTTTATATGTTAAAAATCTATAAAAAAATGAATAACGGAAGTGTTTGTAGAAATGAGTACTAGGTTTTTTGAAAATTTTCCTATTCAAATAAAGAGAGGTCAATAATAAAAAAAATTCTATATGAAAAATGGAAATTAGATGCTAGTAGTCTGGGATAAAGATTCCCCAAGAACAGCCGAAGAAAAGAAGAAGTCTACAAAGAAGAATAGAAGCACAACAAATTTATTAAACTAAAACTAAGCAAACTAAGTGATTGTAGAAAACAAGAATTCGACTTAAAGAATACCGACGAAATATAAAGAATCATACAACGACAATGAATATCATTTAATTTAAAATTACTAGAAGATATTTATTTTACTTCATACAATTAAGTATGAATTTAAATGGTTTTAAATTGATATGAATTAAAGATTTAATAATTTTTATTATTTTGAAACTAGTTCCAAAATAGACATCCGTGTGTATATGCATATTCGAAATTGTTTAAACAAATAAATTACTTTATCTGAAATTCATTTAGCATACTACCAACTTATTCAGTCTTGATTAAAAATTGAATAATACTTCATATTCATTTTTTCTGCAACTCTAATCTCAGATTTTATTTAAATATTTTAACAATTTATTTTCTTCGAGGGATGAATTTTAGATTTGTGAGATTAAAATGAAAAATCATCATTTCTAAGTATTATAAGAGAATATCTTTTATACTTAAATAATAATCTATATTTTTACAAACGAATACATATTCTAAACACTTTAAAGTTCCTTATAACAATCTAATAATAAATTATAAACATAACAGTAGGTACCCAATTAACTTTTAAAATGATAATACAAATCCGTTTTTTTAATGATTCTTTATATAGAAAAATGAGAACATTTTCAAGTTCACATTGTTTTTAATTATTGTTTTAGTAGGAAAATAATTGAGGTTTTTATTTTCTGAATTCTAATCTTAATTTTTTCATTGACTTGACATCGACTTTGATTTTATTATTAATTTTGCTTCATATTGTGCTATTGAATTAAAAATCGAAAAGAAGCAAATAAGATCATTTTTTGTAAGAGTTCAAAACGGGTGGTAAAGTAATAGAAACTGTTCGTAAACTAAACGATGATTTTCGTGTGAGTACTGTTAAGGAACGTACGGTGTAATGGTGATTCCAAAAAATTCATACTGGAGACGAAAGACTTTAAAATGAAGAAGGTTACTTCTTCAGTTCATAATAACCAACTAAAGGCGTCAGTTGAATCGGAACCATGTACATTAATTCGAGAGCTTGGACAAAAGTTAGGCATTAGACATCCAACAGTTCTGAACCATTTAAAACCACTTAAGTTAGAAATGTATAAGAATTTGAAGGTCATAAATCGCAATTATTTTTCTGCTAACCTAATAAATATATTTTAATATACTGAACTGAGAATCCCGATTGTTCTATATTATAATCATATTGAGAAACTATATTTGAAACATATTGTGTGCACATTGCGCGAATAAGCAATAAATTCACAGTAATAACAATTATAGATGTAATAATATTCCCTTCACCTTATGCGGTCTAATAAGATCACGAAATCCTACCTCCCTAATATATTTCGAAGTACGGAGATTTGCACTAATTATAAACTAACTACGGTCATATTTTGGAAATTAACTTACATGTTTATATATATATATATATAAGATTATAGTGAATTTGTATATAACCTTTTATGTAAATATATATTATAATTATGTTATCAATATTAATTTAAATCTAAAAATACTATCATTAAAAAGGATGGGTCAAAATTTTGATTTAGATACATAAATTTAACTTATACTAAATGACAATTTAGAGACTAGTGCGAAAATTTTAAATAAATATTTTTCAAGGAAATTGTAAACTACTGACATTTAGATTGTAAAATCTAAAAAAGTAGGATATAAATCTATCTATCTGCTATATATATATATATATATATATAAGTAAATAATTATTATTCTTTGAGAGATTTAAATAGATCAGAGGTACTATCTTCATAGAGAAAAATAACTGAAACATTGAAGACTCACGAATATCTAATTCAGTAATATAAATGTCATATAAAAAGACTAGATTCAGATGTACGCACGCTGTATGATCCACACTTAGTCGAATTAATATTAAACACATCATTTTCAAAACAAAAAAAGTGTATTTATTACATTTAGGGTATTTGAAATATGTTATGAGATGATTTGAAATATTTTATTAAAAACTTTATGGAATCCAATAAGCGAAAATGGCCTAATGATATAATTTAATAATCATTGAAATAAAATGGTATGAACGATCTCTCACTCTCTCTCCTTGCGCCACTGTACCAATTACTCGACTTACTTCGTGCACACAAAATTGACAACAGATCGCAGTCAACGATCACCGTCGACCACCGCAGAGCAAAACCAATATATAGTTTGCTCTGCCTAAGATTACCACATCCGCGTCAAAATAGGCGACACAATACCGCCGCGTGCTTGAGCTTTTATTGTTTGACGAGACAATTCCGATAAATTGTTTTCGTGCACGCATATCGCAAATTGGTTTCTGAACTCCTTCGACGCTCAAGCTACGATCTCATTCAATAACCGATAGTTCGTCCGTTTGGCGTATTTCCATAATGACTGGTGAACCATCACATCGTTAGACCAGAATGAGCCTATTTATTTGTAACGGAAAGTTTTCTTTCTAACGGCAACAAACGTGTCGAACGAACTTCCGAGAATGATTTAGAAGTTCGCTCAAGTCATTATTATAGTTGCATTGTTTGATGGTTGCTGTAAATGATTTCTTAACGGCCTTTCATATCGAAACTTCCTTCTTTCGTCGAGATATATGACCGTAAGATTCAGATTGCTCGAATTTTCAAGGAATTTTCATGAACTCGAACTAATATATATATATATATATATATATATATATATATATATATATATATAGAGAGAGAGAGAGAGAGAGAGAGAGAGAGAGATAACGTGTGTGCGAGAGAGTAAATACATTTTCATTTTATATTAACATTTTTTCTTATAAATATCAATATATATTCAATAATCGTACTTAAATAATATTCAAAAGCCTAATCATGAGAAAATTCGTCAATTTATAAAAATATACACAACCTTTTTAAGGAATTAACTCATTTCTCAACATAAAAAGATTTCTAATAGATAAAGTATACAATTTAAAAAGTTTTATTTGATCAACACCGAATGAAGGTAAAAAAATACTATTAGAGTAATCAGCTCAAGACCACAGACTAAATTAGTTAACTAAAAGCTTTTAATACATTAAAAATTAATGTATTGAAAAACTTTTTCTGATAAACTAACATCCGAAGTACAAACATTTCTTATGCAAACTATTTATTATGCAGACTAAAACAGATACAGCTTAGTTTAGTAATTTGTAAATAACTTGTTGATAATATTTATATTTTATTTTTAAGGCAGTTTGTTTAAGAATGACTTATATTATGCAGAAATGATTGTACTAATTTACTATCAAGAGATTAGATAAAAGATCATTTTTATATGATCAATTTATTACAATATAAAATTATTTAAAATGTGCTCAGAAAGATTCTTTTAAAAATGTTTCAATTACGATTTTTTCAGTAAATGTGTAAAAATAAATTATCAATCATCTTTTAAAACAAAATTATATATACAGAATATACTTCTAAAGAAAAATTAAATTATTAATACTCAAAAAGAATATCTGAGTAATGTACTATGAACATAAATTTCAGTGATAAAATAATTTATTAAAAATCAAAATTTTACACACCTGGATATTTATTTTCAATAAAAAGTTTAAAAGGTTTTTTTGGCTGCATCAAATAAATAGTATAAGAATAAATACTTCCATCTAATATTTTTATCTTATAATATTAATTATAAAAATAATCTGTAGAAGTATATCATCATAAAAAAATGATATTTATACTCATTTTGTATAATACAAGAAATAAGTATATTATAAACTTACTACCTTACAGAAAAAAATTATTAATTGTATATACAGTACTTATTTTCAGCTAATTAATACTAACAACTTTATTTCAAAACTGATCATACTTCAAACATATAAATAAATTAATATTACAAGTAATTCTTGCATATTCCTCCATAATGAAAAGCTTGTTAATGAGATTTATTTTTATGAAATGCTATCAGATATATTTTTTTATAAAAAATAAATCAAATCAGTACATCTCATTAAAATCCATATATATTTCTACTACAGAAATAAATTGAAATCATACAAAAATAAAAATTATTATCAGTGTAGAATTAGTTACAAATTGTATAAAATAAAAAAGAATATACCTGTATTTGCATAAATTATTTACTTATTTTTTATTCATTATAAACACGTTTTACATAACCTTTAATATTAAATTAAATTCGAATTAACATGAAACTGTAATACGTGAGGAAAAAACATCATGTAATGAAATCACAAAAGGTTTCAAATTTAAAAATTTAACAAAGACAAATATGGATGTGTACACAATATCGTGTTATACATACGAGACGCACATATATATATATATATATATATATATATATATATATATATATATATATATATATATGTATATATACGATATATATACATGGATGTACTTTAGAACCTCGTTTTTTTTAATTTTTATACTGTTTTAATAAGCGCGAAAGTAATTTTGACATTTTTTAATTATATGTGATTATTTTTATGAAGTTAGATAAGTTCCTACATAGATATTAATCTTATATGGTATGATATTTTTTTAATTTTTAAAATTTAAATAAAAATCATGTAATCCGTTCGAAACTATAAAGTGTAACTAGAATCTAGAAATTTATAAATTTAAATTCATATATGCCATGTGTGCAATTTAATATTTATTAAAATTAGTGTTTAATTTTTTATTGCACCAATACATATTCATTCCACTTAATTAATTAAATTTCTTTTTTATTTGTTTCAGATAATTTTTTTTTGGCATGAAATGAATGATAATTGGAACTATTCTCATTTCAAACAAAAAATCTGAACTGAATATAAAATACTAGTAAGTATGGTACGAGAATACAAACAGGCCTTATTCACAGACATAAAGATATTTGTGTACTTCTTTATGAAATGAAATCCTATTGACAAAATATAAAATAAACAAAGAAATTTACAACAATCATAATAACTGTCAAAAAAATTCAATCGAATAACAAAATCACTAAATGCTCAGTTACACTAATTTCTCAACTTAAATACGTATATATATTCCAAAAGTTATACTTAAAACGAGGCAAATGTATTTTAGGATCACTAATTATTAAAATCAAACATTCAAAACTCATTCAAAGATTATGCTGTTCCACTTAATGTGTACTTACCTCAGTTGAAAACTTTGTTCTTTAAATACACAAAACAAAATCTCGTTTCTAATTAATTTCGCTTCGCTCAAGATGTATTTCATTCTTGCTACTATCAAACTGGATATATATATATATATATATATATAACGTATAAGTTTTGACCAGTTTGCAGTTTGCAGATGCTGGTTGGGAACAACTTTCGTCACAGATTCGCTCATGTTTATTTACGGTTTCTGTTAATTTGATCATTACGTCGGTTTTTATCTTTATTGGGTACAATAATATCTTATTTTTACTAGGGTAAGATTTTTCTTGCATATATATACATATATATATATATATATATATATATATATATATATATATATTTGATAAAAAATATTACATCATTCATCCTTACTTATGAAACATGGACATTGGAAACTAAATTAACTGAGTTACTATAAACGATATAAATAAATATAAAAAGAAGTATGTGCACAATAACAAAAAGAATACGAAAATAGAATGGATTAAAAAAACTTAGAACTTTAATTCATGACAACAAAATTGGAAACGAAATACAAATGAACAAGAAATATAACAAAAACGAAAAATTAAAAATTAACAAATTTAATTATTGACTGAGACACAAAATATTAAAAAAAATAGTGTATTGTATTATTTTGCTGCATATCTATCTTATTATTTCAGTTTAGATCATTTCTGATAATAATTCAGAAGTAATAGAATGGTGAAATTCAGGTAGTCTTTACAGAATTTGTAACTACCTAAAATACTAACTGAAAATGAAATAAATTGAATCCGATTGTAAGAAATATAAACTCCGAAGTATTCATGTAGTAAATAATGATAATAATAGCAAGTAATCATTGGATTAAAGGATTCGAATATAGAAAATCTTAGAGAAAAGACCAATGAACTGGTGAGATAAAGTTATCAAATACATTGAAAAATATTAAGGACTTCAATCATTACATTTCTAGATTTTCAAAAAATAAAAATGATATGTTATATACATATATATATAAAGAGAGAGAGAGAAAGAGATCCATAGATAATAGTTTTTTATGAAAATATTCCCTATTATCCCAAATATAAAACGAGGTTTTTTCCACTGATTTGCATTAAAAATCAAGGGTCATCTCATATTCGGATCTTCAAAAGTTCAGACTGACACGCCACTGTGGAGTTTTAAACAACCAACTCTTCTTCTTCACATTTCTCTAAACTTCTAAGGAAAATAGGGCATCAATCACACTTCTTTTCCATCGGATTCTGTTATTCAATATATTTTTTAACTGGAGCCATAATATATTTAGAGAGTCATTATTTATTTAGCCGCTTCATCCTCCACTGTTCGTCTCCATGTGCGTCTATAACGATCAATTTGAAGGTGTTCTCACAGGATTCCATTTCATAGTCCGGTGAGTGATGTTAGCAGGCTTCTTCCTGAGATTGTTGTCAATCTAGTACCATTTTAGTCTCCGAAGTTCGATACCTATCCTTTCTTGTCCCATTCTTCTCAATAGTTCTTTGTTGGAAATTGACTTAGGACAATAAATCTTTAGGATATGCCGTAGACAGCGATCAACAAAGACTTACACCTTTTTATAGATAATATTGGTTACTTTTCAGGTGGTAAATCGATAGAATAAAATGGATTTCATATTATAGTTATACATCCGGAGTTTAGTTCGTAAAGAGATGATGTTTGACTTCCAAATAAATGTGAATACGACAGAACATCAAGTTTAAAATATGTATTTGTATAATTTTTACAGATATGACTGTCTATTAAGAGGTAAATCAATTATTTTTATCGTTTTCTTTAAGAAAAACTGCGTATAGTCTTATAATCAAAATCAAAAAAAATGCTTTTTTCTAAATTACTTTTAAAAAAACTGAGACTAGTCTTATAAACGGGGCCGTATTATTATTCGAGTCAATACAGTATATAATAAATAATAATGTCCTTAAACATATGGCCAGCTCCTTATATAACAAATCAATTAATATGCTTTATTTGCTGGATAAATCAAGCAAAATAAAAACTTTATAATATTTTGTATTCTATTTTAAAATTATTAATTACATTTTCTATTAAAAACGAATTATCATTAAATAAATAAACAAATTATATAACTATCTAATTTTATATAATTTTTCATTATCCCTAAATCCGATTTCAAGAATAATAAACATTTGATTTAAGCAGAAAAATTCTATTCATCACATAAACAAAACATTTTGAATAAATTAAACAAAGTTAATAAAACATAGATCATGTACCTCTCACTGGTACAGTAACCATTTATTATACTTTAAAAATTGTAACGAAAATATATTTAAATATTATTCTTGTAAAAATGTACAGAAAAAACTAATCAAAATAAGTACAAGTACATAGAAATTTAAATTATACAAGAATTTACAATTTCGCCGAAAGCACCGTTTATTACTCTACATAACTTGTGTGTATGTATACTTATATATATATATATAAAGGAAAAATATATTAATAAGAATAGTGGAAAATTCAACGAAGCAACATAAATTAATAAGAAAATTATGTATTTGTTCCCTGAAACAATTGAATATACTTTTAATTTAACAAAAGCAACGAGAAAAGTCTGTCTTTGACAGTCTTGTTGCTTGCAAAATGCTTTTGAATTAATTTTACCTTTTGATAATATTAACATGGCTCTTCAACTCTTTGCATGTAAAATATACGCGTTGTGCTCTCTTTATTCTATAAAATAGTCATATACATACATTACACTTGTATACATATACCTATAAACAATTATATATATATATATATAATCTATTATACATCAGTTTACAACAATGACCTACAGTAAAACAACATGTAGATACATAATTGAATACAAAGAGTTAATAATACATCAAACGATTAAATGTTACATTAACTTTCAATCGCATACAAGTAGTTTAAAACAATTACATTTTAAAATATATTTTAATGAAATTAAATTCTCTTCAATCGTATAACAATCAATTATTAACACTCCGTTATAATTAAATTACTATCTAGCTAGAGACAAAATTACATAAGTTAAAAATTGAAATACAATTGCATCCGTTCACAAATAAATATAAATAAATCACAAATACAGATGTATGTGGTCATATTTGAAGAAACCGAAAGGTTGAAATTCAATCGAATTTATTCTGATAGACAACTACGACCTTTCAAACTTTTTTTTATGTGAACAATATTTCGAGTGTTGTACATTTACGGCGTGTTAGTAGCATATATCAGAATATAAAAGATATGAAAAGTGAATTGGTTTCGGGATATCTATTGGTGTCCTGCATAAATTTAAGGAGAAAAAATAGAAGGTTCTACGGGAATAGTTCGATTAACTTGTGGGATATTGTGAATTTCTATTAAGATAAAAATAAAGAACGTCATAAAAATGCAAATATTATACAAAAAAAAAATTCTCTCGGTTTTCATTCTTGAAATGACAATACGTTTTATTCATTATTCATTTTAGAGATATATGAATTAATTCCTCAATTCTAATATATATATATATATATATATATATATATATATATATATATATATATATATATGCAAGGGTGTGTTGATTTGTTTGTATATTTATATACAAATAAAGGCATTTAGAGGTGTATTTAAAAAATTATTCAATTTCTAAATAAAGTATGATTATTTATTTCTGTAATTTTATTTACTTAAAAATCGATTAATTAAATATAAATTAAATTTATTATTATAATATAAATAATTGTTTACAGAATATTAATAAAGGATAAATTTAAAAAAATACTTATTTATTTTTTTGTACTATATATATACTAGAGAGGCTTCGTCCCCTTCTCGCTACGCTCATCAACCCCCGGGCTTGCCCACTTCTCTATTATAAACATCTACATGTAACCAAATAAAATATTAAACATATTTTTTAAAACTTATTTATGTCTATATAATCATTATCGCAGACAGATTGCAACGCTGGTGTTTTATATAAAAGATAAACATATTTGGGTACCATGAAACCTCGAGATCATAAATAAATAAGTCGACTCCATTGAACAATTTTTGTAGATAATTTTGATTATATATATATATATATATATATATATATAATGTGTGTGTGTATATATATATATTTTCATCAATCACATTTTAAATAACCTATGTCAGTTTCAATATATTTTAATATAGCTAAATGTATATATATATATATATATATATATATACAGTTGTCACAAAAAGAAGGACTGGGTTCGAATAATTAATAATATGTTTGTTTAAATGTTTTTCCTATTCTTTTTTGAATTTTATAAATAAAACACAGGGAATTTATCATGGAAAGTTACATGATTAATTATGATGGCTCATTTTCACATAAATGACTTCGTAAGCAAGTCAAAGCTGTAGAATATGGGCCACAGAGAATCCAAAAGCACTTCATCGACGACAGTTACACCCTTTTAAGTGTACTATTTGGTGCAGAGTAATCTGTATAATATGGGCTACAGAGAATCCACAAGCACTTCATCAATGTCAATTACACCCACTTAAGTGTACTATTTGGTGCCGAGTAATGTCCGAAAGGATTATAGTCCCTTATTTGTTCGAAAATGAAGACGATACTACTGTAACCATAAACGATACTCAATAACCTACGATGTTAGAATTTTTTTTTGAGGCCAGCTGTTTATAACCGTCCACAGATATGGTTCTAACAAGATGGAGTCACAGCACACACAGTAAAACCCGTTATGGAACTTTTACGGGACATTTTTAACGATTTTATTTGACCTGCACGGTCGACTAATTTGAGCCCTTCAGATTTTTTTGTTTGGGGCTACTTAAAAGAACGTGTATACGTCAATAAACTAAAGAAACTAGCTAAAGAACAGCACACGTGAAGAAATTCGAGCATTAAATCCAGAAATCCTTAAAGAAGTGATAGTGAATCCCTTAGCACAAGCTCGGCTTTATGAAGCTGAAAATGGACATCCATTAAGTTATGTCATTTTTCATCTGTAATCAGGAAGAATTTACCATCTTTATATCACATTTTATGAAATAAAAATAAATGAAATTATTACAAAAAAAAATATTAATATTTTAAACTATTGTTTTTTGCGCCATCTTATATATATATATATATATATATACATATGTATATGTTTGTTAGATAACATACAAGTATAGTTCTACTTTGTATATATTTGTTGATGCAAATATTCATATTCATACATGTAGATACATTTAATGAAATATCCCTGGTTGACAATTCTCCCATTTGGAACCAAATACAAAACCATATGTGGTGAGCCACAATACGATTCTCTATGGAGATTCGAACTTGTTTGATTACTTTGTATGATGCAAATGAAGTTGGAAACTGAGAGCTACTGCAAGCAAGCGTGACTTTCAAGTTTAGAATTGCTTTATGGCGGTACTATATATGTGTGGACTGTGTCTGTGTATGTATATATAGTGGCTTCACGAATATGTTTGCCAGTAGTGTCCATTTCAATAAGGTCAAAACTTTATCATGAATATTACATTCTATTTCTATGATATAAATACAAGAACAGACGTTACTCATTCACGCACTTACATTCTCTCACATACATTTATTGTATACAAACATACACACACATATACACATACATATGTATATATATAAATATATATATACGAACCAAAAAAAATTTCCAGAAACACATTTATAGTACAATAACCGTTCATCTTATTTTTAAATATAAATTAAATTATTTGTTTAATCGAATAATAATAAAAAAATAAAAGATTTAAAAGAGCGTAAATAAAGATTTCACCATACTATAGTTAAAAAATAGTGGATAACGTACAATATGTGTAACCATTTTATAATTGAAAGATTACAGTTGAGTTGGTATTAGGTTGAATGTGGTAGAGTTAATACACTCATACATACACCCACACATATATGTGTATATATATATATAAACGAACCAAACATTATTTCTAGAAACACATTTAGCACAATAACCGTTAATCTTATTTTTAAATAAAGTTAAGATTACTAAATGGGCAAAAAAAAATAGTAATTTAGGTCTTTTGCAAATTTCATTGAATTTTTTATAAATCATGTAAAAATATAGTTTTAATTTTAATCTCGGAATCGTTTAAAAATAATTACACGTTAATCGAGTTTGTTTCATATCCATATCCTTCGTCTCGTGAAAATTACATTTTAAAAAACGATAATATCAAAAGACAAAACGATAATTCTGTTCTAATTTCATTGTAACGTGTCATTTTCTTAGAATAGATGTTAGAGAGAGCATTGCGGGATTGCGATTGTGTGCGCTTTGTACGTACTGAAATGGTACGGTCGCCGTTAAAAGTAGAAGACAATCATTAAAACTTTCGAGAAGTCTAATTGCTTTTTTTTACACTCACGCTTCTCGAGCGAGCTGTTTGTCATCGACGGAGTTTTCGAGTTAGTTTTTAGCTTGCTTGCAAGCGGGCAGACGCTGAACGAAGTATATGGTCGCTGGGTGGCAATTTAATTTCATCGAGGCACTAAGACATTTTTTTTTTATTTTGATTTCAAACAATATCGTGTCATTCGTTCTGCTGACATTCATTGTTTAAAAAGAGTCATTATGAATTGTTTTTTTTTCTTAGAAAAAAAAATAATTTGTTTTGGAACCTATAACGACTACTTATTCCGTTCTTAATTTAAAATTTTTGTTTGAATTCCGTTCCATTTTATATTCTTTCCATGTAAATCAAACTGAATGGCCTAAATTAGCAAGAAAGTTGACCGATGAATATACAAGTTATACAAAAAATTCAATTAAAATGATCGATTTTTATTCGAAAGTTTACAGTATAGATTATTATCTTTCTTCGGTATCAGTTCTTTAATCCGAATTTAAACTAAACTGTAAGTCGGTTGATATTAAAAGTTTTATATACTTTTTTTATCCAAACATTCAAATATATTCAATATTCAAGGGCATTCAATTCAATTAACTCTACAACATTCAACCTAATACCAACTCAACTGTAATCTTTCAATTATAAAATGGTTACTACATTTTGTACGTTATCCACTATTTTTTTTACTACAGTATGGCGAAACCTTCATTTACGCTCTATTTAATCTTTTGATTTTCTATTATTTTTCGATTAAACAAATAATGTAATTTATATTTAGATAACTCGCACAAAAGTCTAATTGTAATCATAATTAAATGGAAAAATAAAAATAAATCAAAGCTCAGACTAAAATACAATATACAGTTTGGTAAACTATCTTACTATATAGATATTTTTTTCCTATTTGCTGTATTGAAAAGAAAAACTATTAAAATACTTTTTTCTGCTCAATTTTCTTAAATTATTGGTGATGTATCAGCTACAATCGGCTGTTAAATTATTTGTAATTATAACTATATAATACTCATTATTAGATCGTCAGAAGAATATTTAATAGCCAAAATCGGACATCGGATATCGATCAGATCAAAAATAAATTCAGTATTGGTCAAAAAATTAATTCGATCCATTAAAACATATCTGTAGAATTAAAAAAATAAAATGCATTTTAATTCAAATATTAATTTCAAGTTTAGAGATAGAAATGCTGGTTACAAATTATAAACTAATACTAGATGGAGCGTTGCATAGTTTTCAGCAATGGTTCATCGATGAACATTCTAAAATTCTAAGTAATCTAGATGCTATTTCATTTACATAATAATTTTGCAAATGGAAACAATCATTAACCACAATACAATCCGCTGTATTGTAATTTTTTCTCTACTATACATTTTTCTCTACTATTATAACTATTAGTCAACAAACCATAAAAGTGTTATATTATTTTATGGAATTTCTTATTTATTATTTATAATATAATATTTCACATTTTTTATTTGATCATAGTTCAACATTAATCAAATTCCAACATCACAAACACCATTTTCAAAGCGTCAAGGTATAGAAAAATATCAATCAAAAATCTCAGATTTTTCTCTATCTCATCGTTCTAAAAATGATGATATTTCCATCTAAAATCACATAAGTAACAATTAAAAATGGCCAGTATTGATTTTTTGAACATTTTTGATCAGATGTTTTTTAATTTGATAGATAAAAAAGAATTCATTTGTGAAAATTTACTTTGGGTAATTCGTTAAGTAACGATGTACCATATCTCAGTATTCAAGAGAAAAAAAATGGACTATTTTACCGTATGTCTGTCTATATATACATAAATGTTTCAAATAATTACATCAACATTCAGTATGTACTATTATATATATATATATATATATATATATATATATAAGTATATATGATTTTGTTCAAAAGGATGTCCCATTCTTTTTATCATACACATTGTGATAAATTGAACTGACTACCATTTAAAAAAAATGGCATTGGACAACTGACAAATGGAGTTCTGTACACATACCACACAAATATATATGCAGGCATGTGTGTATATGTACATGCGTGTGTGTATGTAGGTTTCAAACAGCCTTCGGCCATGTCTGAACAAACTTGAATAGTTCCGTATGAACAACAGGACGAAGTTGTCTAATGGTGCTGCACACAGTACACACAAAGGACCTTCCCATGTGACCACTAGATTGACCACAGGAACACAGTTCATGTGTATATTTAGTTGCTGTCGGATATTGTTACTGTATATGTCAGCTTTGTGTTTTTATGTACTTCAAATGAGAGATGGTCATTATACTTTTTGTACTACTCATTTTCTCGGCATCCATTTTTAAACATTCAATTATTCGATCGTTTCGTATCTGATACACTAAAAGCATACAACACGCACATCAGATCGTGTACGTATGTTTATATAGAACCAAATACACACATCATACATTCATACATTGATAGACAAAAAAAAAACACATGTAGTACGTACATAGAACTCTGTATAAATGCAAGATTTCTAGATATGAAAATTAAAAATATATAAAAGTTAGATTAAAAATAACTTAGTGCTTAAATAAAATCTAATACATAAAATTTCTTTATTTCATAAAACGACTTCCTATAATTCGTTAGGTCAGATAAAACTAAATAGTTGAAATTAAATAGATTAATTCTGCACAAAACGAGTCATTCATTCCTTAATATATAAATGTATAGATAAATATTAGGTTGGTAAGAAAATAATTACGGTTTTTGTGTGATTTACAACCTTATTTTTTCAATGAACGGGTCATTTCATTGTGTGCATGTTAAAATCATTTTAAAGTGCATTTTTCGATCTGTATTTCGATAACATCGACTTTAATTCTATTATTAATTTCGGTCAAATTGGGCTATTGAATTAAAGATGGAAAAGAAGTAAAGAGCAATAAGAGCATTTTTTGTATGAGTTCAAAATGGGTAATAAAACAGTAGAAACTACTCGTAAACTAAACGATGCTTTTGATGTGGGTACTGTTAAGGAATGTAAGGTGTAGTGGTCGTTGTTCCAAAAATAGGGACGAGAACCTTGAAGATGAAGAAGGTCCCGGACGCCCTTCTTCAGTTCATACCGACTAACTGAAGGCGTTAATTGTATCAGAACTACGCACAACAATTAGGAAGCTTACACAAAAATTAGTCATCCAACAGTTCTGGTCACTTAAAGCAGTTAGGAAAATCAAAAAATCTTGACAAATAGGTGCCTCACAAACTGATAAACCGCATTTATTTTTCTACCATCCTCATACTAATCAATCAAATATCGCTCTTCAATTTCCTTTATAGTCAGAAATTATATGCAGTTTATTAATCTAAACCAAAAAACTGTATTTAAATAAATAAAAAATTGATGTGTTTTATCAAATAAAATATTAATCTAATTTTATACCGAACAGAAAAATTTCTATTTTAATAAGAATTTCAATTACTTTTTTTATATTAAAACTTCTATTTTTAAAAATGAAGTCTTTTATATTACAATATAATTTGCTGAAAATTAATGAATGCTTACAAGCTCTATTCTACTCGAATAAAAATAAAGATATCAAAAATAATTTACTTTAAATATAATCGGATACACATGAAAAAAAATATAAAAACTTATTTACTGAATAGAAAAATCTATTATAATAAATTTATAAACATACACTAGATTTTTTTTGTTGAAAATAATTAAATTTTTTGTTTATAGTTGCTTTTGTAAAATAATATTCATTATATGAATAAATAACATTATTTTCAATAATGAGAATAAAGTATTATATATATATATATATATATATATATATATATATATATATATATATAATTTACAAAAATTACACTCAAACTGTTTTAAAATAAACAGAACGAATGAACTTCCTTTCATATAAATAATTTATTTTTTAATGTTCGCTGCTGTACAAATGAGTCAACAATATTAATAAATTATGAAAATGAATAATTTTTCGTTGGAAAAGTTAAATGGGCAAGATATAATTCATTATCCATTTAAAAACTTACAGATATTCTAATTGAGACATAAAGAACCGTAAAAGAGCGCATCTGACTGAAATTAAATGGAAATTTATGTAGTATTTAATGTAATTAATTATGTCATGTTTAATTATATGATACACTTTGTAATTTACTTTATTTCTTCGTCTCCTTATGCGAAACTTTCGAATGAAATTTCAGAATATTTTTTTTCAATTTTTAACTTTTTTGGTTGGCACTCGCCTGAATTAAAATTAAAATTTTTATTTTAACGTCTCAAGAAAAGGAAGGATATATATATATATATATATGAATATAAATATATATATATATATATATGGATATATATATATATGAAAATGAATATATATAATTGAAAGTTTTATAAAGATTTTTTTAAATGTTCAAATTAGAGTATGATAACTATTCCTAATACGAGCTTTAATATAAAATACGCCTCATCTTTATCTTATTAATACCAATAGAAATAATAAGAATGTCTAATTTTTGTTAAACTTGATATTTAAGAACAAAAACGTAGATAGATTTTTAATTAACTATAGAAATAATAACAAATCGTAATAGTGAAAAAGTATGCTTGCAAAGTAAAAAAAAAGATAAAGAACAGAGAAAATTCAAATGAAACTTTTTATGTACAATTTTATACCTCTATCTCTCTCTTTACTAGACACAGTTAATTGATATAGTAATAAAACTGAAGATTGTATTTTTTATTGGCAGTATTTTATGATTCGTTAAAAAAGTTAAGACTTCTTCTTTCAATAAGTAATACTTTTTTTATTTTTGTCCATCTATCTATAAAAATACTTTAAAAGCAATATTCAAATGTCGCATTTGATTCTCTCGTCTTTATCGAAAACAAAGGGTTGTCGTTCGCAGTTGTCCATGCAAAAGTTTCGCTAGCGATGCCTGCGGCCAAACGAGGACGGGTTCATCGTTTGACCATCCGTTGCTCTCTATACTCTCATTCCGATGCTCATTTCAGACCGTTCGTCTACAGATGGAGTATAGGCAATTTATCAGACGTGTTTCTGAACAAGACCTATTTGTTTCATCTGTAGACTTTGGTTGGGCGGTCTGCCGCCTTATTTTCCGTGCCTCCGCTTCATATGTTTTGTTTACGTTCGTATTTGTTAGCCTTCATATTCTTTTTTCACTCCCATTTTATTTTTATATTCGCACAGAGTGATTTCTATGATTTATGTTATATACGTTTGTTATAGAATTATTTATGTTGGTTTATGGTCAAACTGTGATTTTTATGGATCTGACATATCGTATCAAACAACAAATTTCAATAGGGCTTATTTCGTTATGAACAACACCGCATTTATATTCCTCAGCAGTATATAATACTCTTTATTTTTTAATAAGCGTGAATAAAACTTTCATAAAAACAATATTTTTTAACAATTTCAACTTCCTGTCTTTTATACTGTGTAAATATTTGAACGCTCACATTTCAGTAAGATTTTAAATAAATTCTAAAATTAATTTATTTATTTGTTAAAATTATTAAACTAGATTTTAGAGTTTAAATTTTAATCAATTTATCATTCACGGTAAAGTTCTGACATTATTACTAAATTCATTTTCACAAATGAATCGTTTCTTCCACTCTACAAACCACAAACATATTTTCTGATCAAAAAATTCTCAATAAATCATTCAAATCTCAGCTTTTTCTGACCTATGAGAATGTGCATAAGCTGTAATAAAAATTGATGAATAATGATTTATTAAACATTTTTAATTAGAAAAATTTTTAGTTGTATGTGAAGAAAAAATAATTTATTTTTGAAAAGCAACAATTATTTGAATAAAATAAATATAATAGTTTTTATTTCTTCGAATATTATCTTTTAAAATATTTTTATTAGCCACTTAAAGTTTTCTACTATTAATATTTTCTTATGCCTTTAACATTAAACAAAACTATAATTTTAAGACTAATCACAAGTATTTTTCCATTCTGACAAAGAATATAAATATAAAAAAAAAATCGTATCGAATACACATCGTAAAGTTGATTTTACACGATCGTATTTTTTGTAACAGTTATCTGAGGATTCGCTTATCTAAAAAATATCACCGCGCGTCTACCTATTGTGAACCAACATGTGACTAAAACACAGTACAAGAAATCCCAAGATGGATCTGAAATGATATCTTATCGTGTAAAACAAACTTAAACTTCCACAAACATTCGTACCGAGCATTGAGATTTGTCTTTAGAGAAATCTTGTCTTGTACAACAACGTTTTCCAACCAAAATTAGTGTTGAATTATGTTAATCAATCGTGGTATATTATATTTTCATACCGATTTTAATAAATAATACACTGAGGAATATTCCTAATATAACACACATTAAACAATTACTGATATTTATCTTAAATGTCTGTAAACAGAATTTACTAGTTGCTAAAATTAACTTTATCATTCTCATACATTTTTTATAGATTTAATTGACAAATTATAAGTTTTCAAGTAATTAGAATGCTAACTTGAATAAAAATGCCTAGAAATATAAACATACTGAAATTTTATTATTTGTTTGTTGTTTGTAAAATAGCTTTTTTTCTAATATTAAATAATAGATGGGAGACTTCCCCAAAAAAACAAATATTATTCATGACTGAACACCAATTATTTAAATAATTTTAGCTAATGTTTATCTATAATATCCATATTTTATTTCTATATTCTCTGTTGTTAATTTTCAACAAATTTTATTTTCGAGATACTAAAATTTTCATAGATAAAAAAATATTTTAATACAAGTTTTAAATGATATCATTTCATATTAAAAAGTGAGAAAGTTTTATTTTTATAATTATTTTTAGATTATTTTATATGCTCTATACTAAGTTTCCATCAGTGTGGATCTTATTTATAATATATTCTATTATATAGCAAATTTAATATTTTCAATCATAAAAATTTATACATTCACAAATAAATTAGCTCAAATTGCTTAAAGGTAACTTAAAACTCATTACCAATTGTTGTAAATGACACAAATAGCATCCTAAAGGCCAAAAATAGAAGGAAAAATACAATAAATTTAGATTTATTAAAAGAAGTGAAACAGTTATTAATATTCAATTCATTTTAAGATCATTTATTATTTCAAAACTAGAATAATTCAAAAAATGGACTTTTATTACAATCTAGTTTTACTTATGCTACTTTTTCAATGCTAATATTTATGAGATTATGAAACGATGAATCAATGTAAAATTGTAACTTTTTTAAAAGATAAAACGTTTATTCAATGAAAAAATTGTGTAACACTTAACTGAGAAATATAATCACTTCTTATCATTTTCCAGAAATTATTATAGTCAGTTTTTAATTGATTTTAAAAATCTAGAAAAATTTAAATCAAAAATTATTAATATTTGGAATAAGAAGCAGACATTTTAACTAAACCCGGATAATAAAACAAACTAAAAGATACCACATTGAAAATATAACATTCAAATGTATATTTTATATAAATTCATGGTTTAAGGGGTTAAAAACATTTTTAAGAAAACCCGTTTTCACTTAAACCATGAAGATAAAAGAAACCGAAACTAATTCAAGAAAAATGATTCAATAATAAGATCAGTTATGAAATGTAAACAGTATTAATCAGTGCAAAGGAATATAACCTTACTTATATAATAATATATATTAAAAGAGACACAAAACTAATGTTATTTTTTATAAATAGTATTTTGTCAAAAATTATGAAAAACTGGAGTTTTTAAAACACTGAATGAGAATATTTTGAAGTAAAAAATAAATAGGTATCTTAATAAAAGTATTAATTATTTTTAATATACTGTTTTCCAAACTTTATATTATTTAACTATTAAAATTCCACGTTTGTGATTAGTTTGAAATTTTTTATTTAATATTTACTCATGAATATAATGAGTATTTTTCCACAATTATTGATTTCATTTCATCATTTTCGTTCGAAAAAGAAATCATCCCCTTATATTTGGAATGATGGTAATAGGGTAGGTAGGGTTATATGAACGAAGTAATTTGACGACGTCTGCACAGTTGATAGTGAATTTTAGCGTGGTGTGGGTCGCGGTGTCGACTTCATGTAATTCAGAATTCAATAGATATTGACTATGGGTCTCCTGCAGAACTGAATCCGTGAGATAAGTATTAAAAGTGGGCTGTGCTTCTTACTTTTATAGCATATTGAAATACTCGCACGTAATGCAAACAATAGCTGAAGCGAAAACTTATGGCTCTAGCGTTACACGTTCCATTTCGGTTTGAAATACGGACAAGTGAAACAGTTTTACATAAAGTATTATTTTCAACGTTGACCGTGAATTCGTGAGATTTATCTTTGTCAATCGTAAGAAAGAGAATGAAGTAATCTGAAACAGAGCACTCGTATAATATATTGAAGCAACGGCAAAAAGCGCCGTTGACTATCCGTTCTGTGCAAGTTTACAGAATCATCTCAAATACAAAAACGCCAATAATTGATCATTGTGAAGCTGTTCGATTAATTTATAATCTTCATTCCAATTTTCAATCAGAAATATAAATGTAAGTAAATTTTAAAAATATAAAAACTACGATTTGTATATTTTACACTAGAGAAAGAATGATTAAAAACAATATATTAAAAAAATAAATTTGAATAAAATTTAACTGTTTTTTTAAAAATCCTCAAAGAATAATAACATGAAAACATGCAAACTTTCACATTTTAGATTTAAAAATTCAAATTTATTAAGAAGATTTAAAAAAATTCAAATTATTTACATTCAAAGTTACAATATTGTCAAATTATTGTATTAAAAATACCATATAGTCTTATAAAACGAGCATATTTAAACAATTATTACCTTCTATATCTTTTACAGTATGGATATTTTTCGTTTTTCTTCATTTTTTTATTATTTATAACAGAAATTAACAAATTATACGCACAAATAGTCCGCGTAAAATGTAAGTCATAGAATTTTTATTAGAAAAACTTGTAAAAATTAACATAACAAAATAAAATATTAAAATGTGTAACAATTTTTTACTCTAAAACTTCAGTGGATATAATATTTTGAATAAATTTCTTACCAGTTTTAGATTGAAATTTTATACTCTCTTTCGTTGTACACCATGAAACAGAAAACTGACCATATGACTAATATCAACCAATCAGAACAGAGACCACGTGAGCGATATCAGCTAATCAGAAAATGAATAAAAATCACAGCAGGGGAGGAGGATCAATTTGTATTTATGGAAATATTTTTACTTTGCTAAATATCTTCATTAAACCGAATTACTTTTACATTCTCTGTAAGAGCAATATGTCTTTTTTTATTAAATATTTGGTACTTGTCTCAGAGTATCACTACAATTTGATTATTTTCCAAACAAATAATATACGGTTTATAATTTAAAATCGGTGTATAAAAACTTCTTTTAAAATTCTAAATTATAGTGTTTGTAATTATATCTTATTAGATAGAAAACTAACAATATTTCATTAAACACTTCTAAATTAATATTTTTTTTATGTGAGTGGTAATGCCTCTCGGAAGGCGAATTAGAAATCTTAGAGATAAAGATTCTATTATGTTAACTAATAGTCTCAACTAACATAAAATTAATATTATTTTTATTAAGTTGGAAGAAAAATAATTGTAATTTATGACCTTCAACTACACATATATTTTTCTCTCTTATGATTTTCCAATCTATTTTAAACGGTCCAAAACGGTTGGATGACTAACATCTAACTTTTGTGTAAGCTCTCGAATTGTTGTGCATGGTTTTGATTCAGTTAACGCATTCAGTCGATCGTTATAAACTGAAGAAGGACACCCGCGACCTTTTTCATTTTCAAGACTCTGGTCCCCTGCATGAAATTTTTGAAACCACCATTGCACCGTACGTTTGTTAACAGTACCCACACCAAGAGCATCGTTGATTTTACGAGCATTTTCTGCTGCTTTACCCACCCATTTTGAATCCATACAAAAAAATTGCTCTTATTGGCTTCTTTTCCATCTTTAATTCAATAGCCCAATTTGAAGCAAAATTAATAATAAAACCAAAGTCGACGTTACCAAAATACATACCGAAAATGTACTTTAAAATGATATTAAAAGGAACAGGACGAAATGACACTTTCATTTAAAAAAATTAAGGTTAAAATTCAGAAAACAAAAACCGTAATTATTTTACTATCAATCTAATATTAAGTAGATACTAATTTATAGAATTTCACAGTACGTAATTCAATTTTAACAAATTTAAAACGGAATAAAATCAAAATAGCCGAATCGTAACATATTCAAGGTATTTAATAAATTTATTTAATCGACAAATACTTCATAAAAAATATAATATTAAATATATTCTGTACACGAATCGATATAAAAGTTATGATTTTAAGTAGCCAAATTAAGTAAATAAATATAAAATATGTACGTATACTCCATTTCGTAATTGAAACAAGAAACTAATTGATTTATTAGGTTCGGATGAAAATAGCATAATAAATCTTACACGTGAATTAACTTGGAGTAAGTAAAAGGGGAATAGAAAATATTTGTTACTAAAAAAAGACATTATAATTAGTAGCATTAAAAATAATGTTTAAAAGATTTGTTCAGGTTTCTTCAAAAATAAAAAGGTTGTCTATTTTCATTTATGTATCTTTCAATTTTTATTTTTTAAACGAACATATATTTATATATATATATATATATATATATATATATATATAACGGAATTTAATTATAGTGAAGATACATAGAGTCACGACTGTAGTGAGCAATTATTCATTCTAGTTTTGATTTATGTCTATCCCCATATAAATATTTACTGATCACTTATGTAGTAAAAGCTAACGTTTACAACAAGAAAATTAGCCCTGAAATGTTTGTTAAAACCGAGTTCGATTGTATGCATAGATCGGGCTCTGTATGAGGAATACATTCCCAAGACTCGCGCGTAATTCAAAGCACGCGTAAATTAAGACAGTGTTCTGCATAGAAATTCATTACAATGAGACGAGTGCTTCTGTAAGATACACTAAATTAAAAATTTGGAAGTTGTCATAAAAATAATAGAAAACAAAACAGTGTGATTTTTTTTAAAAAAGAAAACACGAAATCTATATCAGAAAATAGTAATAATTACATTTTTGAAAGAATCTTCAGTTGAAGTAATGATTTCATGTTATTTTTTGTATTTTCTCCAAATAGCATCAGCCTGATGTGTAAACTTGGATTGCATAAATCGAGTCGTATGTGTGTGTATATATGTATGTGTGTGTGTATATATATATATATATAGAGAGAGAGAGAGAGAGAGTATGTATAAAATCTATCATTTATCTTAAGCTTCTATATGATATCAAGAATCCAATCACTGACGAAACACGTGGTGAGCAATGTAATAGTAGAATTCTAAGAAGAACGAATGATCTGTTGTGCCCAAGGCGCCAATATCCAACAGCACCACCTTCTCAATTCCCAATCGTCGGACCAATAGACCCCGCCCAAACATATATATATATATATATATATATTTGTGTGTGTGTAAGAGTATGTGTATAAAAATGTATGTATGTTAAGGATGGGTGCACAATTCGCATCGTACTTGATTCAACATTTCTCTTTTCGCGAACGAGTTGGACACAGCTCATCAATAATGCGTGACCCGACGCTCATTCTCTGTCAGAATGATGGCCGTCGAATGCATTGCCAGATTATTATTTTTTAAACACACCATAAACTGTTAGTATATAGCAATTTATACCAGACCTATAAAAATAGTAAACGTTTAGCTGTAGTGAATGGAAACTGTTTTCCGTTTATTTTATTTTATTTATGCATTAAGTATATATATATATATATATATATATATATATTATATGTATATATATATACATGTATGTGTGTGATTTATACAAATTGCACTAATTTATAAACCAAAAACAAAAAAAAATATTTTAACATTTAAGCAATGAGTGTTTCAATAACAAATAACAGCTTTATAGTAATGTGAATAATTGTTTTTTTTTAAACATTTTTCTTTAAAAACCAATACAATTAAATATTAACTCATTATTTTACTAACTAAAATTCTAACTAAAATCTAACAAATAGTTTTTTTTAGAACCCTCACCTTATACAAACTATATATAATTTGTACAAGATGAATTTATATGTTACTTATACAATTCATATAAAGTTGAGGCTTACTAGGGTTATAGGAATACAAAATACAATACAAAATGAAATATTTTTTTCTTTTATACCAATTATTTATATTTGTTTATTATACAAAAACCAATATCATTTTTTTTATTTCATAATATTACATTTATTTTCGAAAAATTCAATGAAGCTAGTAAATTGAGTCAGTGAATAATTACTGGAAATATACAAAGTGATCTAAAGAAAACTCATTATTAGTACAAATAGGAATTTATTCAATCAACTATGATAGCATAAAATATTTACTGTCTTTGTACTATTTTGAATTAATGATTATTTTAAGTATCTATTTTTAAAATTACAAACTATCATTTAAACAGCTTTTTGCATTTCTCCGAGACACATTTCATGTGTTTATATAGTACTTAAATATTATTCTATGCATATATGTACGATTTTACGATACCTTCTGTAATAGTGAGATAATTATGTATGATAAGATAAACAATTATATAATTATAATAAAAAAATATTGTATTTATCTCATTTACTTATATTAAACAGCATTTTAAATGATTATTGTCATTTTGATGGTGATAAAAACTAAACGTTTTATATGAAACAGGAACACAATAAAAATAGTAGATTAAGTTTATTTTCGCAATTTATTACAACTTGGCACGTTTACTTTCATGTTGCGGAAATGAGATTTTAATTTTTTATAATTGTACTCTGCTCAAGTATATATACCTTCATATATATTTCACTATTGTTTCGAAAAGATCTAACCTCATTCGCTGAAATAATAAAATTTGTTTCTGGTATATAAGAAGCATCTACTAAACTTTCATATAATACTGTTTAAATATTTTATTTGTGTACTTGTGTGAAGATTTTTGTCTTAATTTTATCTAAATATTATATTAAGTGCGTGTGTATATATACGTATGTGTGTATGTATGTATGTATATATATATATATATATATATATATATATATATATATAAAATATACCAATTTCATTATAGAAATAAATAAATACATAATCTAAATATCTAATGATTGATTCATTATTGACATAATTTATTATTTAATTAAATGAAAATATTAACTTTCTAGATAAAAATAAGCTTATATTATATAAAAACACAATTCGTAAAAAATAATGATCAATTTTTATGCAGGTATATCACATGTTCAATAACTAAGAGTATTTTTTTTCTTAAAAATAAGTCATAGTCCACCTTAATAAATGAGTTTTGTTATGTTTCTGCTACATTTAATAAATTCATCTTTTTGTACACGTTACAACTTTTTACATTCATTTGGAATATATACATTATTTATTTTTTTAAAAGGAATGTGAACGTATTTTACACTTTTTCCTATTAAATTCATTAACAAAAATTCAGAATATAAACTAAATCGATGTTGAAAGACCAAAAACTGAAAATAAATACCAATCGAAATTAATCAAATTTATTTACATTGTAAATAATTTAAACTGCAAATAAAAAATAAAGACATATACAAAACTGTATCTATATATTATAACCGTTAGTTATTAATAAAAACATTTCATAATATTTGTTTATTATTAAAAAAAATATGAGGATAAAGCAATATTTCTAAAACATATTTCTAAAACAACATTTTACTATCAGTTCATTGTAAACATTTTTTATTATTATAATCGTTAACTTCTCCCTCTATCTCTCTCTTACACACACATATGTATGTATATATATATATATATATATATATATATTTCCTGTTATAGTAGTTAATTTTCAGTTAGAGAAAAATAACATAATGAAACACTCATTTCAAAAATCAGATACTTCATCATTAATTCACCATTACATCGTATACCATATTTTTACAATGTTCTCCTTACAACAAAAATATGAAATAAATTAAACCAATTACTACCGACAAACAAATAATTCAAACCCACAAAAGACCATATCTCTTACAGCTTAATTTACTAAGGGCAGCAAAAAAGCCTTATTAAAAAAAGACCTAACCGAAAAACGCACGTTAGATGCAAACAAATTGAAACTGTAATTGGACTAATTGTACGTCCGAAATCAATTCCCACCTGAGACAAACAAGGATGTGTCCGCAACTAGCACTCGCCGTTCAGACATCTATGTATATAAGGGAAACGAGGGAACACTGATCGACGCTCACTCGTACGACGCTGGTGCGTCGCGACTCGCTTGTTCAAACCACCCCGTCGCATGAGCCCCAAACCCCGCCTCTGTCGCTACCAGACACGGTTGAGCCGTCGGCAGAGCTGGTTTGGCCAAAATCTTTGAATTTGTAATGTTCAAATATTAATACCGACTTGAAATTCATACAAATCGGTACACGGATAATTTAATTTTCTTATATACATATACATATGCTCATGTATGTATGTATATAAACATATATATATATATATATATATATATATATATATAATGTAGTTAACATTTGATAAAACGACATTTTCTCGGAAATAATTTAATCTTATACAGCTTAAAACACAAAATTTAATCAGAATACTGAGACTACTAACAAACTTATTAAAGATTTCAATTATGTATGTATATATATATATATATATATATATATATATATATATAATCCCTTTTCGATAATTAATCTCTTTATTGACAATATTATCTAACCTGAAACATATCAATCTATCAATAAAATAAGAATAGTACTTTCATATATTAATTTTTTTAAATTGTTATAAAAATAAAATTAGATAATTTCGAATAATATTTGAACAGAATATCTCCGAATTTCTGCATTTATTTAAAATAATGTTATTTTTTGTAATGGAAAATTACATAAATCATAACGACATGGAATACTATAAAAAATATAAAGACAAGAATACAGAGATAAATAATAAGAATTCAAATGATTCTGTATATCAATTTTAAGACAAATTATTTTTTCATTAAATTCTGTTTTCAAAATTAATTATATTCACTTACAATAGAATGTCGACAATGTCAAGCTTGAGACACAGCAAGCATTTTAGACCAATGTTTTTAAATGAAATATGCTTTTATTAGAAGAACGAATTCAAATACCAGATATATTACTCAACGGAGTAATGAGTTTTATATTTCTCCTCGGGAATTATTTAGTTAAGCTTCTAAATAAATCATTCATTAAATATTTATTAAAAAGTTGTGATATATTATGTTATCTCAGATTCTGAATTTAAAAGAATCGAATTTATTTTTAAAAAATATCTTTCTATATATAAAAAATAATTCCATCGTAAAATTTATATAAAATATTTTTTTTATTTTTCCCGTAGACTACATCCTGGAAACGCCGCTCTCCCCGCTACACTTAACACATGAATCATTTTCATTCCCCGTCATCAATGATTGGTTGATGGATATCACGTGTTCTCTGTTCTGATTGGTTAACATCAATCACATGTATGTAACTCTTTCACGGTGTACAACGAAAGAAGTGTATACAATTTCAGTATAAAACTGATAAGAAATTTATTCAAAATATTATATTCACTGACACTTTGAAGTAAAAAAAAATCATTTTAACATTGTATTTTATGAATAATTTTTATAAACTTTTACGATAAAAATTTTACGGCTTACATTTTACCCAGATTATTTGTGTGTATAATTTTTGTTATTTGTTAGGGAGGAACGAGCGTTAACTAATTAAGGGCAAAGCCTCATCCTCCCTCCCGGAAGGAACGGAGTCAGCGAGCATAGTGAATAGGGGGAAAAAGCCCGTAGTAACTAAAATAATAGAAAATAACTTTTTGCAAGTGTGTTTTGAGTCTTAATTCTTAATTTTTTAATAAGAAAAATTTAAACATAATAGTTATTTTTATTTAATTGATTTTGAATCATTAAAAGTGATTTTTCAGGAAAGAGCTATTTTATAATAAAAGATATAAAAGTTTATGTTCAATGCTATGTTCCTAGTAAGCTTGTTTTTTAACTACAAACGTTTTAATCTGCTAAATGAACATATTATCTAAGAATAAAAAAATACATAAAAAGACAAGATTTCTGTAAACAGCTCATAATAATTCAATATAATAATCAGACTTACAAACAATATAAAATAACTTAAAAACATTACGAAGGTATTTGCTTAAATTACAAATTACAGGTTAAAATAAAGTTATCAGTTTGAATAAAGTTTTTGTTAATGAATATATTCAATAAATCATACTTTCGGTAAAAAATATTCTTTATCTTTCATTTTAATATGTTAACAATTAGTAAGCAATACATTTTTTTCACTCGGTGAATCAGAAGATATTGTAAGAATATAAGAATTATAATTTCTAACAAGTATAACAATTTATAGAATTATAATTTCATAAATATAAAATATCAATTAAAAAATAACTTAAAATCATATAATTTCTATAAAACCTTAAATTCTTTACTATTAACTACAAAAGGTATTTAATACTTGTCTAAATAATATTATAATTAAGTTGTAAATTAATATTATTTATATACTGTTTTTAATAGTTAAGACCCGTAAATCTTGCTATAATTTTATGTCCTTTTAATTCATTAATAAATTCTTTCAGGGCTAGATTCAATTTCTCGTGACAGTATGCTTTACAGATTTATTGTATAAAAACTAGCTTCGCTGCTAATATAAATTACTGACTTGTAATATAAATCACTGTTGTATAACGAGTTCCGCTGTCATTGGCTTTGCTACTTTCTTTCTTACAAATTTTAGCATTATGAAATGTTATATTATAAAACCAAAATGTCTAATAGTATTACTTTTTTTTTTTATAATCTAATATCATTATCAATTTAATTTTAAATATATCCAAACATAGATTACAATCGTTTAAAATTTTTTACAATTTAATTTAAAAAATGATATTTTCGTTAGATTAATTATAAAAATAATGTTTATATCTTAAACATCGCCTTTTTATTCCTATTATCATATATTTCAATTTTTAACATTTATAATTTTCCTTTACTTCTTTGTTATAATTTTAAATTTTAATCATTAACATATATATATATATATATATATATATATATATATATATATATATATATATATATATATGTTAATTAAGAGAGACATAGTTATTATGTGTATGTTTCTCATCATCAAAAACATCTTCAACCTTAAGAGTTGAATGTAAAATAATGAACAATTATCTTTTTAATTTCTAATCGATTCAAATCCCTGCTATTGCCCATGTTCATATATATTTTCTGACATCCTTACCCCACTTACTCATTGATACTTCTGCATTATTTTTATATTTCTTATATATATATAACATATATATATATATATATCATCATCTTCAGCCTCTGTTAATCCACTGCTGGATAAAGGCCTCTTCCATGATTTTCCATTTTGTTCGATATATATATATATATATATATATATATATACGAGAATATACGTATATATAAGAAATAGAAAAAAAAAACAATTTAGACTTCACATATGATGTTTCAACTTAAGCTTCCCCATAAAAGTATTTAAAAAACGCAAAAAAACATGTTATTCCTCATTTGGTATTTTAGTTCGATTGTACTTTATATTAATTAAACTAAAATACTAACAAAAAATTGCATGACATTTCTTAACCTCCTCCACCCCCTTTTAAAAACTTTCATGTGGAAGTCTAAATTGAAACACTACATATATATATATATATATATATATATATATATGTATTATTATATGAGAAATATTTATGCATCAAAATTTTCCAGTTTAAATCGTGTATCAGTAGTTATCACCAAGAAATAAAATAATTATGTATGGTCCACAATGTAACCGCATCAGTCAATTCAATTAGCAAAGTTTTAAAATGTTTCTGAAGGTTTTCTCTTACTGACCTGGTTATATATATATAGAGAGAGAGAGAGGGAGAGAGAGAGAGGGAGAGAAAGAGAGAGAGAAAGAAAACTATTAATACTGTATTAACAATTTAACGTTAAATTTCTAGAAAGTCTATTTCGTTACTAAACAAGTAATTAATTAAAATTATTAACTGATACATTTCAAAAGCGTTCATACCAAATAAATTATTTAAAAAAAATGTGTAAACTGCATAGTCACTCTTTCTTATATGTTTTTCCAGATATTTCACACATAACTACATAGTATTTTTAATGAACTCTGAAACAAACATTAATTAAAAAATGTTTGGAATGTTAAATACATTCCCTAATTTATATATTTGTGAAGTTTCATTCAATTTTTTTCTCTAACAGATTTTCACGTATATATTTTTATAAAGATAACGTTTTTCCTTATGAGATTTTTGACTTTTACAAATTATTTTAATAATTATTTATAAATTACAAACTGTTTTTTTGACTGTAATCAACGACATTACAACATATATTGAAAAGTAGTTGATCATACTCAATACACTTCATTATAAAAATTCCGAAAAACGATCAATAAAAAAATTTTATAATGATGTAAATGCTTTACTTATCTGATGTATGACATATATATATATGTGTGTATATATATATAGAAAGAGAGAGAGAGAGAGAGAGAGAGAGAGAAAGAGAAGGATAGAGTAACAGAGAGGAAGAGAGAAACGGAGGGAGATGAAGAGAGGAAGGGTGGGGAGAGGAAGGGAGGGGAGAGGAAGGAAAAGAAGGAAAGATTGTATATATATATATTCAAAAAAAATGATGAATTTCTAACAAATTCTTGAGACATTTTTAAAATAATCAAACTAATTAAAATTTCTGCTCTTAATAAATAAATAATATATATATATATATATATATATATATATATATATATATATATATATATATATATATATATATATATAAATTTAAATATGATCAGCAGCAGCCTCTGTCAATCCACTGCCGTATAAAGGCCTCTTCCATGATATTCCATTTTGTACGATTGAATGCCTCTCTTTTCCACTAATTTTCAATAAAATTTCCTTATCCCACTGGTTGATTGCTCTCTTTCGTGGTCTTTTTATATTCCTCAGTTGCTAGTTAATAATTTATGTTGTCCATCGGTTGTCTTTTCTTCTTGCAACATTCCCTTCCATTTCAGACTCTTCATTCTTCTTATTATATCTTGTGACTTCTGTCTATTTTCATATCCAATATATATATATATATATATATATATATATATATATATGTTTATAATAGAAAGAGACAGAATAAGAAAAGTATTTTAAATTAAAAAGAATAGAAAATTAAAATATTTTAAATAATTATTATTTCTAGAATCTAATGATAGATATATTTGGTTTTGTTTGTAATTCTTATTAAAACGATAATTTTCTAACTTTTTTTTCAGTTCGTATTCAATTTTTTTAAGTCTACTTCATCTATTAGCCAAGTCAATTCTACTAATTTTTTTTCAAAAATAACTGAATCGTTTCGAGAAGTATTTAACATTTACAATAAAATTTAATTTAGTAACAATATTAGTAGGAAGAACATGTCTCTAAAACAAAAATTAATGATAAACTTTAATATTTATCATCATCATAAAATATTTTCTATATTAACAATTGACACCTCCAGTGTCTTTAAAATCGAATCTGTATATTTGAAATTCTTTTAATTTGATAAAAATCTAAATATCAAATCATTTTATTAACTTTCGAAATGAAATAAAAGAAAAACTTATATACATACATATAACTGTATTCACAACAGTTTGTAATCTTTAAGATGTACCTAAAAATAAGTTATGAAAAATTGTCCATATAAATAATATCATGGATTAAAAATACACGACAACGAATAAATAAAGGTAAGTGCGGCTACTTCTATTTGCAATTAAATATAAAGTCTTATATCTAACCGTAGACTGATAAGAGAATAAGAACTGATGATATAGTACTGTCGACGTGTAAATATTTATATTTTTTTTATTGATCTGGAAATAATGTTTAGTCTCACTTTAACAACACATCCATCGCCGTGGCGGTCCACTGACCTCTATACTAGCATCGTCTGAGCGCCGACAAACGAACCAGTCCACCTCTGATCTCGTCGGCGCTATGCGAAATCGATATACCAATCTCCCGCTTCCGTCGCATTCGCCGCCGTACCCCAACAACTGACAAGCGACGCTCGATGACGTCATTATAACCGTATCGTGTTTTTATTTACGATGTGTGTGATTGTGAATTAACGAGTAAGGTATTCCATGTCGTTTGAATAAATGTTCACTTTCTGGCTAATCGATTAGATAGTATTTTGTAACGCAGTTTGTTGCATGCTCCGTTTAAACGACAATTCGATGTTCTAGATTTTTCAGTGAATTTCTAGTGACATTTTTTCACTCTTAGAACATCTTATAATAATTATACTTTCACATATATCGCCAGCAAGGGTTGCCTCCTATACCAACAATTTACATATTTCTGTGAAAATCCATTTATCTTGTCATTTTATTTTTAAGGATATCCACGTCAAATGGAAAATATTCCAAGCTATAATTTCTCAGTGAGTAACTGTTTTTTTTTACCGAATTTACTCTTCTCAAATTTTAATGCGCTCGGTAATATTAAAATTTTCATAAATCTCTTTCGATGCAAGGAACATTGTAAATCATTTTAATAAACTGTCGTACTTTTACTTTTCTAAAACGTTTTTTATTTAATACCGAATTCTCTTAAATAAATTCCTTTTAACATTATACATTTATAAATAATATTACATAAATCAATGTCTTATAATAACAATATCTACTTTCTTAAGAAGTATCGAATTGTATCTTATAAAAAAATATTCATTTCATATCGTTTTTATTCGGAATTCATCATAATTTTCACAATAAAAATTAACATAAAATTATATAATATACAATTAATTCAAACCTGATGTTTTAATATGTATACTTCTTCAGCAAGAAGATTAGAATTAAGTAGTTTTTTTAAAAAAATATTTTAAGACGCCTAATACTGCCATAAAAGATGCTATTGAAATCTCTTTCTAATAACCATTTAGTGTAAACAATTCATTAATATATTGAAAGGAAAAAATTAACTAAATTAATATAAAGACTTTAAATATAAAAATATCATAAATACTTTATATAAACAACCCAAGTACATTTTAATAATAATTCCAATATATTTTAGAAATAAGAAAATAACATTTTAAATAAATAGGTCATAGAAAAAAAAACATCTTCGAAAGTAAAACACACTTAATTTTCATTTAAATGCGATTCAATATCAGGTTGTATTATTGTGTATCCTTAAGTATCGACTTTTCGAGAATGACATTCAAAATCGTTAAACATGCAATCCGTGCTAACAAAGTTTAGCAGAGGCCGCACATTAAGTACCGAGCATGGCACTATAGATTTCACCACAATTATTTTCAGTGTTAACGTTTCAGTCAAACTGTATCTTTAGAGAGCTTTTATTTCTAAAAATTTCCTAAGGTTTCTGTGCTTATCTGGTCTTAAACTAGAGAAGTTCCAATATGCAATAAATCACTTCCCCTTATTGGTATCTCACATAACCTAAACCTTTGGAATTATTTGATCAAAAAAGGGTGAATCGTGAGGATTGTTTCATGTTTTTAGAACTGGTTGAAGAAATATATTAAAAATTAAATAATATTTTTTATTTCAAACTACTTGGCTTATTCGTTTATTCTTTATATGAAATATAATCAATATTTACTAATACAACCATTAATTTTTTTTTGTATTCATTAAAAACTTATGATTAAATATTTATAAAATCTTAAACTATTCTAAATATTTGACCATAATAATTGTTTCTCTCAGAGCATATTTATAGTTATATATATAGTTATTATATATAATATATAGTTATATATAGGTTTGCATATTTATAGTTAATTCTAAATTATTTCGATGTTTTCCTAGAAAATTTATATTTTAATTAGTATTTATGCAAAGTTCTAAAAACATTTTTTTTATTCCTTGTAATAGATGATTTTTTTGGAAGGCACGAATATAAACATAATTCAATACAATAAAAATGAAAATATAGAAAATATGTTAAGAAATACTTAAATATATTTTCAAACTGTACAAATTTCTGGATCCAAATAAAAACATAATTAAACAGAATTAGATTATGAAAATAATTAAAACTACAAACATTATGCATCTGATGACAAGCTTAACTGAGTTTTTTTAATTAAGTTTATTATCATATCATGAATGTAATGAATAAATTTGTATTTATTTTGCCACTTATCTTTGAAACGAGATAATTTGATAATATTTTTTTTAACTTCAATTTCTATATATATATATATATATATATATATATATATATATATTAAATTTGAATTTTTTAAAGTCATTTATAAATGATAAATGATTAATAATAAAGCTTTAAATATCATTATCAACTCTAAAAACTAATCAATCATAATTGATAAAAAATATAATAAAAAGAACAATTCATTAAGAATTTTATTTCAAAAAAGTTTTCAACATCCATTTCGTTCTTTTATATTTTTCTTCTCAGTACATTTAAATATCTTTTCATATTTATAACACGAAGCAAAATAATAAATAAATATGAAAAAAATTAATATTATTCCATCTTTTTACAAGTTTTTTTAGAAATTTATCGTTTTTCAATTAATTCAAAAATATTAATATTTAATTATTTTTTAAATTAAACTAATTTGAAATTACAAATTTTAAGATAACAATATACAATATAAGAAATATAAAAAATGCGCTCGAAAGTTATCACATAACTAGTTTTTAATATGGATGTTATAAATAAATACAATAAAAATTTTAATCTCCCTTCGTATTGTATAAAAATTTAAATGTATTATCAATAAAGCAAGAAATTTATTAACTTTTTAATACATAAATATTTTATATAAAAAAATTAGTTACCCATTTGACAAATCGTTGAATAACAATACAGTTTAGTATTTAATTTAAAATAATACGTGAAATTTTATAAAATATTTTAAAAATTTTCACTTTTTGACTAACATTAAATAATTTTACTATCATTTAATAAACATTTATAACATATATATATATATATGTAAGGGTAATCATTCAAAGTCTCCAAGCAAAACAGAGAAGTATAGAAATTTGCATGCTAGGAATAACAAGAAGAGATAGGAAAAGAATAGGAAAACTTACAGGAGTCAAAAATGTATTAAGAAGAGTAAAGAGTCTGAAATGGAAATATGCGGAGCATGTTGCAAGAAGAGAAGACAACCCATGAACAACAAAAACTATTAATCAGGAACCAAGGAGTATAAAAGATCGAGAAAGAGACCATGAACATGATATAAGTAAATTAAAAATTTTGCTGGAAATCAGTGGAAAAGAGAGGTATTCAATCGTACAAAATGGAATATCATGAAAGATGCCTTATCTAGCTGTGGATTGGCAGAGGCTGATGATATATATATATATATATATATATATATATATATATATATATAAGGGATTAAATTTAAAATGGAAAATTAGCATTCATTCACATCTTTAAGTTAATCATTTTAAATAGTTATTAATAATAATTAAAAATGGAATCACGTAAAATTATTTCCTTAACTTATTGCATGTCTTTTTTTATTTTTCATTTATTTAAAATCTAGGTAATGTTCTTATTTGGGGTTTAAGGGCTCGTCGACAACTAAGGTCATTAGCACCCGAATTAAAATACATATAATACATATTCAAAAGAGATTCATGATATTCATATTGTAAATTTAATTTTTATTAAGAAGAAATATAAAACAAAAACATATGTTATAAGGAACTATAATATATATATATATATATATATATTTAGATTCTTCAACATTTTTTTAAACGACATATTTGTTTTACGTACGTGTCTGCATGCCTGTTACTGAAACTTCATTCCATTTACACTTCTGTCATAAACAGACATATTTTCTATTATAAATAATTATTATTTTATGTCCATGATTTATCTTTGTTGATAATAACGTCAGTTTTTATAATTGAAATAGGTCTACTGCTTGCAGTTTCGTTTTAGTAATGAATTTAAACAATGTATCAAAGATAATCAAAAAAACTCTTAACAGTTAACTAAAATTTCAAGTTATTATATATATATATATATATATATATATATATATATATATATATATATATATGTATGTATATATGTATGTGTAAATGTATGTCAATTTTCTATATAAAACAGAATTCATTTACAATATTAAATGTAAAAATTAATTCTGTGCCTTTTTTATAGAAAATTAATCTTTATTTACAAAAAAATGGAATACACTTCAATTCTCGAAATATCCGCCATTATTTTATAAAACTTTGCTGCATCTGTCGGATAACTGAAGAATCCCTTATCGAAAAAAAGATAGTGGATTTGAGTCGATGAAGTCGTAATGCATTTTTGGACTTCTTTATCTATTTTAGAGTTTTTTGCATGTTTTATGCGTAACAACACCTTCCACAGAGTTGAACAAATCATTTCTGCGGCTTCGACAATAATTTTTTCAACTGAAAAAGTGTGTAATATTTAATATTCTACTTTTCAGACGCCATCGTATTCATTATTATTTTTGAGGTTATGCCAACTGCTTAGCCAAGATATGCAGTGTTTTTATATTAAGGTTGACACTTCAAAATCATGAAACGATGAAAAAATATTTTAATTTAAAACTGAGTTATGGCTGATTCAATTTAAAGACACCGAATTATTTTTTATAACTAATATATCGTATTCATAATACATTTTTCAAGTTTCAAGAAAGTATCATATATTAGAAAGTATTTTTTTTTAATATATAATATGGTGGTCATCATATAGATGCTATTCCTCTTTTATTATTTATTATTTAAGAAGTTTGAAAACAAGTCATATTATCAAACAAAGTGCTGCATAAAAGATACTCAATAGATTATTAATTTTTATGACACATGAATTGAAAAAGCAATCTATATAATTTTAACGTTTATATATTTAACATAATCTAAGATTAATATATAAACTTAACTGCAAACTTATCTTTTAATTTACTTTTTTTTAGATATATTATCATGAGAGAAATAATTTCATGATAATGCTTATATTAATCACATTAGCATTTCTTTTGATATATGGGTACTCTATATATATACTAGGGGGCTTCGCCTCCTGCTTGCTGTGCTCGCCCACTTGTCAATTATAAGCGTGCACATGTAATCGAATAAAATACTAAACATATCAAATAAATAAGTCTACGTTATGGATTTATATATTTTTTAGTATGTTTACATAAACATTCTGGTATAGTATTTTTTGCAACGTAGTATTTTATAAAGTTTTTTTGTGGATAATTTTGATTTTACATATATATATATATACATATACATGTGAAGGTACACAACTAATGATAAAATTTAAATCATGTTCTTTGCATTTAGTTGCCGTGAAGAAAAAGTGACAGCGACCGCAACATCGTCGGTGTTCCATAAAAAATAAAATGTTAGCGTGGCCTCAACAGGAAGGCAAGCTACTGCGTGAACTCAAACCGACAAACAAGCAGCCAGCGAAGCAGGCAGACTGGTGCACGAACGGGCACAGGAGGGCAAGCAAATAGGCGGCAAAGCGAACACGCGAATCGCCAGAGAAAAGGAAATGCACAAATCCGCGAGATGTTTTTGACGTGACAAATATTATAAATAAATACATAAAGCGGTTGAATGTGAATCCCCCGACCGACAATGACATTATTATACTTTTGTTTCCCATACATTTTCATTTGATGTTGACGAAACTGCTGCCTTTACGGTGATGACATTATGAATTTGTGTTTTATTTAGTTTCGCAGCTTATATATATATATATATATATATATATATACATAATATGCATACTTACATATGTATACATGTATATATATATATATACATATAAAAGACAAGTACTAATACTTTTTCGGTAGTTTTATTTTGTCTGCAAGTGAAACTGATGATTGTATTTTGAACTGATTATACTAAACCATATTTTTCATTGATATTTCACAGATAGTACCTTTTTATAATAAATAAATTTAACATGAATTAATCATAAATAAAATAATTTCACTTAACAATTATAGACAAAAGAGAGAGAGAGAGATAAGAAGAAGTGTAATTTCTTATCTTCCATAAAATGAACTCGAGTTAAATGAAAAAAATAGAAAAAATGTGTTCTAAAATATTATTTGTATCTAATAGATTATAATATATTTTAATATGTTATACATTTATTTATAACATTAATGAAAACATCTCAAAACAATATTCAAATTTTAATTACATGTATTCAAGTTTGAACACAACAAAAAAGGGTAACTTTAAAGTTAATATTTTATTTAGAAATAAGATAAAAATGAAATAAAGCAATATAAAGTATATTTGAGAAATTTTACTCGCTTGACATCATCTTTCAAAATAAACGGTATAAAAAAGTCAAGATAGCTATAAATGACGAAAAAAGCAGGAATAAATCGATTACGACCAACAAAAAAACTGAACTTAGAGAAAAACTTGCAGCACATATCTCAACTTTTACCTGATACGTTGCATTTATTACATACAAAAGCCGAGAAGCTGATAAATGAGTTTCAGTTGAAGAATCGATAAAAAATTTAATACATTATTTGAAGTTAACTCCAACCTGCTCGAATTGAAATCTACTTTTTTGTCATGAAATTAAAAAACAGATAGATTATACTGAATGTGAACAAAGATTTGTAAAGTTACTTAAATACAATAAACTGTAAAGCGTGGAATAAATCCATCTTATCATTCATGAAATATTAGTTAAGTGGAATATAACGAATTGCATCCGTCTTTTATTTAAATGATCTGATTACCTTCTTTAGAAATGTTAGCTACAAGTTATAAAACAATTAATCTTGAGCTTAATTCGAATAGCGGTTTAATATTATTTGAAAATGAATACCTTTATATATATATATTTAGTGATTGTTTTTTTCTGGATTTTCCTAATAAAAAGATTCATTTTACATTTATTATTTAAAATTTTAAACAATTATTTACTTAATAAATTACAGTTTAAATGAAACACCTTCATTTTTCTTCTCGAAAATATTTAGTGTAAAAATTAATTCTATGCCTTTAAATCGAATCAAACATAACTCTGTTTTAAATTAAAATACTTTCTCGTCCTTATAAGATTTTAAAGTGTTAACTTTAACATTTAAAAACACTATATATAGTGGCCAAGCAGTTGGGATAACTTCAGAGAACTATAGTGAACACTATAGCGTCTGAAAAGTAGCATACTTTTCGTATTCTAGTTAAAAAAAATCCTGCCGAACCCGCGAGAATAACTTATTTAGAGAGAAGTTGTTGTGACGCATAAAAAAATACAAAAAGAATGGTTTCAATGATTTGGAAGTAATGATTTTGATTTCCCGATCGAAAAAGTCCCGAGCTACTGAAAAAAAATTAAGACGAGGAACTTGAGGAACTTTTAAAAGAAAACTTCACTCAGACTGAACAGAAATTCGTACAACTCAGAGTTACTCAGAAATCAATTTTCTATCGTCTACATCGACTAAAAAAAATTCAAAAGCTAGACAGATGCAATCCACATGAACTCAACCCGGAAAACAAAAAAAGAATATACAATACAGCTATATCCTCGCCTACAAGGCTCAAAAGGAACGATTTTTGCATAAATTGATAACCGCGGTTAAAAAATGGGTATTATACGACAATCCTAAGCGTCGAAAATCTTGGTTTATGTCTGTGAACCATTGACATCAACTCCAAAAGTAAATATTCATCTCTAAAAAGAGTTATTGTGTATTTAAAAGGATATTAATGATGTAGTGTATTATGAGTTGCTTGAACCTGGACAGGCTGTAAATTCAGAGCGTTACCAATAACTCGTCCGTTTGAGTGACGAATTAGTGAGAAAATGACCATTCACTAGCAAAAGAATGAGAAATCATTTTGCAACACGATAATACTCGACCACACGTCACGAAAGGAACCAAAGACGTAATTTGTTTTGGGACTGGGAACTTCTTCGTCATGCGTCGTATTCGCCAGACCTAACCCTATCAGATTATCACCTGTACCGGTCAGTCCAGCATTACCAGACTGATACTGACTTTATAACAGTGTAAGGGTCCAAAAATGCATTGACGATTTCATTGACTCAAAGCCGCCAATTTTTTTTCGACAAAGTATTCGTCGGTAACCCGATAGATGGCGGAAAGTTATACACAATAATGGAGAATATTTTGAGGATTGAAATGTATTCAGTTTTTTCTATAAATAAACATTAATTTTCTATAAAAAAAATGCACCGAGTTAAATTATACACCTAAGATTTTATATAGTTAAATAACTATTTATTTAACAAATGACGGTTTAAATAAAATACATGAATTTTTTCTCGAATATAATTAAAAAATATATATTTTAAAATTAACTCAATTATTGAGACTGAAAATACACGAATTATATTTTCTGATGGATACTTTGTTCATGACTTCAACTACTCCTATCAACTATAGCCAGTCATTAGAGTAGATAATTGAAATTCTACTGTAATTCATTTTTATACATTTACTTAATATTTAATAATTTTTTAGTATGTCCTAATAATTAAATTCGTGTATAAAATCAATTTCACAACCTATATTTTACACTATTCAATACAATAAAAGATATTAATATAAAAAAGTAACATTACAGTTCATAATAAAAAGAAAACACGTTCTAACTGAGAATCGTGCTTATGATATAAAGAAACTCACAGACCAAATAACCCAAACAAATATTTTAAAAATATACGTAAACACATTGGAAAATGAACTATTCCATACACCATACGTGGGTGTGTATTCTTTTTAAATAGAGTATATAACACGATCTTTTGTGCAAACGCCTGATAGGTTTAGAGGAAATATTCCAGCGAGTATTAGAGCATCAGTATAACGTACGTGGAATGTTGAAACGGTGGTTGTTATGTTGAGTCCTTTGTGAGTACTAACGTGGAGGAATGTGAAAAGATAGGAATGTTGTTCACGGCCTCGGGCAATCACAACCTTATACTGATTTTATGGTTAATACAATTTCAGTAAAATAATATATATATATATATATATATTTGTTTAACATTAAAGTACACGAAATTACCTTAATTTCTTTTTATAAATCTTTAAACGCAATTCTGATAATACAAAACATTTTATTTCTAACATATTAGTATATTATAAAAAAAATATGTATTTTTCCATGATATTACTTTATAAAATAAACTGAAATGTATTTAATAAAATTTCAATTTAATTTGAAAATAAAATAAATTAAATGTTAATTAAATTTTACATTTTTTCATATACATGTTTGTATATATGTATGCGTCAGTTCGTGCGTGTGTACAAAACACAATGAAAGAAATCAAATATTTTGACGTTAAGGAACACAAAACATCTTAAAGAAAAGAATACTCACTAATTAAAGCACCTCTTTCCCTCATTCTTTAAAGAACTCGTAGATACGTGAACGAGCGGATACAGTAAAAACATTTCCCACTCGGGTCAAGATTTATCCCCGCTTGACCGGTCTCTTTAAATGAGGTTTTTCGTTACCCTCATTCTCTTTCGCAATCATTGAAATGGTTCGTTATATTTCACGAAAAATATTTTCATTCATCTTTTTGAACTTCTTACTTTCCCTCCGGGATATATAAAAAGTTGTTTAAACCATGCTAAAACGTTCTATTTGTAACTGTATGAATAATGATACGAAAAAAAAATAAAATTAATTTATGCTAAACGCGCATATTTCCTTTCGGTATGTTTCTTTTTATAAAAATAAATTAAAATTTTCAATCTATAATCGCAAATTTATTTACAATATTTTTATATAAAAATTTCATTATATTCAAATACTTGTGGATGTTTATTTTGATTGAAAATTGTTCTTTTGTACATATATGTATATATTCTTTTATACATATATTATATATATATATATATATATATGAGGTATGTACGTGTGTGTGTGTATTGACTTTTTTACAAATTACTTATTATACAATTAACTAAACATATGTAAAATGTATTTAATGTGTTTATTAGTTATTTCATATGATTTAAAACTACTGTAGGTAACATTTAATATAAATATTTTTCTAAACAAATTTAAATATTCAATAATATATTAATATGCCAACTTAAAAATAATACTATTTTCAATTAAGTTTCAATTTAATTTATAATTTGGTGCAAATAAATTTTACACTCAGATTGAAGACATTTTAAAAATTCTGGCAGATACTTGAAATTGTTTTTATACATTATTCCCTTTTTAAACAATTAGTTATTAAGAAAAACACACTATATATGTACACATAAAGAGAAAGAATTTTTTTTTCGTGATTTATGGGGTTTCAAACCCGACACCTAGCTTACGAACATTATAGCTATCTACACTAGTTGGCTCAACTAACCAGATATATATTAGTTGTAAAAAATAATTCTGTGCTTTACAATTGAATTAAATATAGCTCTGTTTTAAATTAAAATATTTTCTCGGCGTTTCAATTTTGAAGTGCCAACTTTAACATTAAAAAACACAATATACCTTGTCCAAGCAGTTGGTATGACCTCACAAAACAATAGTGAAGATGATGGTGTCCAAAAAGAAACATATTAGGTATTGCACACTTTTTTCATTCCAGTTGAAAAAAATGCTACCAAAGCCAGGGAAATGCTTTGGATGAAGGTGTTGTGATACATAAAACATGTAAAAAATTCTAAAACGGTAGAAGTCCGAAAATGGATTATGATCTAAAAAAATACATTATCTCTATACATATTTATTTAGAAAAGAGATTCGTCAGTTACCCAACAAATGGAAAAAATTTATATAAAATAATGGAGGATATTTCGAAGTTTTTGAAATATATTCCGTTTTTTCTGTAAAAAATGATTTTCTATAAAAAACGACACCTAATTAATTTGTACACCTTATATTATAAGCACTTCTAATTAAATAACACTAATTTTAATTATTTAAAGTAATAAACTTTCTATTTATTCTACCAATTGGAATTTATACTAAAATATAAAATTAAAAAAAAAATATTCTTTCGAATAAAACGAAAACCAATTCTAAAACAATTTTGAATTTGATTACCATATTGTATTCTTTAAATTAAGATATTTAATTATACACAGAAATTTATTTTAACAATTTTTAATATCATAAAATACTTATTTTCTTTTAATCTTCCCTATCTCAAAATGGTTGCCACTTAATTCATTAAACAAACATTTAATACATTCATAAAATTCATGTTTTAATATTATGATCAGGATTTTCCAAAACAGAAATCATTTTGAAAAGCATGAAATTCGTTACAGTAAGCTTTATTTCTTGTGAATGAAACGAAATTATAACATACACGAGTAAACATTCTAAAAGACGGTTTCAATTGCAGCGTTCCGTTTAAATTGATTTGATAAAAATGATATTAAAATTGTACATAAAAATCAATCAAGATAATCGCATCTCTGAGTTCTCTTTCGAATCAAATGAGCAGATAGTTCTCTAGTGATTCTGTGGATGATGTGTAGTCACTACTAGTAACATACCATACAGAGGGTTAGAGAACAAGCGTTTGAGTCGAGCTTCAAAGTACACTTTCCTATGTTATATATCTACTAGCCTCACGCGAATGAACAGTGGCGGCGATAATGTAAAACCATTATATATATATATATATATATATATATATATACCAACTCACACGTAAAAAGAGAGACTTGTCGAAAAATATGAAGGTTAACAATAATCTTCAATTATAAAAATCATATTTAGTAATGCAATTCATAATAAAGGCAAGCAATAATTATTAGGTTAGAAAATAATTGTGGGTTTAGTTTTGAATTCTAACCTTAATTTTTTTTTAATGAAAGTATCATTCTATCATTTTAAAGTATATTTTCGGTCTATATTTGATAACATCAACTTTGGTTTCATTATTAATTTTGCTTCAAATTGGACTATTGAATTAAAGATAGGAGAAGAAGCAAATAAGAGGATTTTTTTATGAGTTCAAAACAGATGATAAAACAACAGAAGCTACCTGTTAACTAAACGATGGTTTTTATGAGTACCGCCAAAAAATATACGGTGCAATGGTGGTACCAAAAATTTAATGCTAGAAATGGGAGTCTTGGAGATGAAAAAGGTCGCGGGCGTCATTTTTCAGTTCATAACGACCAAATGAAGACGTTAGTTGAATCATAATTACAGACAACAATTCGAGAGCTTGCACAAAAGCTAGGCGTTAGTCATCAAAGAGTTCTGGATCATTTAAAACTACTTAAATTAAAAAATTTATATGAATTTGAATGTCATACACCGCGATTATTTTTCTACCATCTTAATAGTTAATATATTTACTGAAGAAATTTATGTAAGCTTGTCATTGTTGCTCTAAACTAATAATTTCTTTTTCTTAATAATAAGCTGAACAACCTTTTTCACAATATACTTTTGTCATTGTGGATAAATTCAATTAGTCATATTTGGTATGTTACCGCTCTGAAAATATCATCGCTATGCATAAGTAGTAACCGAAAATAATTAATATTCATTTATTAAATATTAGTAATAATAAAAGAAATTGAGATAAATTATCAATTCATTTGTAAAAAGAGAACTTTTCAATAAAAATACAAATTCCAAGATTAATTGAGAATGACTACCAATAAAATTTATTTAATGTTTATACCAATAAAAATATATTAATATATTTGTTCATATATATATATATATATATACATATATATATATTTATACATAAATATATATATATATAATATCGCAGTATTATTTTGATTAATAAATCTTTTCAAACTATTTCAAGTTTAATAATATTTTTAAGGTACACATATTACAGTTTTTATCACATAAATATATTTTTTTAATGAATATCTCTTTTATATCTTAACATATTTTTTTAAATATAAATAAATTGGTCACTAATTATAAAAAAAATACAGGTACGACTATTCTCTTTTAACTACAAATAATTCTAATTAAATGTCTTTACACACATTAAATATAACTGATTCTGTTACCGCAGTACATACTAATAGATCTGATAAATTTATAATATCAGCATATAATAATGAAAAAAAAAACGTTTCATTACATTTAAGGACTGTAATTTATCTATATACAATTATTTGTACTCATTAATAAATTTATTACTGGAATAAATTCATAATATATTTATCTTCATACAAAATTGAATCATAAATATTTAAGATATCATCGCAATCTTTATATATATATATATATATATATATATATATATATATATTTATATATAAAGAGAGAATGTGATTCAATTTAGGCTTCCACATGATAGTATTAAAAATGTTACTTTTTATTTACTATTTTAATTCCATTCAATACTAAAATACAATTAAACTAAAATAATAAATAAAAAGAAACGTGACACTTTACAATTTGCGTTTTTTTAATATTTTCATATGGAAGCTTAAATGGAATCACCTATATATAACGACATAATTATAATCGAAGCAAGTTTCACTGTGTAACACTATCCTGTTCATTTTTATTATTTTTAAAATTTGAAATAATATCTTTCTACCGTACCGTGGACTAAAATAATTTCAAAGAAGAAACGATTCGATTACATTAAAAAGAAAATTAATGATACTATTATAAGTCTTCAACGTAGGGTTATTCTGAAAGAATATAAATCTGAAGCGTGGCATAATTGTTTTTAAAACGACGTTAACGTCAGTAAACTAAATGTAAGATTCGAAAAGAGCCTATTCCGTTGTTAAAATTCAAGATTAATTGAATAAGATATACTAAATATAATCAGCAACATAATTTCCCAGTCATATTTTATTATACGCCACTGCATCCAGCGATGCTTGCTTAAACGCGACGGCTATCGAATTTTCTTCTGCTGCTGCTGCTGCTACTACTACTACTCTACTACTACAGCAACTACCTGGAATATGCGTTGAACTTGTTGCCACCTCTTTCTCTTCTTCTGCAGGTGTTCCACGAATACCCAGCATACTTACACATTGTGTGATAACGTCCTGCGCAACGGCGTGCCGCTCCGTAAAAGGTAAACGAGTATTGTTTTAGTTTCGGTGGTGTGGGTTCAACAACGCACGTGTATATGTGTGTAGATTCTTGCTTTGAAAATATACTCGCCGTGACTACACACACAAACACCTCCTTTTGCTCTCAAGGGAATATACGCCGTACGTATTTTGATGTGTTGAAAAATAATTTTCGTTTACTGTTCATGATGATGTGGTTTCGAACAGATTTTCATCGATTTTTAACATTATTTTATACGTGGTTTACATATGCACAGCATTACATACAGAATGTGAAAATTCAAAAGAAAAAACCTTTTATTCATATTCATATATATATATATATATATATATATATATATATATGAAATACTTATAATAGAAATATTAAATATAATATTAATTTGAATCTTGTATAAAATATTTCAAAAAAAATATACCTATTTATAATATTTAATGAAGATAAGACGTTTGAATTATAATTTACTTAAAAAATAAATATATATTTTTTCATATTTTCTACTGAACTGCAATATATAAACGTTAACAGACTCTTTCTTTTTAAAAAAGAAATAAAATAAAAATGATTAAATTTTCAATTAAAAATTAATTTTTCCCATTATACACATTTGTAAATGAAATTTTCAATTTTATTTTAATTATTAAGTAGAACAGCACTTATTTCCTCGAATAAATTTTCAATATTAATAAAAATAGTCAGTTAAAATGTGTGTGTCCTATTCCGAAATAATTAATTATAAAATAAAATTTTGCTAAAAGAAAAATTCAAAATTACAGTTTAATGTAAAATAACAATTTTATCAAAATTGTATAAAAAAATTATTTAATAATACATATTCTTTATGAAATTTTAATAAATAATATTTTTTATAGTTCAAAAATATAACTAATTTGTTCATATTCAATAATATTTGAACAATTCAGTCAAAATAAAAATTAAACAAAATCAAGGAACACAATTTTAAAACTGTTTTATTAAGATAGAAAATGTTAACTCTAATAATTTAAAAACATAATATGTTTAATATTTTAATCTCGTGTATTCACATGCACCAACATTATATATATATATATATATATATATATATATATATATATATATATACATATATGTTTTCTTTCATATACCATGTGAATGAGGTGAAGTAGAAATAACTGTGTCTTGTGGCACAGCGGGTACACGCTTTCTTACTCCAATGGCATCCATTATTTATTTGAAGCTTTTGGTCCATAATCCTCTTATTTCTTCTATCGTGTCGGAATCATCCTTCCTCCCCATTAGACATCAACATTTTTAGCTCGTGCCTGTTTTTACACTCGGGCGCATCTGAGTTGTAGGATTTTATTTCTATCATTTTTTCGTTATTTTTATCGTTATTTTTTTAATTTCCATTTATCTTATTTTAATCAAAACCAAAGCGAAGAAAGTATTTAACGAAAATTAGTCACAGTTTATTCGAAAAGAAAAATAGAATCTTGTTAAAGTCTAATCCATATAGTAAATACAATTCTTTACTTAATAAAAATTTATTATTTGTATAGTATTTTTTTTAAGAACTGTACGTCGTGTTTAACTTTTAATAAAATATACGTTTATAAAATTGTTATCAACAAAGTTATTCAGCTATACATTACAGTTCAATATCCTTATATATATATTTCCACTTGACAGGTTCAATATTTATGGATATAGATGCACGCAGTTAGACTATGTGAAATATAAAGAAAGTGCAGACAAAGTTCGTAAATTCTGCAGACAAGAAAATATTCCATAAGATTTCTCACCCCACATATGGCACAATGCATAATATCTCTGAACGTACGGTCGAGTGCATTTCTCAATAGTTTCCAACGAAAAATCGTCAACCGACCTTAAAAAATATCGTGATAACATTGATTATTTACTGTGTATTTTTTATAAATACAATTCACTGTAGAAACGTCAATATGGTTTTTTCAATTATATTAAAACCTTGTCTTTTTTTCAAATTATAAATAAACACACACACACACACACACATATATATATATATATAATAATTTAAACAGTATTTGTTATTTTAAAAATATTTTATACAAATTAAAAAATTATTCTTTTGAAACTGCAATATTTTATAAAAAAATACATTATATTTTCATATTTTCCAACAAAAATTCTCTGTTGACAATATGTATAAGTTCAAATTTATAAATAATGACTATTTTAAATATCTGTTCATTCTAAAATTAAAAAATATATATTCTTATATCTATTATTAATACAAATACAAAAATAAATGCTTAATACACCAACATTACCCCTTGATTTTCCGACATAAACATTGTAAAAGTTACAAACTCTTGAAAAAAAGACAATATCATGAACTGGAAAGTTTATAGTACTCATTATTCGACTAAAACTAAACTTTGTGCTGCAATTGGTACATAAATTTTCATCAGGCGAGTATCAAGAATCAACTCGATATATGTTCTGTTACAAATGAAACAAGGTTAAACAAGTTTGTACTAGACAACATTGTCTTTAAGGAGCTTTATTATTCACTGTGTAGTTTATATGAAGCATTCTACAATGCATTCAGTTATATATATATATATAAATATATGTTGCCAATGATATTTTAATATTGTATTTATTCTAAAATATATTATGATTTAAAGTGAATTATAAATAAAACTTCCTATAATCAAATAATATTTTTTTATAATATTAGTATAAATAATATAAATTAATACAACTCTATTTTTTAATAATGAAATATTAATTATCATCATTAAGAGAAAGAAAACATAATTAAAAAAAACAAAACTTCAAGCATCAGAACGTGAATAATGAATTACAAAATTAAAACATGAAAACATGATGAAGAAAAATTCTTCAAAATTGTAAAACTGTTATTTACAAATCTCTCTCGAGCTACAAAAATGAAGATATATATATATATATGAAAATATAAAAAAAAACGAACAATAGAAAAAAATGAATAGTTTATAGTAAAATAATGTGATTTGTAATACAAACCAAAAAGCTAATCGTCTGAGAAAAAATAAATATCTACAGAATCACATATACACTTTCGTAATAAAAATGAAAAAATAAAATCGGTAAAGAAGCGCGGTATTTATAAGACTACACAGAAAATCTGAAATTATTGGTCAAATATTATTAGTAAAAGAATAAATAGAATATAGGAATCATAATAAATTAAATATTCATACTAACATCATTATACATATAAAGAAACACACACACATATATATATATATACCCAAATACCAGGGAGAACCGCCCTTTAATTGCTGCACTCACCCTCTCGCCCCTAATAAATAACAAAAATTAACAAATATACGCACAAATAATATGCGTATAGTATAAGTTGTAAAATTTTTATAAGAAAAGTTGACAAAAAATAACAATAAAGTACAATGTTAAAAAATTTAACAATTCTTTTGCCCTAAACCTTCAACAAATACAATATTTTGGATAAATTTCTTATCAGTTTTACACTGAAATTGTGTACTTGTTTCGTTGTATACCGTGAAAGAACTACATATATGTGATCTGATGTCAACCAATCAGAACACGAATAAACAGTTGTGATGACGATGAAGATTTTTTTAATATATATATATATATATATATATATACGAATATGTATATATATATATATATATATGAATATATATAGATATATGTATTTATATATATATATATATATATATAATTCTAATATCAAAAATAAGACAAAACTTAAAAAACGTCATATGCAAAATGAATAACAAACACTATTCTTAAACCATAAGAAAAAAACAAATTCTTGTTTTTATATTTATGTATATATATATAGAGAGAGAGAGAGCGAGAAAGAAATATGATAAACAAAGATATTTTATTTTTTTAAACGAATTTTTATAAAATATTCATGAAACATTCAAGTTTGAAGATAACGTCCGAAAAACTAGACGTTTATTTTGAATTTTACAATAATAGAATTACATACTTTCTACTAACTTTATTCAAACTGAACAGAAATTGTAAATAGCTCTTAATAGAATGTCTGTACGCTATTAAACATCTACAGAATAGTTTTTATCATGAAAATAATGTAACTCAGCTTTTCTACCAAGCTACAAATAATATTTTATCAATCTCTATATAAGCTACGTTTATATACAAAATATTCAATGTTTAATTCAAATTGTATTTGACAGTTATATATATATATATATATGTGTATGTGTGTGTATGTGTGTGGGTGTGTGTGTGGGTGATTGGTTAGTTGGATGTGGATATACGTGTATGTTTGTGAGTGGATGAATGGCTGTCTGGGTGCAGATGTATATATAAACATTTACAAAAACATTGATATTAAAGTCTAGTCTCTGAAACATCTACTTTATTTTTCCTCGTATCTCATTTCACTGATCTATACTAATAGAGAAAACTATGTTCTATATTAAATTACAGACATTCTTTACGTAGCGTTCTATAGTAGACCGATCGGCACTACATACTTTTCTATTCGTTTATCTATTTGACCTTTTATCTATTCTATCCTGTCGTATGAATATTTGTTCACATATCACGTATTCAAATATCTAAAGATTTACAGGTTTTTCAACAAATTTTGTACACAAATATCTACTCAATTTTGTAATGACACAAAAATTATATACATAGTAAAATGAATTAATCATTAATTATGTTTGTGTTAATATTTATATTCGAAATAAAAAAGATTTTCAAATAATATTTGAATAATATGTATGTTTTGGAAAGTGGTGTCATTTTTAATATTAAAAACTATGAAAAATATTTGTCAAAATAATGCCAAATCATTTTGTAAATATAAGAATGTTTCAATTTTTTTAAATAATAAATAAAAAGAAGAAGAATAATTAAATTTTGATTATATTTACATAAATCGCCTTTTGTAAGAAGGTAGACGAATAAAAATTTGATTTCTTTTAAATTGAAGCTCTGATTTGAGAAAACCTTCAGAAAAATTAATTAAATTGAAAATTTGTTTTTTCTAAATCATTTTTATTGAAAAACAACTTATATATATATATATATATAAGACCACATAATTTTGCTACATAGACATGCTGTTTTAATACCCAATGACTATCGTCTCAAAATGTTAATATAACCTAAATTTATAATATATCAAATAAATAAAAATAATGTGTATCACATTTCTTTAAAAATATAAAATTATTTTTGACAATTTGTAATATTTTATGTAGTATTATGAGATTTGTGTTATTTATTCTATTTAATTTTTCTATTTCGAATTGATTATTTATAAATGTATATACTTACTAAATTGATCTTATTAGATTTTTATTATTTACATTAAACGTTAAATCAATTACAAAATGTAATAAATAGTCAGGAAAAATAAAAAAAAATAGTTTATACATGAATAAACAAAAGCTTCATAAAATCGAAAAAAGAACCGAATATAAATAAGTAATATATTTCTCTAAGATTCACTTTACAGAAAAAAAGGATCAATACCGAATCGTAATCAAATTTTATTAAAATAACGTGATAACACGTCAACTAACACAACTCAATAAATAAACCAATGTAAATAAATTCTGATTCGATCAGTTCGATGTCATTACGCTAATCGAAAAATAGATGGTAGCAGACATTATAAGAAGATAAACTTTTTATTATTCGTTTTATGGACGCCAAATTACTAGGAAAGCGAACGAAAAGATACGAATGTTTTCTTTTTGGCCGCTACAGGTATAGCAGGAACGTAGACTATAGATACTCAGATATTGAGTGAGTTTCGCAGTGTGAGATGGAGACATACCCTTTCTGAAATATATTTCGACAGTCCATGATCAAATTTTAGATATATGGTCTTGTAATTTCAAGACAAGTTTACTACTTCATTGAATCACAGAAAGTATTTATGTTTTATTTCTTTTGCTTCGTTACTATTTTATTATTTAATTATATATATATATATATATATATATATATATATATACATATATATGTGTGTATGTGTTTGTATGATACTCACACTCACACACATATTTGAAATAATTTAGAAACATTTCTAAAACTATTTCAAAACAATTTACTTGAATAAATATCAAAGTTAATTACCAAAAGTATATAAACTTTAATATCACAAAAAAATATTAAAACTCAATACAAATTTTGTATTTCATTTAAAGCAATCAATAGATTGAATCATTTAAACTAAATTTGTAATTGTATTATAACTTGTAAAGCAATAAAACAGTTTATCAGTATGTAAACTGTAAAAGAATGATATTTTTTTAATTAATTAAGTTTGGAAATTATCTCTGAATGAAAAACAAATTCTTCGATATCAAAATTGTATTTTAACATCTAGAAAGATGTTTTATCTGACAAATTTTAATTTAGAACATTGTTATTAGGTTGGTAGGAAAATAATTGCGGGTATTGTTTGAAATTTGAAATTCTAAATCTGAACTCTAATCTTAATTTTTTCAATGAAAATGTGATTTTATCTTGTTTAGGTTAATATCATTTTAATGTGCATTTTTCGGTTTGTATTTTGGTAAATAACGACTTTAGTTTTATTATTAAATTTATTTTAAATTGAGTTATTCAATTAAAAATGGGAAAGAAGCAAATAAGTACAACTTTTGTACAAGTTGAAAACGAGTGGTAAAGCAACAAAAACTACTCGTATACTAAACGATGATTTTGGTATGGGTACTGTCAAGAAACGTACAAAAATTCATGCTGGGGACGGGAATCTTGAAGATGAAAAAGGTCGCGAGCATCCTTCTTCAGTTCGTAATGACCAACTGAAGGCGTCAGCTGAATCAGAACCACCCACAACAATTCGAAAGCTTGTACAAAAGGTAGGCGTTAGTCATTCAACAGTTCTAGACTACTTAAAACCACTTAAATTAAAGAATGTACATGAATTTTAATGTCATAAACCACAATTATTTTTCTACCGATCTAATAATAAAACAATTTTTGTTATATAATGAAACCTTATAAATATATTTTTAAATTCACACTATTTCAAAAATCTTTTTGCAATAATTTCCTATTACCCACAAATTACTCTATCAAAATGAATATATTTTAAGTTTTATTTCATTCTTCATAATGAATTATTTCTTTATTATATTCGAAATTATCAAATTTTTCAACATTTTATTTGAACTGAATTTGATAAATTCTCAAAAATAAAATTGTCATTATCTGATTACTTTCTTGTCTTAAAATTATCAAGAAATATATACAAATTTAAACTTTGTTTCATAATTTCAAAGCTCTTCTTATTTTAATACAGTTAAATATTTAATTTGTGTTAAATTATAATTAAGACCTAATAACACATTTTATAGAAAACATTTTTTCCCTTCTATTTTGAAGAAAATGTTAATTGTAAATAAAAAATAGTATATAATTTCAGTTCTTTTACACAACGCATTATTTTAGATTTTGTATTCAATTCGAATTTTATTAAACTTGTTTTTACTTAATTTATGACTCGTGAATAATACAAGTTCACTTCAAAATACTATGATTGACTTTAGATATTTAATTTTATTATATTATTTTTATTTCAAATCAATAACTATATATTTTATACGGCTCAATCTCATGTTTCAATTAACCGAAATAAATTTAACGGAGATACATCTGTCAACATCATTTACTTAAATAAATTTCCTATTTTTTTACAGACTTCGTTATATTTATTAAAAATATTTTATAAGTATATTCTAAAAGGAAGACCGCTAATACATGAATTAAATATATAGCTTTTTAAGGTAAAACTTATTACATTTTTTAATATAACATTTTAAAATCTATGTCTAAAATGATATTTAAAAAAAAATAAAAAAATTACAAATGTATATGTAATGTCCATAAATATTATAATGTATATATATATATATATATATATATATATATATATATATATATATATATATATATATATATATATATATATATATATATATATGTATATATATTTATATATCGTAGCCTATCTGTGGAAAGTTTCAACAGCAACCCATCAAATTGACGTTGTTCATTAGTGGAAACAAAAGCTCTAGACGGCTCGGATGCATTGTCTAATGAGCTTAATAAGCTTCGACGGAAACTATACGCGAGCTTTACTTTAAAACTCTACATAATAATTACATTTATACCGTGAACACTGACTTTAGTACTTCCACGCATTTCATGTTCTGACGTTAATGTAATATTTAATTGAACATCATAAATTTCGGAACCTATCTCACTTAATACAATTAATTACCAGCAATACTTATTTTCCCTATAACTATCTCACTACATTCAAAAATGATCAAGCTCAGTTGGATTTTTTTAGGCGAAATTTCATATTTTTGTAAAAATTAACATTTTTAAGACACATTTATGGTTGTATACATGCATCTCAAAGATATTAAACATATATTTAGACATTTTCTAGGATACTGCAGACAAGTTCATTGAAAAACCCCTTACTTATTTTTCACCCAACAAACTTAAATAGGTCCATTAAGGCAAATTACAATTATAATTCTGGAACTATATAAATTTTTTTGTGATTAAACGCCACAAAAATGATGGAATCTTTATTGAATGCACATGAAGGTCTTAAAATGAAGTATAAATAATTTCTGAAAATTTTATAACCTTTTTGAACTGAATTCTTTATAAAAATAGTTATATTTTTGTGACTTATTCGATTAAAAATCGTTTATTTTTTGTAATTTTTCTTTTCTCACGGAATTAAAATTATTAAAGTGAATTTAGAAATACAGATATGACATTTTTTTTCATTGAAATGAAATACACATTAATATCCATCATGCAATATGTATTGACATAAAACTCATATCAAAAACACAATATTTTTTTCTAGTACCCAAATTTTAAAATATGAGTAAATTGTTTTATTTTTCTCTCCTCTCATAGGTGTGTACTTTTGTTCATGTAACATCAAAAAAAATTTTAAATGCAAACCAAAATATAGAAATATTATTTTACAAGTTAATCAAAAGTTACATTTCATAAAATGTAAAAAATTTACTTTTTTTTTAATAATAAAATTGAAAGAAATTACTTATTATTCACAATACATTTAGATGTTTGTTCTCGATTTTTCGTTTCTTCAAATAAAATTTTTATACTTTGTTTTTTTTCTTTACTTTTCGCAAAATACTTTTCGATATGAATATACGTTTCTTTAAATATATTTTATAATTAGTGGGGATTTTAAAAAAAAAGTGCATTAAACCTCTTCGTACATTCGTATTTTTCTTACTCAAAGACAAATTAATCTGTCACGCCAACAGATTCCTAAACTTAATAATTCAATTAAAAACTTACTTAAACTCTCACTTCTTTCGTTATGAACAAAAGCTTTCTGAAATACGAATAAGTGGCGTAACACGTGAAAATTAGCCAACAAGCAGTGAAACGGGACCGACTACTTTATAACCATGGAGACGATGATCTCCACAACTGATATCAAACATAAAATACAAATTATTCGCCAACGCATACCATCCGCAAGCACTATATTATACAACATTTACATTAATCAATTTCACGACAGGTGTTAAACCAAGGTTTATTGCGGAGGCGACGCGTATTTACCTTACAATAGTAGCAATTACCTATTTTGTTGATATAAACTCTATTATTAACGTGTCAGTGTGTTGATGTTATTGTTTGGTTAAATCCGTTCAAGCATTTTAAACAATACAACACGAAAATGTTTTCTTCCAGAATGTTTTGTTCGATAGATTGATAAAATTGAACTAGATGTTGTTGAACGCTGAAAGATTTTGTACGGACGATTACTGAATAATAAATAAATTCTATTAATACAATTTCGAATATTAGGTATTTATTGCCTAACATAGCTTTTGCATGATTATAATTATTGAATTCAACTAAATTATCTACATTTACAAATAGCAAAAATATACTACAGATAAGACTTTTTTACGTTTTACAGTTTTTCCTGTCTCATATTTGAAGGTAAATAGAAATATATTTTTACAACTGTGTTTTGAATTTGTATTTCATAGAATAGTATTTTAGTTAAATCTGATATTAATATGGCATAATTCTTGTTTTCTATTAAAATATTAATTAATTGTTTATGTATGATAAATAAAAAATCAGCTTGTAATATTTTATATATATATATATATATATATAGAGAGAGAGAGAGAGAGAGAAGAGGTTTTCCAACAAGGAAGCAAATTTTTAAGAGGTTATATATCACAGATGTCATACTGGCAGCTGTATTTTTTTGATATTTGTTAAGCTTTAACATTGCCATTTTTAGTTATGGCTTCATATACAACAAAACATTGCAGTGAAATAATACAATTGTGTTATGAAAATGCACATTCTATAAAAAAATCTATTCGTAAATTACTCAATATCTATTCTTGACATACTCGTCCATCTGAATCAACAATTATTCGATTAGTGAGTCAATTTGAAGAGCCTGGATCGGTTAAAGATAGAGAAACACCAAATTGTGAGTGTTTGATGCGAACTTTAATCCAGTGGAGTCATTGGTCTTTACTTTTTAGAGAATCAGGCTGGTAAAACGATTACTATGAATGAAGAAAGATACCGAAATATGATAACCATTTTTTTGTAGTCAAAAATGGATGATTTTTTTTGCACGAATTAGACGATGCTTTTGGTCAGCCTATGGAAGAGGTGTTTCGTCTATAAGGTGATCGCCCCTAGAGGCGAAGGGTGCCCCGTCAATAGCCAAAGTCGGCATTTTAGATTAAATTCGGCTTATGACACTGTGAACATTCGTGCTCAGATCCAGGAAAAGTGAGAAAGAAATAGATGATACTGATCTGAAGGACATGTGGTTTCAGCAGAACGGTGTAGAAAACTGCACAGCTGGTTAAATGATTTATTGAGGAAGAAATTTCCTGATCAAATTATTTCCAGAAATGGAAACATTAATGGACCACTGAGGTCCTGCAATTTAACACCGTTGAACTACTTTCCTTACGAGTCACATTGTGTACTAATAATACGGGCCTGATTTACACTAGATGCCGCCCTTACACCACCAATCAAATGTTACCTCCCTCCATCCCCAAATTTTGTCTAAATGAATTAAAAAAATTCGTACCTGTCGGTAATTTTGAGAACATTTCTGCAGAAAAAATTAGTAATCACTTAAAAATTTGTAAAATTCTCCATTCATTTAATTTATTTAAAAGATACAAATTATGAAGTTCTGTTACATAAATTTCAAAAAACAAAATTTGAACTTCAAAAATTTTTAGATTTAATTTTTTATTTCACATTTGAGTTACCTGTAAATCGCAATTACGACTGAAAATAAAATTTCCAGCTTTTCAAATTGTGTCGCCCATCAAAATTCTCTACCCCACAAAATTTTCTGCCATGAACAGTGGCCCATGTTTCCTGTCTAAATCCTACGCTGCCAACAATGCTAAAACAATTTCCGACCTAAAAGATGACATCTGGAGAATAATTGGTGAGATGGAGGCAGAGTTGTATAGGAATGTTATTAGAAATTTTAACAAAACAATGATTACTTCAAAAAAGAACGCAGAGATCACATACAATATTATTTTTAATTTATAAATTGCATACCACTAACTATTATTTTAAATAAATAATCTTAAAATGTCAGCGCTAATTCTGTGTTTTATTCTAAATTAAAAAATTACGTCCTTATTGGAAAACCATTATATATATATATATATATATATATATATATATATATATATATAATAAATTAAATATTCTATTCTATGCCAGCTTTCTATATAATGGATATTAATAAAACAACATATCATTGACTTAATGTACAAAACTGAAATCTATCAACCTAAGTATAACTTGCGCATCGATTAATCAATTCACTTTTCTATGTTCTTATCTGAAAAAACTATTATTTGATTTGAAAATATATTATCATAAATTATACACTTCTTTGAATCAAATCAGTAAACAAAAAAACTGATTTCTTTAATGGAAGTTGCAAAAGAATCGATCTATAAAATATATTTATTTTAAATATTATATTTAAAAATTTTATAATAAAATATGTCTGATATTAATAAAAAAAATTATGAACGATGATTTTTAATTGTCTATATAAAAAAAATTAAAAATTTTTTAATTATAATTTGTTCAAAAATCCACAATTGGATTAAAATAAGACAGCTTAAAATGTTTCAAACTCTTAATAATACATTCGTATTTTTTTTTTGATAATTGTAAACAGAAACCATTGTAGATACTTTTATCGATATTTAATCATTTTTATTTAAATATGCTTATTATATCCAATCAAACATTGATCATCAATTATTAAAAAGTTAAATGTTTCATCACACTTATTGAACATTTTCATATAATATTTCATAAATTTTCTTGATACAATAAGGTTAAATTTTAACAGATAAATAAATTGTATAAAAATCATCTTATTCATATATCTAATAATAACAAAAAAACATTTAATATCGTTTCCATTATTAATTAAAAACTTGAAACTATTTATGTTAACTCTGCTCCATCATGAACAACTGGTTACACGTTTAATTTATTTTCAAGAAAAAATTTAGAATTATTTTGCTGAGAAAGTGGCACTGTTGGAAGATGAGTCCGAAAGAAGAGATGAAGATTACTACTCTAAAAAATAACAATTTTAAAAACAAATCTGTATCAACTGTTGATTAAAAAGAAATGAAGTTGAGAAATAAATCAAATATTTGATATCGAAAGTTTTGTAAATCATTCATAAACATCTAGGAATATCAAAGATTAGTATAAGACAGATATCAAGAATACTAAGTATAATTTAAAAATTAAAAAAGAGAAATACTGTAAAGACTTTTTTGGAAGTTTGAACTACTGACAAATCCTATAGATCTTATTGAACGTTACTAGCACATGATAAAACTTACATGAATTTTACATCAAAAATACATTGCAACTACTAAAATGTGAACCAGCTGGTAAAAGACGGTGATTCAAAGTAAGCAAAAAATCATGTTGATCATTTTTTTAGGATTGAAAAAGGATCTTTTTAAAAAAAACTTCAAAGAACATAACACTGTTATAAATGTGGTCTACTCTTCGGATTTTCTGCTTTATTTGGTTCTATTTATCGTTGAAAATCAGCAAGGAAAAAATCAATCGAGAAATCCGTTTATTACACGATAACGCTCCGGTTCACAATGCTGACGTAACAAAGGCTACTAAATGTGGCTTCACAAAGATTGAAAAAATTTAAAGTCTAGTGGTTACATTTCATTTTCAAGCTTGAAAGCTGGTCTTATAAGAGAAAGATTCAGCTAACGAAAATTGCTAAATATTGTTTTTTATCATTTAAAGAGAAAACTTATGAATATTAAAGTAGTATTTATTTTTGTTTGATATGTGCACTGGTAAACAAGCCGTTATATTAAAAAAAATAAAATAAATGAATGTAAAAAAAATCAAATTTGATTTTTGGATTCACTATCTAGTTCAAATTTTAATAAATAGGATCAAAATCTGGTAAAAAAAAACTTTAAAAAAACAATCACAATTTGAAATAAACGAATTATAAATATCTGTAATATTACATTTAATACAATATTTAAATTACTGTGTAAAGAACACAATGAAACGAGATTAAATCAAATACGATTCTTCATTCAATCAAACTATGGAGAACGTGGTGTGATAATTAGTAGTAATCTGTTTAAAATCGTCACATCGTATAAAAAGGTATAAATAAAAATCTGGCAATATCAAATTAGCAATCTGTAAAAAAAACATGTAATTCTATGTTGTGTTCCGTTCTCTGTTCGATACTTTTCTTTCCATAGGCGCGGCGCTGTGCTCTGTTGATAATAAAATAAACATCGACGTGATTTTAACGCGTTCACGTGACGTTCGCTAAAACTAAGCGACACGATGAACGAATATAATTTCACAACGCAATCCGCAGGGAGCTAGAACTAGCAAAGCGACGACGCCTTTCATGTATGTGAAATTAATGGGACATAATTCAATCAAGAGAGGACTCACTTTTTACTCTTGAACCTTTTTTGTGCGCAGTAATGATATTTCGTTATTACGTTACGTTATCTTTTTGAACCATTTATTACTCGACTTTTTGACTGCACTTAAGTTGTAAAGTGGACGCCGACGCCTTTATGGCTTGTGTCGATTATCAAACGATTCAATATCAAAGCGTTCACTTGGACGATGTTAATTTACTTTTAAAATTATCGATCGAATGACTCTTTTCGGTTTTATAAAGAATCCATTAAATTGATAAATGACGATCTGAATGGAAATTAAAAAATCATTTAGTATTTTTAATTAAGCTCTACTGGTTTAATCTCTGCATGTTTTGTTTCCAGTGAGAACATTATTCAATATTTGTATTTTTAAATATTTTGTTTTACATTAACTCTTGTTAAGAGTATATTTTCAAACAATAATAGAATATTATTTCTACTATATTTCATACAGACAGTTAATTTTATTAAATATTATAAACTTAGTATCATATATCATTTTTATTAATTATTTTTCATTTTTAATGTTGTTAACATTCAGTTGGTAGGAAAGTAATTACGGTTTTTGTTTTCTAAAGTCTAATCTTAATTTTTTCCATAAAATTGTCACTGCACCGTTTTCATGTTAATATTATTATAAAATGCATTTTTGGGTCTGTATTTTGGTAACATCGACTTTGGTTTTATTATTAATTTTACTTCCAATTGAACTATTATAAATAAGCTAATAACTAATTTTTGTATGAGTTCAAAACGGGTGATAAAGCAACAGAAACTGCTCGCAAACTAAACGATACTTTTGGTGTGAGTACTGTTAAGGAACGTACGGTGTAATGGTGGTTCCAAAAATATCATGCTGGAGACGAAAGACATGGAAATGAAGAAGGTTACTTCTTCAGTTCATAATGACCAACTGAAGGCGTTTGTTGAATCAGAATCATGTACAACAATTCTAAAGCTTGCACAAAAGTTAGGTGTTAGAAATCCAATAGTTCTGAACCACTTAAAACAGCTAGGAAAATCAAAAAAGCTATAAATGTATATGAATTTGAAGGTCATAAACCGAAATTATTTTTCGATCAACCTAGTAGATAAAATCTTACACTATTTTGTACTATTGAACAATATAGACATAAATATCGTAATCTTTATTACATATGAAAGCAAGAACATTAAGTTATAAATATAATATGTGTTATCTTTTTCATCGTTATTGCCACAGATTAGCACATACATTGTTTTAAAGAATATCAGATTATCTGCTTAATAAATAATTTCGAATAAAAATTATGACAAAGTCTGAACACATAAGGGTACATATTCTTTATTAAATGACAAAATAACTTTCCATGTTTTTCATTATTTTCAAATACGAAAGAAAAAGAAAACAAAGATATATGGTTTGTAAAATAAAAAAATATTTCCTTTTGTACCACATTTAATGGAGAATCAATATCAATTCTGTAAATAAATATAAAATTTATAAACTGCACTCTTGCAAAAACTAAAAGAATTTAAAAGTGATAATCTTATATTACATTTTATTAGATATTACACATTTTGTATCTATATCAACTCTAGTTTCGAATTATTAGCTCTTATAACTTTTATCTTTGAAATAAAAAGCTAAAAATGCTGATAAAACTTTTTTTCATATGAAAAATGCTTATAAATTTAGTAAAAAATTAAGAATTGACAAAATTTAGATTGAATTATTTCTTAAATATACAAGAACTCTGTTAAAATCATAACAAAAGTGTAAATAAAACACATCTACACTTTTTTATAAAAAGTCAATATTCTATTTTTAAAGATATATAATTTTAAAAACAAGGAAATTTTTATTTATATACAAGTTTCCATGATTAACAGGTTTTCATTATCTACTACCTATCATGTTTCCTTACCATATTAAATTAATTCAAGCATAAATTTTATGTTAATTATTAATAATCCTGATAAATAAATTAACATTTAATTTAGTGTACATATTAAATATAGGTAGAGAGGGGAAAGGGGAGAGGGGAGAGGTAGAAATAGATTCCAAAAAATCGATTTGAACTCAAAATTTCGAAAAGAACATAGTTCTGCTTTTTCCTCCTTACCAATCGTTTTATCTCTTATTCTCTCGTCCTAATATAATAATAATTTCAAATCGGACATGAATATATAATATTTAATTTAAAACGTTTCCTCCATATTTACTTTGAATTAAAATAATTCTATCGCTGAAAAATCAAACATAACAGTATAAAGCTTAACTGCTCCTTTGTCAACACACGAAAATTTACATATTTTATCATATGCATACTAGATGTATTTATTTGGCAAACTTCTTGATTATATTACACACAATGTTCTAAGTCAAAATGTGACAAATGTCGAAAATAAATATGTCTAGTGTAACGTAAACATTTATTTAACGTCAATAACGCCTGTCCTGTTCCCTATAAATATATTATTGGACTTACAATACATACAGATCGAATGTAAAACGTTCAATTTATCCTACAAAACTATAGTTAATTAAATCTCATTCTTAATTTAAACCGCAGTTCTCTGCGCTAACGATATGATGAAAATAACTACAAAGTGAACGTTGAAATACAAATAATATTTATACAGTCATAACCAGATCATATTTTTGTTGCAAATATAAAACATGAAAGGAGCGAGATCTACTACAGTAATACTTTTATATTGACAACAACGCAAGTGTATATATTTTGAAAAGTACGCAATGGGAAAAAAGAAAATACAATAAATCAATAACATTAAAACGAGAATCACGTTAGCGAACTTGATGAAACTTTACTGCGTAATTGGTTGCACACATTTATTTTTTTAACAATAAATCATAACTGGTTCGGTAGCACAGTGATTATTCAGTTTTCTGCCAGTTATTGAATTTAAAACAATTTATAATATTCAGTGTAGAAAAGTTTCTTAACTATTTTCAAATATATTTGGTGTAAAAATTAATTCTGTGCCTTTAAATTGAATCAGTCATAACTCGGATTTAAATTAAAATACTTTCTCCTCATTTTAAGATTTTTGATTGACAATCTTAACATTTAAATACTTTATATATCTTTGCCAAACAGTTGACATAACCTCACAAAACAGTAGTGAATACGATGGTGTTCGAAATATTAGTCATTGCATATTTTTCTCATAATAGTTGAAAAAATGCTGCTGAAAAACCAGGAATGATTTGTTCAGCTTTGAGGTAATGTGTTATGAAGCATAAAACAGGCAAAAAATTCTAAAACAGTGAAAAAGATCCAAAAATACATTAGAACTTCATCGACTCAAAGCCACCTTCTTTTTTTCGACAAAGGATTCGTCAGTTATCCGACAGATAAAGCAAAGTTATAAAATAATAGAGGGATTTTTGAGCATAGAAAGTTATTCCATTTTTTCATAAACATTCATTTCTTGTAAAAAAAATTCAGCATTAATTTGTCGACCTAATAATTTTCAAATATTATAAATTTTAATATTTGTATTCCATACATAAATCTATCAATTCTGTACAATATTGTCACAACTAAAAAAAATATGTATTAGCTTATTGTATTAATTTCTCAAATCCTTATATTCTTCTGTACTTACTGGAAAGAAAAATCTTGGAAAAATCTATTCCAATTTGAGTATATTTTACATATTTCTATTACTTTTACAATATGGAAATAAAAAAAATGAATTATTAAAGAACTACAATTAATACTATAAAATGAACATCTTAAATTGTTTTTTTTAATTAAAAAACTCGAATAACAAGCTAAAATATTATAAGACATATAAACTATTTCTATTCTAAATAAGTAATATCAATAGTTTGAGTATTTTGTATTTATATAAAATTTGCTATACGCAATAAAAAAGATATGAAATCGAATAACCACTCTTGATTGACAATAAACAGCTAATCATTCCCATCTATTATAAAAATGCACTGGTATACTAAATTTGATTAAAACTGACCTAACAATTCACTGGCTAGAATTAATAGACATACAAATTGGAAAACCAATTTCGTGTTCGCTTAAAACCGTAATCCTCCCCAAAAAGCATACACATGTAATTGAAATTTTCGAACGAAATTTTGAGAACTGACGTAATACTTTTCATTAAAATAGACTAATTGATGGTAATAATCTATTGAAAAACGACTAGTTTTTAATTTTCTAATGAAAACATAAAATTGAATTTAATTGAATTGAACTTTCCTTCATTCATGTTCGATTAAAACATTTTTTATTCGACTTATTATCTTTATAAAGCAAAAATGTACATTTAAATGGAATTAGTTACATCTGATTGCATTTATTTGTAATTGGTTACGTTTACATTTGGTTAATTATGATTGAACGAGAATACGTACGGATATGTTTCTTTAATCGATTAGAACCGGTTGCTTGCATTTTTGCACCAATTCATTACCAAATTGGACGTATATTTTTCATACTTTATATACATTTAATCGTAATTGAAATGGTTTCTAGGTGAATTTTTTTATAATCGGCTTCTCATGCACGATTGAAAGTTAATACTGATCAATCATTGTCTATAATTAATTAATGTTTACTTCAATACTAATTTTTTATCTAATTATATTTTTATTTGTTTGAAAGTTACAAATACAGACCACTAAATATAAATTTCAATTTAACTAATCAAATTCAAAAAAATGTTGATATTACGTCCACATATTATCATTATAATATACAGACTGAGAAAGAAACAGAGAAATATTTCTATAAGTAGGAAGAAAATGAAATCCTTTTAACTAAATAAGTACTAGAAATAACCAATTTTCTATTTAACAGTTCTGTTATATAAAATAATATCAGTATTAAAAAAAATATTCGTTTATTTTGAACAAATTAGATATAAATAGATTTTTAAATTGAAAACAAATAGTAAATAATAAATGTACATATTTTATAATTATACGAAATCTGTACATAGACTTCCTTATATTCCACTCATCATTTTTCAACGTCAGTCATGTACAATATGTGCATCATGTATATGTCGTGAAAATTTTGGAAGTTGAATTTAAATTAATTTGTCCCGAAGCACTGTTGTCGCAGATAAATCAATAATCAAATATTTGATTAACTGTTCTAGAAATGAATTCCTTTATTCGTTTTATTGGAGAAATATATTGTATGTGGAATTTTGAAATTAAATGTATATATATAATACTATCCAAAGCATATCTTTTATTATTTTCAATGAATATTTTTGAAAAAAATGATAAATATTTAAAATAAATTTTTCTCTTTATTTATTTATTCCTTGGGTTTTATTTTTCTGTCAATAGACAAATGAAAATGTTTAAGATATAGCACTAAAATTCAATTTAAGAATATTAATTCGCTCAGATAAATATATTAATTTCTTTTATAAATCACAAACCTACTTTAGAGCAACTGAAAGATTTTACTCATAAATTTTTAGAATAAAACGATCAGTAGAGACTTATTTAGATACAAATTCACATCTATTCGTATTTATTTATGTATTAAACAAAACTCTCAAACACCTAACATATTTCTTATTTTTTTAAAATAAAAATCAATTTCGTGTTTATTAAAGTCGAAAATTAATTATACTGAGAAATTTGTAAATATAAAAGTATTAATTGAAAAACAGATTGCTAAATGAACAAATAAATAATGAACAAAATGCTATATTCCATGTCCTTAATAGACAGAAAGCCTATTTTACATAAGGACAGTATAAAAGAAAGAAAATATTCAATAAAACTTGAAAATATAAAACTAAATTTATGTATCAAAAGGTTTTTTTAATAACAAAAAAACATTTGTATTAAAATTACATTCTTGAAATGAAATAATAGTTCTCTCCGTTTTTATTTTCCCATACATTGACATCTCTAGATATAGTCTTCTCTTACACATTCCTAAAGTATATCATTGATTTTTTCATTTCTGTACAGTATCAGATACTATTTGAATAATTTAACCATTCTAATGGTACTTGCTAGAAATATACGTTAAATAAATTAAATAAATAAGTATGTAAACGATCAATTATACAGTTATAGTGAAAATGGGTTAACACAAACTCGCACCGAACTGATGCGATTGCATCCAGCGTTCCAATTTGTGGAAGTCGCAATAGTCAACGGTTTGTCGAACCCAACTATAGACGTCAAGCGTCTGGAGCAACAACCAATTCACCAGACGTGACACAGAACCGTACTTATCTCATTAATGAACGATATTCAAATTTTCTGCTGTACTGTATATAGTTCTCGACGAACGTTATAGCATGCATAAATTATTTGGAGTTTAATAATGTATACAGTGAAGTGAATTCGTACAATGGATTATTATTCACTATTTCAATAATTAATAACTATGTAAGCAAGTTTAAGTTTAATTATATTGAGAACGGGTTTATTGAATAATCGCATTATTGAATCTTTAATAGTTTTATATTGAATGAATAGTAATCTTTTTTAGCTTCTTATTCGAAAAATAAACTACTAAATGCTATATAATAAATAATATTCTAGAACTAATAAGAGTTTCACAAGAATAAAACTTATAACAGTTATAAAACAGAAAATTTCCTGATTGATATGAGATTTATAATAAAAAAATACAAACTCAAATACAATTCTCTATAATTCTTTTTTTTATAAAATATGTTTCTTTTAAAATTAAACCAACGAACAAAAACTAACTTGAAAATAAAAAAGTTATAGTTCTATAAATCAATCGATTAATTATTTAAAATTGTCAAAGAAGTTAACATCATTACTGCTTTTAAATTTTTAAATATATTTTCTAAAGTTCTTTACGTCCACAATGGACATAAGTGGCTTGGGTTTTGATAGAACTTTTAGAATTCAAGTTATTTGTGTAAAAACTTAAAAAAATATATTCCAATTATGAAAAAATAAATATTATATTTATTTTCATATTTTGACATTTTTTCATAATTACTGGCACAGAAACAAATCGTTGAATTTATTTGCTATAATTTTCTTATTTATATAAAAACGATTATATTTTAATAATTCACAAATAATTATTAAAAAAGAAAAAAGAAAAAGAAAAACCGCAATTATTTTCCTACCAACCTAATATTTTACTCTCTTTACTGTTCTTTGTATTAACAAATTCATCAAAGCATTTCTTTAAACACGAAACAAATCTTTACAGTGTTAAAAAGAACAGATAGTTTGGTATTTGCTTACTTGAAATTATTATAGAAATACTTATATACAAATATAATGTGATACATTTGAAATATTCGTTTGTAACTTAAAATTATGGTTTATATATTTATACTACATTCTTTTATGGATATTTCTAAATATTATTATTATTACTGATCGATAAACATAATTTTCAATTCGCTCTAACAATATTTTAATAGCATCAAACAATAACTGAATATAATTTCCAAGAAAAACATTATATGCAGTAATACTATATTTTAACATTATTAACGTTCAACTATATGACAATTGGTATTTAATTTCGAATATATTTGATTTCCTGTATCAATAAATCAATCAAATACATGAAATAATCAGCAAAAATAGCAATATCAATGAAGTAAGTAGCAGTAACTTCTGAAAATATAATCAATTTATAAGAAAAACCATTATATTTGTTTTTGTTTCATTATAACGTTCTGAAAATAAATTTAAATTTGATTTCTAGTGCTCCTATGAAATAATTAGATTATGCTTTTATAATATCGATATCCTATAATTAATTCCTAAAATATTTTCATTTATTAAGAATTGATTTGATGAAGAATAATATCTCTCTCTCTCTCTCTCTCTCTATATATATATATATATATATATATATATATATATATATATATACACCCACACACACACACTTTAATGAGAAAACAGACTCTCTAGGATCATAAATATTTTTCTATTTCGACATATGTTTTGAAAATATTTCAAATATTTTCCTATATGAAAGAAAACAATTCCAAAAACAATAAAAGCGTTGTAAACCTTAAAAAAAATAAAAGAAAAATATATACTTTCCATGGACTATAAACATCGTTCAATGGAATTGTTTTATAACGAGAATGAAATCTATTCGTTTTAACTCTGAAAAGAAAACTCGCATGAAAACGTACGCTAGAAAGCGTCCAGGGAAATCAAACACCTCGCTGGACGTTCAACGTTACTACCATACGCTCTTCCGTGTACTTTAAAGATCGCCTTTCAAGCGACGTGCTGACAGAAAAAAGAAAAAGAAAACTAATATGTCGTCTGTCACAGAAATCATTGGACATATATTTAGCGCTCTTGTGGAATATTGACGAATATGTTTAAGGCTCTTTACGAGGATATGGAAGTAATAACGTGTCAAGATATTTCCTTTTCTTTAAATATAAAAATCAACGAGACAGTTATCAGGTTGATTTTATTTATTTTATATAATCTCAGTAGAACAACGTGGAGTATTATTGAATAGTACGCAATTCAATAATATTAGATTTATTTTACAAAATATTTAGTCAACTGAAGTCTACCATACTCAGTTTTCAAATTGAAAATAATTGTTAAATCATGTTCCAAGAATAATTTTATTAATTAATTTCAAACTCTCATGTATATACATATATATATATATATATATATATATATATATATGATTATTATAAAGGAAAACAATATCATTAAAAATGAGACAATCGTCGAGCGCATACATAGAAACTGAGTAATGACATTGTCAGAATAGAGCTTTAACCAGCAAAAAACTTCACGGCGGAATTATATTCGCAAAAAATTCTCATTACGTATTCTAAAACACAAGTAACATTTAACGAAGTACAATCTTCCAGCGAGAATTATAATTCATAAAACGTTTTAACAACAATATTACTAACCGCAGGACGATTTTCAACTTGCAAGAAGGAATTTTCATCTACTATTTGTTTGTAATTTAGTGAGTTTTACGAAAAGTTTTTCAAGTCGTGGCAATAGCGCACGAAGAACAACCTTCTACCATAAACTAGACAACAGCACACCACATTTATATATATATATATATATATATATATATATATATATATATATATATATATATATATACACATATTGTATAGTTGGTAAAATGGTTAATTTTTGAAAGAATTAATGAATGATAAAAATGAAAACAAAAATTATACTGTTTTAATAAAATATATATTTATATATTATATGACCATTATTAGAATAACATGATTCTTTTCAAAAATTATAAATATAACAAAATATAACATCTATATAAAAGAAGAATTCGTCAATTTTTATAATCTGTTACTTTCTATGAAAACCACTAATTTCTAATAATTGAAAAAATAATTTATCAACAAAACTTTAGTTTAAATAAAACATGAAATGATATTAAAATAGAATACCGTTGTAAACACCAATATTTTTATTTTATCGTATCAACAATCTAATAAATTGAGAAAGGAAATCATGAAAAATTAAAATATTATTTCTTTATTGAACGTCATTGCCCTAGACTTTCTGTCCTGAACAGGTCTACTTATAATTATTATTATCTGTGGCAGCGAATTGAAATTCTATCCTTATTATATAAAATTTCAAATCTATTTTCAGTAATTTTTATACTATTTCAATAAATATAGCCGCACAATATATAAGTAGTTGTGTAGAATTTTGTACCGTAACAGCTAGTTTTATTTCTGTGATTGTTTCCTATTTTATAACCTTTTTTTTATTCTTAAAATTCGTCAAAAAAAAATACCAAATTAAAATAATTACACAATATACATATTATCAGCAGCAGCGGTCTATCAGTTCACTGCTGGATAAAGGCCTCTTCCATAATTTTCCATTTTGTACTATTGAATACCTCTCTTTTCCGACTTCCAGTAATTTTTTTAACTTCATTATCCCACCTGCTCATTGTTCTCTTTCTTGGTATTTTTATATTCCTTGGTTCTCAGTTAATAATTTCTATTGTCCATCGGTTATCTTCTCTTCTTGCAACATGCCATGTCCATTTTTATTTCAGATTCTTCGCTCTTCTTATTACATCAATGACTTCTGTCTGTCTTCGTATCCATTCTATTCTTTTTCTATATCTTCTGGTTATAGTCCCTTATTTTTATTGATTACCACAGATTTGAAACTTCGTGAGTGGCACCATACCGGTTATCGTAAAAATGACATTTATTTATTAAACAATCTTGCAAAAATTAAACCTATGGCAATCACAAAACACAACCTCGTTACTTCGATATGTAGCAGCCGGTAGACTTATCGGTCGCCGGATTGTTTTTGTAAGTCAAGTATCGTTTCGTATTTTTTATCAAATTATCTTTCAATTTCACTGCAAGAATATATGTGGTCATTGCATTATGTAACATTATAAAATTGACAGTTCGGAATCACGCATTTGAAAACACAGCGTTACCGAGAATTTTCGCAGAGGAAAAGTGTGGTAGACTCATCAAAATTAAGCCACTCACGAAGTTTCAAATATGTGGTAATCAATAAAAATAAGGGATTATGTACTGTGGACTATTATTCCTAGCATACATCTTTCCATGCTTCTTTCTGTTATTTGAAATCTTTAAATGATTTTGGGATTAGGCATCCATATATATAATATATATACATATACATTCGACAGTCTAAAATTTCGAAATTTAAACATTTAAAAGGGAATATATTTTGTTTTAATCTGATATAAAATGTCATTGTGCGTATCAATTTATGATTTATTAAAAAACGAATTGCTACATTCACATTTAGATTAAAACACGTCGACTGCGGCAAAATTACATTTTGCTAAACGACTGCAGCACTAAATTAAAAATTATATAATTTCAATTAAATATTTATTGGCAAACCTTTTATATCATTTATATATACACTTCATAACATTTAACATGTATTTTTTATTTTAAAATAATTACTATCCTGATTATTCTATGATCACTATTTTCGTTTTATAAATATATATATATATATATATATATATATATATATAAAGTGTATGTGAGAATGTGTATTTATGTATGAAGTAGATATGTAATTACAAATTCTACACATATAAATATAGGATATATATATATATACCGAAAGTTTCTCAATTTTCGACAACGCAATTCTGTGCGAGAGAAGTGTATCACACTTTACAAGCGTAGAAAAGATATTGTAAAGAAGAGATATATATCGAATGATCTGCATGGGGATTTAACTAATAATCCTCATGGAGCGCAAGTTGCTTATATTTTAATAATTTCTAGGAGCCTACTAATATTATACGCTCGAGTATTAAGAGAGAAAACGTTTTTAATAACTTTCAGATTAGGAACTTGTCCTTTTTTTTGTTACTCTTGTGACAAAACTTTTCTTCGAAAGAAACCAATCGGTCCGTTACAGATTATTGAAAATATGACGACGCGATGACGTAATATTTTAATGAAAAATTGTTCATCGATTTTGCAGAAACATACTTGTAATTTAATAATGTTTTATCCATATTTCGTATAACTAACATTTCTACATAAACATATATATATATATTTTTTACAGGGAGAGAGAAGGAGAGCCTAAATACAATTAATTTTGTATTTATTGCACTTAAATATCTTTATTTTTAAGAAAGAATATATCATGTTTTTAATTTTTATTTTCCCTTTATCATAAACTTGCGTACTACCAAACTGTGTTAAATAATAATCCTTATATTTTATTTTATTTATTACAACATAGAGTGATTCGACAAAATAATTAAACACTGTATATTATAATAAAAGATGATGGAATATTATAGATTCAAATGAAAAGCGTTTGAATCTATTTGGTGTACAAATTAATTCGGTGCCTTTAAATTAAATCAATCATAATTCTGTTTTAAATTAAAATATTTTCTCCTCGTTTTACGATTTTGTAATATAAACCTTAACATTTAAAAACAATATATATTAGCTAAGCAGTTGGTATAACATCACAAAACAGTAGTGAACACGATGACGTCCGAATACAAACATATTATGCGTTGCATATTTTTCGCATTCGAAATGAAAAAAATGCTGATGAAGTCATGAAAATTATTTGCTCAACTTTGGGAGAAGCTATTGTGACGCATAAAACATTTAAAAAATGCTAAAATAGTGGAAAAAATCCGAAAATGCAACACGATTTCATGGACTTAAAGCCGCCATTTTTTTCGACAATGAATTCGTAAATTAACCGATAAATGAAGAAAAGTTATCGAAAATAACGGGGGATATTTGGAGTATTGTATGAATTTTATTTTTTCGGTAAACATTTATTTTCTATAAAAATGAAGCGAAATAATTTGTGTACCTGCATTTAAACATAAAAAAATACTAAAAATTAAACTTAATGAATTAAACTTGAAATTAATGTGCTGACAACGCAAATATTTCTCATCACCATAGATAAACATCTCTCTTCACCAAGGACTTTGTCCTGGGGACAAAGTGACGATAAATGTGATTTTTTATTATATAAATAATATATATATATATATATATATATATATATATATGTATGTATATATATATATATGTATGTATATACATATATATATATATATATATTGCATAGGTTCAAAATAAAAATTACTATTTGAAAACTAAGTATTTCATAAAATAAATGTTATGTGAAATTAAGAATATTTGTCACACTGTAAGTAAAAGTATGCTAGCAAATTTACTCTATTTTATTGATAATAATGGCCATAAGTATATGTTGAGGATAAATATCTTATATTTTTTTAATTAATATTTTAAATACTAACAAATTTCCAAATATACTGTAATAATAACGATTTTCACTGAAAAAACAAACGTACTGAACGCAATTAAAAGTTTAATGCGTTGGTTAAATATTGTTCATAAATCAATTTTTATGATGATCAAGTTGAAATTTGAAACAGCCATTATTACTACTAAAACAATTTTTTTTAAAAGAATTATTCCCGAGTATAACGACCTACGAGCGATTTAAAAGAACAAATCTTGTTTTTTCGTTTTCAATTATTTCACTAAAATTGAGCTAAATATATATATACACACAGTGGAATCCGCTTATTATGATTACTTTGGGACGTTCAATTTTTGATAAAAATAACCAGTTAAGAACATTAAACAGAAGATAAGAAATGTTAATTCTTGAATTCAATTTATTACAAACAATTATGACATTTGTACAATTTATATTTATCACAAACTATACAATTAATAGACCATTACATATATTATTTGAGCTACAATTCTTATAAAAAACTATTTTTAAAAACAACATAAAATTTATTTGAAAAACTTATGTGTTGTCTGTCGTTTGTTTGTGTTTATTAGCAATTTTCATTTAGTACGAATTTTCTAAAAATTCTTATCGTTTGTCCCCACGTATAATTATCAAAATTGACAACAATAGCCGAAGTTTGATTATAAAATGAATATTATTTTTAACTTATTTTATACAGTGTTTTAGCAGCGACTGATTCTGATGATAATAGCCAGTTAATAACATTACCCGTGATTGTAATAACCGGATTCCACTATATATATATATATATATATATATATATATATATATATATATATATATATATATATATATATATATATATATATATATATATATATATATAAATAAATGTGTGTGATTCATACATATACAATTTTAACTAAAAATAAATAATTATTAATATAAAAAATATTTGTATATTTTTTTGCAAACAGTTACCAATTTTTTTAATTGAATTAATTATTAACTTCTTACAAGGAATATTTGTAAATACTACTGGACTATAACTTTCTGATTTATTATTTATTGAAATACAAATAGGATAGTTTCATACACAATTACAATTAATTGTTATTATTTAATCATCGATTTAATATTACAATTATGATAATTGATCAGGTCTGATTGAACTGACTGAGCCGACAAACGATTCGATTAATGACACACATTACAGAAACGCGTTAAACGCGATGTCAACACAAACAAAAATGATTAACGCAATGTGACAAAAGTAAACATCATTAAGAGCGCCGTACTGTAAATTCACACGCTCTGAACAATAATGACCAGTGCGACGTGACGAATTCGAAATGGGCATTGTGCGTACAAATTCATACACATAAAATTCCATGCTCATGTATAAAATAAGAACGTGTGAATTTTGATCATCGCGCATAAACGAAAACTGTATTTGAATATTTGATAAATTTATTTTCATTTTTGATGTATTTGTTTATTTATCTACCTCTAGTTCGTTCCTACTTTCGTTGACTTGACCCTTTTCAAAAATGTGATAGCTTGACAACCACGATCGACTGTTTACGCTGTCATGTTTTACATTTTTTTGACACTGTGACATGTTTTAAGTTTATTTTATATAATTATGAATACATTTTACAGCTTACAGATTTTTGTCGTTGATAAGAAAACATTAAGAGGAATTTTAAAACCAGTTCAACAATTTACATTCGTTTGAATGTGTATTTTGAACGCAATCAAAAGATATTTTTTCTCTCATAAATTTGTTCTGGACTTTAGAAATTTATAGTCATATACCCTGATTTTGGAACTATTAGTTTCAATAAATTAAAAGTAAACTTTTCAACTACTCGCCTAAATTTTAAATTTCATAATCAAATTAAAACAAATATTTTTTTATCTTTCGAAAAACATTATCATTAAGAATCGAATTATTCAATATATATATATATATATATATATATATATATATATATATATATATATATATCAAATTGTAGAATTGCGTGTTTATTATTTCTAATTATTTACTCAATTTCACAAGTCTTTTCAGTAATGAGCACTCATGATCAATTACAGCTTGTTAAAATAGTTGACATCACTTAAGTACTAAATGTTCATTATTAATATAAAAAGTATCATTGCAAATGTGTAATACACATTTTAATATTTTCAGCAGAACGAAAACATGGAAGAAAACAATATTATTAAAAACAATAGACTCAGTAACACAGTTAAATTAGTTAAGTGATTCGTACTTTTAAATACTTCTTTTCACTGTGTTTTTTTACATAATTCTCTAATTCAAAAATAAATTTATAAAATATTACATAATCGAATTCAAAATTTTATCTTAAAAATTAAAAAAATCATGTTCTTTTTAATTTTTGAGATTTTTTTAATACTTTCATGTAGAAGCCTTAATTGAATCATCCTCTAAATATATATATATATATATATCAAATTGTAGAATTGCGTGTTTATTATTTCTAATGATTTTCTCAATTTCGCAAGTCTTTTCAGTAATGAGCATTAATGATCAATTATAGCTTGTTAAAATTGTTGATATCACTTAAGTAATAAATGTTCATTATAAGTGTCAAAAGTCTCAGTGCAAATGTGTAATACACATTTTAATATTTTTACCAGAACAAAAACATGGAAGGAAACGATATTATTGAAAACAATAGACTCAGTAGCACAGTTACATTAGTTAAGTGGTTCATACTTTTAAATACTTGTTTTCACTGTCTTTCTTCTTTTCCATAATTTTCTAATTCGAAAATAAAATTATAAAATATTACATAATCGAATTCAAAACTCTCTTAAACATTTAAAAAATCATGTTTTTTTAATTTTTGCTGTTTTTTTAAAACTTTCATCTAGAAGCCTGAATTGAGTCACCTATATATATATATATATATATATATAACTTTTGAAAATAAAGTAATGATCAAATATTTTAAATTAAAGAAAATAAATTAAAAAATATATTTTTAAAATGTCAAAGAAAGTGTGAAAATTGATAATAAAATATTAATTATTAAATATTTCTCTGTGTCAATTATATAAATTTTAAAAAATATAAAAATAATTCAGTGTATATTTTATAGAAGATATCTTTCATAGTGTATTTTTTTCATACCATTGGGTTTAATATCAAGTCATATCAAATTATATTCATGATATTGTATAGCTTTATTTCTACGAATAAACTGAATAGCATGTCTGCTTATAGTGTGACGTGATTATTTCACGAAGAAAAAGATAATTCCGGTCTGCATTTATCAATATTGAATTACAAATTGTCCAACGATTCTATTGAAATATAAATCTCGTAAGTGTTTTTTTTTATATCTTTTCTTAAGTGCCAAATAAAATTGTTCGTTTTATTAGATTGATTCTCTTTTATTTACATGCATATATTATTTGTAGGAGTTATCTAGTGATTAATGGATTTCTATTAATAATAGATAAATTAAATATAAACATTTTTCAATCCAAAAATATTTCACTAAACGTTTACTGCGGTATTATTTGTATTTTGAAGTGTCGAAACTTAATAGATTGACTTTTCACGTTGCTTTTATTGAACGTTTTCGCTATTTGTGTAGTTTGGGAGGATGTTGAAGGTAAGTTTTTTGAATCCAGAATGAAAGACGTTTAGAATACCGATCAATTTTACAAAACACACACATACAGTATTTACATATTTATATATATATATGTATAAATTTGTGTGTATTCTCGGAATATATTTGTATGTGTGTGATGTAGGTTTATTGATTGTCACTGAAAAATAACTATTTTATTATTTGTAAAAAGTATATGTAAGAAATCCAAAATGAAATTTCTTCGATTTGTTATTACTTTATTGTGATGTCAATATCGTTTTGAATAAACTATCTATGAAATATAATATGTTTTTTTTGATTTATTTTAAATTTGAAAATTGAAATATGTATAAATATGTATCAGTATATATATATATATATATATATAAGGAATTGTGAAACTTTTCAATACACTTTTTGTAAGAGAAAACATTATATACCAATAATTCGAGTAGTAGAAAAAATAATTTAGGGAATTGCAATTCACGAATCTAATTGATCTAATTATCTCCTATAAACATAAATGAACTTATATTTGTAGGGTTTCGATTACTTTTATATTACTCTTTTATGTTTACTTCCAGACTTGTTTCCTTGGAAATATTCTTTAATATTTTATTGTTTGAGACAATTTTTTAAACTTCAATAATTTTCAGATATATAAAAAACATATATACTTATATATATATATATATAAGTATATATATTTCTCTTCTCATTTATTAAATTTAAACGTTGACTTCTTGACATATTGGATAAAGTTGGTATTAAATGTAGGTTATTTAGTTTAGAAGATGTGTTCATTGAGATTTGCTACTTGGAATAAAATTAGAGGATAGATTTTTGGACATTAATTCATGTTAAAAAAGTTTTATTCACGTATGAAATTTTAGAATTGAGTTCAAAGTTTATAAAATGAAATTCAATTGTGATGATATGAAAGGTTTAACTACGATATTATGGAAAAATGCATAAACTATATTGTAGATTTAATAAGTATTATTAAAGTCTCTAATAAAAAAGCAAATAAAATATTTTTTTATGAAAAAATTTTAGTTTGATCTTTTTCATTTTTATGACACTACTTTTTGTGAAATATCAATATATCAATGTGTATATATATATATATATATATATATATATATATGTAAGTGTATATATATGTATATATATAAATAATTTTACTTCGTTACAAATTAAAGAAAACGTTTCTATAAATTTTTATATATTTGATTATTTTTTTATCGTAATTACGTCTAGTTTTAATTTATTTATAAAAAAAAATATATAGTCAAATGTATATTGCGACAACAGTTATTTTATTTAATTCGTAATGAAAAGATAAGTACAAAATCAATTTAATTAGTTCACAAAATGAAATTTAAACTCAAAAACCATTACAGTCTGAAATCTAAGAATATAAAATACATGCATAAATAGAAATTAATGTAATCATATTATGAAAAAAATGTGTATAAAAAAGGTATTATATATATAAGAGAATTTTAAAAACCATTATCTAGTAATTAATTACTTTTATAAATGTCTTATTAAAAAAACTGTTGAAAAACAAACATTTTAATATAAAAAAATATTTTTCTCCTACTAAAAAATTTTAATTGAGAATACATTTATAGAAAGTATTTAAAAATAAAAATTACATACAAACAATTATTTATTTAAAATTTCGTATTTAATCAAAAATACCAGGTTATTTTTATTTTTTATATTTGTTTTTTTTATTCATAATTTACTTATTCTCTCTTCTCATTTAATCTATCTTCAATTATTTTTTTATTAATTTAGAATATTTATTAAAATTTAACTACAACTTGTAGATAAATTTATATTATTTTAAAACACATTTATTAAAATAATCATAGAATTAATTTAAAAGTTGATTGCTTATTTTAACAAACATTTAACAATACCCAATTATTTATTAATTAACACAGTATAAAAAATATTATAATTATTGAAATAACTACATTATTCAAACGTTACGGTTATATATATATATATATATATATATATATATATATATATATATATATATATATAATGCATGTATGTATGTATAATGTAAACGCAATGATACGCTCAAATTAAATACAAATTATAAACGAATAAAAACGACGTTATGCGTAAACATGCGAAGACACGGAAAGAAAAGACCATAACTGATGGAATCGATAATTCATAGAAACGACGAACGTATTGATTAAACGTCTATATACACACGCCGCGAAAGGTAGGCAGACAGTTCAGTGCGTCCCCATTAAAAATAATTCATTTTTAACGGCCTCACATGATAATACTAAATGTAGAATGGAAAAAAAATACTGAAATGGGAAAAGTTTGACAGCAAGTACGCATGGTTAGTCTTGGTCAGCAAACAAGAACGACGAATAAATATAATCACAAACTTGCTTTCGCCCTAAACGTACATAGAGTAAAATGTACGCGTAGAAAGTGTCTAGAATCAATTTGTATTACGTCAATCTGATAATGGTTTTTAAATATTTCTGATTAATTAAAATCAATTCGTTTTTGTTGACAAAATGATTCGATTTTTTAATTATTTGCTCTCAAGTACTTTAGTTTCGCTTCTAAATCTATTGTATCAGTACACAGACACTAACATACAGATATACATATATATATATATATATTAGATTGGTGGGAAAATAATTGCGGTTTTCGTTTTTTGAATTCTAACATTATTTTTTCAGTGAAAACGTCATTTTATCTTGTTCTTGTTAATATGATGTGAAAGTGCATTTTTCGGTCTGCATTTTGGTAACATCAAGTTTGGTTTTATTGTTAATTTTTCCTCAAATTGGGTTATTGAATTAAAGGTGGAAAAGAAGCAAATAAAAGCAATTTTTTGTATGAGTTCAAAATGAGTTGTAAAGCAGCAAAAACTGCTTGTAAACTAAACGATGCTTTACTGTAGGTATTGTTAAGGAACGTACGGTGCAATGGTGGTTCTAAAAATTTCGTGTTGGGGACGAGAGCCTTGAAGATGAAGAAGGTCGCATGCGTCCTTCTTCAATTTATAGCGACTAACTGAATGCGTTAGTTGAATCAGAACCATGCATGACATTTCGAGATCTTGCACAAAATTTAGGCGTAGTCATCAAACAGTTCTAGCCCACTTAAAACCACTTAAATTAGAAAAAATATATGAATTTAAAGATCATAGACCTCCATTATTTTTCTACCAATCTAATATATATATATATATATATATATATATATATATATATATACACACATTACAGTAATCCCAAAACAATCAATTGAGTAAAGAAAAAAATTAATCGTTGATAAAACCACTTATTTTGTACAAACATTACTATTACTTTTATTATATAATAACGAAAAATATGAAATATTTTTAACACTGAAAAACCAATTTACTATAGTAATTTACTGTCACTAATATTAAAGTACGTCATATATTCGTACAGGTCTGTAGTCAAGGGGTGCCAGGAGAGGTATTGTCCTTTCCTGGTTGCTCCGTTTGTACCCCCTAATAAAATTTACAATGTTTTTGTAAGATTTGAAAATCATGTAAAACCATTAGAAAAATCTTCCTGAGGAGTTTATCTTGATGATTAAAAATGTTTCCATGCGCGAAAAAAAATCGTTTCTATAAGAGTGTTTCCACCATAACCCCCAACAATTTCGACATAACAAAATTTTACCCTCTCTAATATAACGGTCTGGCTACAGCCCTATATTCGTAAATTATAATAATTTACCAGCTAAACCAAAAGGAAATGAAATAAAAATGGATTTTTAAATTTACAAGTATCGTACCAAAATAAATAATTAATCAATGTTTTTTTATATAAATTTTAACAGTTTTAATCAACTTTCATTCGTATTTTTTAAATATTACAACAATATTCAATTTTACAAATTATTAGTATAAAAAAAAAACATAAAAATCAGGAAGAAAAAGTTTATAATAATTACAAATATAGAAAGATAATTGACATAACTGTTTCGTAACTAAAAACAATGAATTTAAATGTTATGTACCAATGGATATTATAAAATTGTATCAAAAAGAACGATAAATTTTAATAAACAGAAATAGCATTAGTAAAATTCATCTGAATAAATTTCAATGTAAAACGTACAAAATCCTACAGTTCCATTCTAGTCCGATGAGACCTACACCGTATGAAACAAAACCGTTAACATTCATCGACGCGGAAAATATTGAGAATCGCTGGATCATTAGCATGCAGTCTTAACATGAAGGTATATTATCAAAGCATCAACAATCAAATTACATTGTTCTGTTCTACCGACAACAGGTGGTGAACAGAAATGAGAGCAATCTTGATGCTGCCGAAATGAAAACAACGGCATTCATTCCGGAACGAGTTGGAAGTGGAAACTGAAGGATTTCAAACAGTCATTATTATAAAGATGCCATCCACTCCGTCGTAATACACACACGTGAACACTTGAACAAAATTATATACTTGTTCTGTTTGATATGTGCTTCGAAATTCCAAGCCCTAGTTTCTAAATTCTGTACATACTACAATAGTTTACGATATGTGAAGTGTTTCAAGTCTGTATTGTTGAAATTCACATTCAGTACTCACGTGGAAAAAAGTATAACGTTGAGAACAGGGTATGTTAACGGAGGTATGTGTGTGAGGTGCAATTATGAGGTATGAGGTGCAATTAATGATTCAGTAACACTGGCGTTATAAATGAAACTATTACAAACGATTTATGTTTTTTTTAATATTTTTTTACTCATTAAGTTATATATAAAACCAGGTAATACCACTTTTTGGCAAACCTTTAATATTTACATATCTGTCTTCTATATTTATGCATACAGAAACACATATTCATTTAAAAAAAAATCCCAAAAAGTGTTACTCAATATAATTTCACAGTAATATACTGGAATTAATATTTTAAAAGTATTTTAAGCGTACAAAGTTCAGAAACTAACCGAGTAATAATAACTAATTATTGTTATAGCATGATAATTATTTTTAAACGATATAAAAAAAAATAAAACAAATTAAAATTCTTTTTTTATATCTGTGATCAAGCTATTATATTTTCCTCTTAATTCATTTCTCTAAATCACTTATATATATAACATAAAACAAACTACCAGAAGATGGTTGAAGACTCGAAACCACTATTACAAGAGTAATTTGATGCAATCAAGATGAAGAGACAATAAAAAATGAAATTTTACAGAAATTTTAATTTATACGAGGCTGCTCGAATTGAAATTTCTCAGAGACTCTTGCATCGGTACGGAGCAAAGGGGAGCGCATTTTTAAATCGTATTCTCAGCTGTTATGAGACATGGGTGCATCACTATGCCCCAGAGTCGAAGCAGGACAGTATGGAGTGTAAAATAAAAGATGAAGCAGGTCCAGTGAAGGCGAAAACAAAATTGTCTGCGGGTAAGGTCATTGCCATTGTGTTTTGAGATTACTGAAGGATTATGCAAAATATTATGTAAAATATTGGGATTCAGCAAAGTAGATAAGAATATATTTTCAACACTTGTTTCATTTTGAATTTAACGAAATCGTTCATTGCATACAATTGTAAACTTTTTAAAAGTTATTAAGTTTTATCATTTATTTTTTCCTAGTCAAAAATTCGGTATTTATATAGTAAAATAAATATGCAGTAGGACATACAGTATTCAAAATTACAAATAAAAATTCAAAACTTATAAAAATAATTCTTATAAAAAATATTTTTCTGTTAGAGCATTTTGTTAATATAGAACAATTGTTTCAAAAAATGATGTATGTATGTATGTGTGTGTGTATATATATATATATATATATAAACAATAATGTTTTCACTGAAAAAAATACTTGAATTGTAACAATAACGTTTTTTTGAAATTAAATCTATATACTCAGAATTATATTCTGCAGCATTTATGATATTTCGTTTTAATTTTATATTCGTTATGGCGTACGAAGAAAATTCAATTATTTTTTACAGCATTGTGGACATCATTATATTAATCAAATTACTTCGTTCTAGAATTCTCATTCGATTTCGTTCCTTTTGCTTTATTTTGTACAATCATTGAATTTTGTAGAATATAGCTTACTTATATATTTGTTCGCAATCCATACACCACACACAACAATAATTTAGTATTGTGAACAATTGCTAATCTATATTTGAATTTTCAATATTTGAACAAAATATGGAATATTTTTTATTAAAAACTGAATACATACGTATAATAACATTTATGTTTACTTATTTCTTCTTAAAATTAGTATATTTGTTTTTTACATGCCACTTATATGTTTAGTTGATTTTTTAACGATTTTCAAATCAACTATAACACTTGCTTCAAAATAAATACAAACATACATGAATTGAAAAATATATTACGTATATATATATAAATTAGTCTCCCAATAGTTATAAACTTCATAAAATCTAAAATATGTTTATAAATTTTAAAATAAATTTACTTAAAATATAGCTTCCAAAATTTTAATCGAAATTTACTTAAAGTATCTTGGAATTTTTCTGAATCATGTTTTTTAAAAAAAAGTATATCATACGTTTTCAGCACACATTTTATGTTCTCTTTCACAAATTAATCACTACCTAACAAACTATAATTTTTCTTATCACAAAATAATAGGTTTTGTTAAACTGAGCTCTGAATGACATTGTCATGAAAATTTACATAAATCCATAAAAGTGAATGAAAGTAAATGTGAAGTAAATTTAACCAAAAAAAAAAACAAAAAGCATAATTGTATAGAATTAGGTCTAAGAATCGTTTATTGTTAAACGCTAGTCACAGCAATATAAGCAGATATAGTTACACATTTACATCATCTCATCTTTATCAGGTCACTTCCCACGCAAAAGTTCAACATTAAGTTTTTTATGTCTAAATCATGAAAGAGTAATCAGTAAGTAATAATTATTTTGATTATATTTATACAATCATACACACACAACCATATATATATATATATATATATATATATATATATATATATATATATATATATATATCACTCGCATTTACATGTTTTTATCAAAGACTACAATTTATTCCATAAAAATGAGATACATTATCCAAGACTCAAATATTGAAATTTCGTAGCCACAAACAAACTAAATAAGACACAAATAAGAAAAAAAGCATGCCACAAGTATAAAAAAAGATAGAAAAACGTTAAATGCTGTTGTATTACGATTAAAATTTGTATACAAATTTTCCACGCGAGCCATAGTGAAAAATGGTTGAATTTCAAAGTGAATAGTAACTGCATTAGATATTAGACTTTCATATGAGCAAACACGGAGTCATTTTCGTATTAGTTTAAATGCGAGAGGCAGTTCGTGCCGACAACGCTTTTGCATACATACATTATGCATATCCTTGTGCATCTCTCTCACACACGTTTTCTGCCCACTATACCATCTTTCACATATATATATATATATATATACACCCACTCACGTCTATACTAACATATACGAATATATACGCATATATATATATATATATATATGTATGTGTGTGTATAGTATATGTATACGCATATGTATTGTATGTGCGTGTGTGTACATTGAAAGCATTGGCACATTTATATCGAGTGAGATTCGACTAACTCCACTAAGGTGTAGAAGATTATACAGCAGTATCTCACCTATATATGAAGTGACGTGTAGGTGGTAAATTAAACCAATAATATTATACTTTTCATTTACATTATGCTTAAAAATGAAACCGTCTCAAACTATTATATACATATATATATATATATATATATATATATATATATATATATATATATATATATATATACATAATCATTCACACACACATACACACACATATATATATATATATATATATATATACATAATCATTCATACAGACATACCCACATATATATATATATATATATATATATATATATATATATATATATATACATTCATGTATGTATGTATGTGTTTTCAAATATCTATCTCAATTCAAAACATACTCTCTAATCTTATGACTGCACCAGTATTTGTTTTTTCTAGCTATACTTAAGCAACTAAATCAAGAAATTGAAAAAAATAAATAAATTTTATTTTATTTTAGCTTAAAGCTATATATATATATATGTTGTAAATGAAAATTTACTACTAAAATTTAAATGAAGTCATTAGATCAATAATGGTAAACTTAAGAATGATATGAAAAAATCTTTACTCCAAAGGCCTTCATATGGAATTTATTTTTTTTTAATTCTAACTACATTTTCTTTTTCGCCAAATAATCCACCAAACAAAATAACAGTTTAGTATACTTATAAAAATATACTGACTACAACATATATATATATATATATATACAAACACAGACCATTTTTTTTCGACCCCATTTCCATTAAATTAATTAAAAGATAAAGAAGTTTGGCAGAATAACAACTCGTATCGATTAACTAACCAATGTATTCGTATTCGGTCGCATCTTTCAAAGGAATTCATTCAGAGAATCATCTTTCATTAAAAAAGACAATGTTCTTGAAGGATTAACGTGCTTAAATCTAAACAATATTCTAATAGTACTTATATATAAAAAGAACACTACAGTCGTCTTAAAAAGTCAATGCATGAAATAAATCCTAATCCCAAGCAATGTCATCTAATCAGAGGAAGAGTGAAAAAGTCACTCAATGTAATTAGAGAAAAATCAGGCATGTTTCAATGGAATAAAAAGCAAAGAAGTGTTAAAAACGATACCATACAATATAATCATTATGAAATCACAACAAAAATGAAATACTTCAAAGATTAAATTGAAATTATCTTAAATAAGACAATTAATTGCTTTTTTAGTAAACAAGAATTAAAATTATTTATATCTTGTGTTTTAACATCTTTCATTCATAAAGAAATCATTCGTGTATGAATAATAATGCAAGTTGCTAAATATATGAATATATATATATATATATATATATAATATCCCATCAGTTTTTATATTGCAAACACAGTTTGCCTTTATCTAATAATCATTCAAATTTATGAGTGGAATGAAATTGACTATGGTAAAATACATTTATCATCTTTTTACATACATACATATATATATATATATATATATATATATATATATATATATGAACTCACAATATGCAGAAATTAATATTCTTTTAGAAAAATACGAATAATTCTCTTAAAGTCAATGAACACAAATAAGCCAAATATTCATTTCTGTTTATTTTGCTTTGAACGCCACTGATAAACAGTATTTTGCTCAAAATTAACCATTTTTTATATCCATTTCTGTACACATATATTAAATAAATGTACGGAGTTAATTAGTTAAAATAAACAATTTGACAATTCCCTAGCATCGATGAATACTATAATTATCTCGTTCTGTACACGCTTATCCACATATATATATTTATGTATATATGAATATATATATATATATATATATATATATATATATATATATATATATATATATATATATATATGTACGTAACATACACATCTAAATGATTGAAAATAATGTAAATAAGGAGACAAACGTTTATGATTTGAAATATTTTAAATTCAAAATACAAATTATTCTTATTTAAGAAAAGCAAATTATAGAGAAATAAAGTAATTGGCACTTTATTTTCATTTATGGAAAATATTTTATCTTTTAATTATAAAAAAAAGTTTTTTGTTTCTCATCTATATATAATAAGTATTTAAAATACTTCAAGGTAGTTAAAAACATTTCTTATAGTATAGAATTACAATTATTTTCTGAAATATTTATATACGGAACGACGTTCTATATTTTAATACAAATTTCAATTTACATTAAAAATAATATATAAATATATATATTATACAACCAGTACATATACACATAATTCATTGCTAATGTACAAATATTGTATTCAAATACTAATATTAAATATTTTGAATTTAATTACGTAAGTGAGTTCTGCATCGAGTGTTTATTAAATTGAAAAGTACGTAGAGCATTATATTATTGAAATACTAAACATTACATTCCGTTATAGATGTTATATAAACTGAACAAATTTATGAAACTGGTTTGTAAGGAAAAATATGTCAAAAGATGTCTTAACGCATAAATACAATTCTTTTGTATATAATAAGGTATATATAAAATTATTTAAAAACGAGAGAATTTTTTTATATAAAATATTTCTAACGTTAACAGGAAAGATTCGAAATAAAATATTATATTGAATGTTAAGTCTGAACACATTTTTGAAATACCTATTAAAAAAAATAATTAAAAATTGTAAATCTAGTAAGATCCTTGTTAGATTTATCATTTTTTTAAAAAATTATAGAGTATTGAGTATAAGTAAATTATAAAAATATAAATGAAATCTATCGTGTATATATATATATATATATACTGTGTATTATTTAAATAATATATTTGGGATTAAAAACTTACATAGTTTATTTTTCTCAGCTGAAACGCCGCCAAATCCAAACAGCATGAAAATTTGAACGAAGAGCAACAGTGTCCATCGTGAAACACCACCACCAGTTCGGTATGTTTTTTGCCTCCAAGGGGGACCTGGACCACCGGAAACTTCCCCCATTCTTTACAAAATTCGTTCCTGTCACCACAACATATCAAATAAAAATGAACGGAAAAAAATCCAAAATAAATTACTGTCAAATGTCACTTCGTAATCATGTCACAGAAAGTACAAAAAAAAAATCACAACAAGAAAGTCATATCACTCATGAGACGTTTGTTTCGAAATAGAGATCACATATTTATTCAATATGTGGAATAGATAATGTTAGGTTAACTTTAGTTCAAGAACAACGATTTGAATTCAGTCATTGATATTTCAAATGTTAGAGTATCTGAACCTTGAATTCTTTTCGAGATAAACATTGGCCGATACATCTTAAATGTCATATAGACGTCGTAATTGCCCCATGTGTATTACGGAAATAAATTTATATATAGATATCGCGTGTACCTCTATGATCAGTATTTCTTGTCACGATTTTGTAAGTCTGCAATACCGACGGATACCCAGTGAGCACATTAGATGAAATCTACTCGAGTAGCTTCCCCACACAGAATTTTTATGTAATAAGTTCGCGTTAAAAACCCTGGTGTACTTGTTTCTCACGAATCGTGTATTAAACAAACACAACAAAATGCACCGGACTATGTGTGAAAGCACATATAAACGGCCACGTATGGAAAATAATGTTACAGTTGGAGCATTTTGGTGATATCATTCACGATAACAACGTTTCTATTTCCGGACACTGGTTACTACCCTATATACTCCGAACTGTGAATGTTTTAATAGACAGGGTTTTTATAGTACGTTAGATTGTCGGTAGCAGCGTCCATGGCGTATTAAACAAGAGTGGGGAGTGGTTGACAGGCGTACGACAACGACGCTTGCGTAACTATGGCCGGATCGATGCTTCCCAGTTGCAATAACGGCCCGTTAGACGACGGCAGAGTCGTGACATCTATGATATATCGACAGGACTCGACGCATGAGTGGGAAAATTTGAAAATGTGTTTCGTCAAAATTGATTCATTAACCTTGGCACTGTTCGTTGTTTTTTATTTAAACTGGATATTAGAAAACAATACCATAGTACAAAACAACTCGTTCTGTATTTTAAACAGAGTTCAAGTTTCTCACAAAAAAATCATAATATTTGATAGCGTTTTTTTTTTTAAATAAATTAAATTCATTTTTATTGCTAAGCAAATAATTAGTCATTCTAATAAAACTTTTAACCTTTTTAAGGTTTTCGACAAATTTTTTTTTATAAAAACGTATTCATATATCTAAACATATTAAAATCACTTAGTGAGAAATCTAATTGAAAATGAAAGAGTAGGTATTTCGTATTTCAACTGCTACGACTAAATTACAATAATCACTTGATTTAATATTGTAATAAAATATTTTTACTGTAGATGTTATCACTTAATCGTCATATTCAAAATAAATTCATTGAAAATTATACATCAAAAGAGTTTTATTTTATTAACAACTTTTCTGTCATAATTCAGTCAAATATAATATTTAGTTACCATGAATGGGTGTATAATTTATAAAGAGATCTGAGTTCAATTCCCAACATAATTATAGAATAAAATAAAGAGGTATTCAAGTGGATAAATAGAAATTGTTCTGAATTAAATTCGTCTAAAGTATATTAATTAATTTTAGAAATAAAAAATCATATATCATACTATTATATTTAAAGAGTGAAATTGAAATCATTTAATATATTATATTGAAATATTGAATCCATCTATATCATTCAAATATCATAAAAGTTAAATTGTTAATAAAATTCAATTATAATTATAAACTAAAAATACGTACAGAACAAGAAAATATATTACTATTTTAAAATCGTTAGAAACTCATATACTAAATAATATTTTAAATAAGTTACAGAATAGAAAATTGGATATTTTTCTTCTTACAAAAAACTATAAAAAATCAAAACGTTTACTATAATGGAAAGAAATTTTAAATATCTATACTTCTCCAAAAATATAAAAAACTATAATTAGAAGATATTATAAAAATATATTACATGCAATGAATTCAATTGAATTTAAACAATAACTTACTGCTTCCATCACAAATAAATGAAAAATGAACTGAATAAATACATTTTCTTATAAATCCTGCAACAATACATAGCTTATAGAAATAATTGAATATACTCCTCCACACTATGGATAAGTTTACATACAAATTGTTTATTTTTGTACACATTAAATTTAATATAAATTAATCTAAAATTAGTCATAAATCTAAGAGTTTTCAAGCGATTTACGAAATCTTAACTCAAATGACAATACTATCTACGAAAATCTTTTTAAAAAATATAAAATTATCATAGATATTAAGATAAGATAAGACAAAAAGTGATGCCAATCAGTAAATGGTCTCGAATACCAATCAACAATACATTAATGAGTATTGTAATTAATAACTAGGTACACGAGACCAATATCTGACGATAATTATTGTTATAAATGAATTTAAAAGCTGAAATTATCAAAAATTCGAAAGATAATTGAAGATTATTGTACGTCATTCAATAATCAATTTTATCAAATTATAGAATTCAATAATATATCATTGGATTTATATCAAATGAGATAATAATAATATACTCCCTCGTATGACACAAAAAATATTAGTACATGAATATACACATATCTATATTAATCTAATCAATGTAATTAAAACAGCATATTATCATCTTAAAAGACAAAAAAATTGATAACATATGGCATCATACAATGTGGAATGAAACTGATCAAAATTTGTATATTTTGAAAAGGTATATCGATTTTGTTTAGAATTGTAGAAAAACATTAAACTAAAAGAATTGTATAATATCAAAAAATATGGAAATTCTGAACACGATTAAAAACAATATCTATCCCTAATTATCATAGCTTTTAATGATCTCATTTTCTTATCACTTTTCATTTCATCAAAATATATAAGTAATTTTATAAACTACTTATGCACACCTACACATGAAAATGATAAGCTATACAATTGATACATACACAAAACACATTCAATCACATACACATATACACACTCACACACACACACATATATATATATACTCGTATATATATATATATATATATATATATATATATATATATAAGCTTAAATGTTCAACTTATCAACATTTTTTACTTATCACATTGTTCGACTTATAACGTTTCCAATGTATAGTTAACTTTATAATTAAATTTACTTTCACAAATTAATTTTTTGCCTCTCAACCCATCAACAAAAAGAATTTCAATAAATAATTTTTTGACTATTGCTTTCAAAAGTAGTTCTATCATCATTAGAGTATTAAAGTACAGAAAAATCTTCAGATTTTTTAAGAGTAATTTATAATAATCATTCTTGTTATGTTATTTTTAACAAAAATATTATTTGTTGGATGAAAAAAAAACAATCCTTTATAGGAAACAATAAAACGTATTTCATGTAATGATAAAATCTTTTTAAAACTGAATAAATGAGTAATTTTTATTAAATAATTACATTTTTTCTTGTAGAATGAAAATAAAACATTTAATCTTTATATATCAATGAATAAAAATAATAATAAATATTTTAAATGCAATATGTATGAAACTAAATTTTATAATAAACTGAATAAAAAAAATCTTCAAAATTCGATTCAATATTAATACAATAATAATATTCTCAAATATAGATCCGAATTATCTATCCCTTGTACATTAAAACTTGCTATATTTACATTTAAATCGATCTCTCCGAATATTTTTTTGCAAATTTAGTAAAATGTAAATAAAATATGCAACGAAGAATAATTAAGTATATCAAGTATATCAACATCAAGCCAGCAATGTCAAATTTTAATACGATTTTGAATGATCCTTTACAAATTCAATACCGCAAAATGTTATAAAATACACATACATAAATATATATTCTAGCGTTACAATGTGACATGTGACATAATATTTTCTTATTTAATCCGACATTAATTGACATGTACACAATTTGAGTAGTAGGACTAACCGTTCATTAAAATGCAAATCTAATTTTGTTGCTCTATGCAAATTTTCATTTGATATGTATAGTTATTTCAATTGGTGTTAGTGGCACTATACGTAAAAATTGTATTTCTAAAAAGGATTTCTCGTTCTATTTATGCATAACCACGTATACACACACATACAAAATCAGACATATGGATATACATGTATGTATATGTGTATATATATATATGTATATATATATAAGTTAATTAAACAACAAAATTACCTTACAGAGACTTTTTTAATAATCTTACAGTAGTATAGATTCACAATCACGAAATGACTATCTAATTGAATGATTTTTTATTAGCAAAAATTGAAAATAATAATAAAAAGTGACAAAGAACTAATTCAAATTAATAAATAATACATTGTAATTGAAAAATAAAATATTACTTTTTGATTTTATCATCAATTTATGATACCTTTCGAAACTAAATTAATTGCAAAACGTTATTGATAAACTATTCACTTCATTACATGCATTACTTTTACTTTTACTTTAAATTAGACTGTAAATAATGAACCCAATATAAATGATGAATATATTAATCAAAATACAACACACACACACATGCATATATATATATATATATATATATATATAAGTTGTAAGTAATAATTCGATACCTTTAAATTGAATCAATCATAACTGTGTTAAAAATTAAAATATTTCCTCGTCATTTTATAATTTTCAAGTGCCAAATTTAACATTTAAAAACATTGTATATCTTAGTCGAGTAATTGTCATAACCTCATAAAACAATAGTGAACACGGTGGCGTCCAGAAAGCAGCATATTAAGCATTGAATTTGAAAAAAACTATAGCCGAAGCCGTGAGAATGATTTGTTCAGCTTTAGGGAAGGTGTTATGACACATAAAACTTACAAAAAAATGGTTTCAAAGGTTCAGAAGTGGTGATTTTGAGTAGTGATCAGTCGAGAACGTCCTGGATAACCAAAAAAAAAATTAAAAACGATGAGCTTGAGTTGCTGTTAAGTGAAAATACCTATCAGATTGAACAGAAACTTGCGCAACAACTTATCCAACAAAAAATGTCCTATCTGCTACATCTACTGAGAAAAAATCAAAAGAAATACCGATAGATTCACCTAAGCTTAACCTGGAAAACTATTAAAGATAAGAGAAAAAATAAGATGCGATACGGTCACGTACTCGTCCACAAGGTTCAAAGGGAAGGTTTTTTTGAATGAAATCATAACCTAGAATAAAAAATGAGTTTTGTATGACAATCTTAAGCTCCGGAATCATGTGTTACGCCCAGTGAACCATCTAATTCGACTCTGAAACCAAATATTCACAACTAAAAATTGTTATTGTGTATTTGGTGGGGCATTAAGGGTGCGGTGTGTTATGAGTTACTCGAACCTGGTTAGACTGCAAATTCAGAGTGTTACTAATAAAATCTCATCTTTTTGAGTGGCTAATTAGAAAAAAAAACCATCCACTGGCGAGATAATGAGACAAGTCATTTTACAGCATGACAATGCTCGGCCGCACGTCACAAAAACGACCAAAGACGTTATTTTTCCGTTGTATTGAGAAGATCTTCCTCATACAACGTATTCACCAGACCTAACCTCAGCAGATTATCACCTCTTCCGATCGCTTCAGTATCACCTGGTTAATACCTATTTTAAAACAATGGAAGAGGTTCAAGAATGCATTGACAACTTCATCAACTCAAATGCGCTCTTTTTTCGACAAGGGATTCATTAGTTACTTGACAGATGAGGCAAAGTTATACAGAATATTGGGAGATATTTTGAGGATTAAAATTTATTCCTACTTTCCGTAAATAAAGATCCATTTTCTATTAAAAAGTTACCGAATTAATTGGTACACCTAATATTTGAACTAAATAAATAAAAAAAAAAACTAATCAACATTCAGTAAAATCACTACATATAGCAACAAATTATATTTCTTTCAAATTATCTATCCAGATCTTATACAGTTCATTATAAACCTTATATTGGTTTACCAAATATAATCATTACTAGTTAACATTTCAATAATATATTTATCAAAAAACATATTTATAAACATTCCAGTTTCACGGATAAGTGAATTCGAAATTTGATAAAGAAAAAGTAACAGACAGTGAAGAACTTGATGTATACAGTGACAAGACAAAGAATTGTTAATGAATTTTTTCATAATAAAATAAAGATTCAGTAAGAAACCAGTTTCGTTTCAATGTTGATAAAATACATCTAATTAACTATTAATGCATTTTGCGTGATAAACACAGCGTAACTTGCATATTTTAAACAAGTTGTACTGTATAAACTAGACTCGCACTTACATACACTTATACATAAGTTGTTTAAAATTGAAATTGGACTTAGTAGTTTATAAGAATTGAGATTGTTCAAATGTCTTAGCAATTTTTTTTAAATCTTTTTAAATTTTAAACATCTTAAATTAAAATACAAGTGGTGTTTTTTTAAATACAATAACTCTAACATTGTTCACTGTTAACTATTCCTTGCGATTTTATAAAAACTATAAATACTCGTGTTTTCAAAATACATTATTAAAATTACTTCGAAAGAAATACAGTCGAATTTTTTTTACTACAAGAAACGAATAAATTTTAAAATAACGTGCATCTAGGTAACAAATTGATTATTTTATAAAATTGTGTAATTTTATTAAATGTGTAAAACATTTCAGAATTAAATATTTATTTCTGATGAAAACAAATACTTCAACATGCTATTTTTTCTCATATGACAGACAAATTCAACATATGCATTTAAGATATAGTAAATGTATAACTGAAACATTAAATATATTTTTTAAATTAATTTAAATAATATACTTTAAATTGAAATTCATTATTTCATATTTTAAATTCATTACTTTATATTCTATTTAGTAACAATTTTCTAAAATAAATTTTAAAAGAATGCGTTCTTTATTATAATATTTTAATAGACTGAACAAATTGTATTTCTGTTCGTTTTTTTTCAAAAAAAAACCGCATCCTTAAATAAAAAAGCGATTTTTAGTAAAAAAAAACTATGTACTTTAATTAGAATGCTACTTTGTTATTTCAAATCAGTAATTAGTACCGATTTATTTAACATAAGGAAATAATAAAACAGTTATGAATATTTAATTACAGACCAATATTAACTCGAGATAGAAAAGTCCATAATAGTAATTAATTATTTTCAACTATCTGTGAATAATAATCTTGTCATTTACAAAGTAAATAATATTATTATGACTACATAAATAATAAATAAATGATATATATATATATATATATATATATATATATAGACATTCACTTTATAAAAAAAAAACGTAAACAACCGCAACTATACATAGTTTAATTAATATTTTTTCTCTATTTCAATGCCTTTTTAATATTATTAGCATTTATGTTCGACATTATCTTAAGTGAATTAATTTTTTAAATTATAATAAATATTGATAAATACGCATATTTATAAAGAATAATACGTCATATATATATATATATATATATATATATATATATATATATATATATATGTATATCGTTGTCTTCTATTCCTTAAATGCTTAAAATAAAAAATACTATTGAAATTATTGATTAAGAAAAGGTTGTTATGTATAAATAATAATCGATATTATTACATTTTTTATATTTTTCCTTTTGTACAATTTAGTTAATTATTACCAAATTAATATTTAATTATTATATTACGAATATATAACTACTATGTAAAAGAATGTATGTCTTAAATCGTAATAATAATTTCAGGTTTAGAACTTAGAGTGAAAGTTTGTGTACATGATGATTTCTAAAGTTTTATGAACAAGATATCTTACTTCTAAGATAACGACTGCTTAATCATCTTCTGAATCTAATTCCTATTAAATTATATACATATATTATTTAATAAAAAATATTACAAATATATTTCGAATATTTTTTAAAAAAAAACTCACTTTGTACACATTAAAAAATTAAATAAAATTATATTGAAATAAATTAATATGTTTTTTTTATATTTTATAAAACTACTGAAGCTAAAATAGTTATCTTTTTATTCAAACTATTATTATCTATTGTACTTTTAAAGTACACACTACTAAAATGTTTTGATATTAATACTTATAATAAGTTTGATATTAACATGTGAAAGAGAAACCATAAAAAATATATGTCTAAAACTCAGTAAGTCAAATAATTAATTATCCAACACCCTGATACAGAGCTTTAAGTTAATCCCGTTTCTAAGCGAGGACATTTCTAAATAAATACGAAAAACGTTTTTCAACAAAGAACACGCATATGGTTTATCTGAACATAATATATAATTATCTCTATCTCAATATTACAAATGCGTTTCATTATCTTGATATATATAAATCACGCATAATAATCAAGGAGCGCTATACATATTGACTTATAATTTATAGTGTTATCTCTATTATTGGACGTTCGTTGTAAATTTTACCTGACCCAACTTCTTTCTTATCAATGAGCAAAGGTATTAATAGCATGAGTTTGGAATATAGAATTAAGTACATAAATACAGTCATAATGCATGAAAATCGAATAGAAAAATTTCTCAGTCGTTTAGTGCACGGCTGTGAATGTAGAAAGTTTCATTCATTTACAGAATTGATTGATTTTTTTTTGTATAGCGTACATAATCGAATTATAAAGATTACAAAGAGATTATTTTTTTTAATTAATAGAGTGCGATTAAATATCATATTAATATCAGTGCTGAGTGTGATGTTAAGTGTTATGCAGTATTAAATAGAATTCGTCTTATCATAAATAAAATAACGATTGACGTAAACATATACCGTGTATATGTGAAATAGAACGTAAATAAAAGTTACTTCCTTCAAATATTCATACACAAATTGAACTTATTTTCGTATGTATACATTGTAATATTCTACTCATTAATTCAAAGAAAAATATAAAGATTATTAAATATTTTATAGAAACCGAAACTGTATGAAAATATATTGTTTTCATAAATTAATTTTCCATTTCCTTACAAACCACTAAAAATATTTCAGATCAAAAATAATCAATAGCATTAATTAAACATTTTTGATTAGAAAAAAGTATGTGGTTTATGGGAGAGTGAAAATTGATTTTTGTGAATAAATTTAGCCACAGTTTCAAAAACTATATCGTAACGAAGTACATTATAGTTAATAAAAATATATATGTACATATACATATATATATATATATATATATATATATATATATTAAAAATAAAAACAAAAACATGTATAAAACTCATCGTTTCATTTCATTACAAACTTTGTTATCGAACAAAAATACACACATGTATCATTTTTTGTCACTTTTTAAATTTATAACTCAACAAACACATATTTAGATGACTAATTTGTAGAAATAAAAAGATTTATTTTTATTTAAAATCCAAAACATTATCTATAAAAATTTATTTTTGTATATTACACTGAAAATACTCAATGGTATAACAACGAAATTCAGAATCTATAAACCTATAATTTAAATTAAATCACAAGTTTTATAGGAAATAACATATATTTGATGTTCCTAATAAAAAAGATTAAAAAATAATACTTGGAATAATATTTACAGAAATTTACTCTTAAGATCTACTTTAAAAAAATATATAATTAAACTTTACCGAAATACTTATTAGAGAAATTTATCAAATATTAACAAATAATTCAATAATTTCTAAACTTATACAAATCAATAGCAAATAACAGCATACTATGAAAATGTTTACATTTTAATAAAACAAAAAACAACCATATTATCAAACCTCGAAAATGTCAAATTGTAGAACCTGAAATTTAGCTCAAAATTAAAATTAAATACTGGATTCGAAAGCAATTAGTTTGTGGATAAAATTGATATTTCTAATGACAAAATATTTTCTTTAATTTTGTGTGTTAAATAATTGTATTCTTGTTTGTTTTTTTTATATATAAACAAATTTAACTGAGATAAAATTAAATGGAAATATTTATAAATCATTCTATTAGAATTAAAAATTAATTATTAGAAATATTCATACAATTGAAAGCATTTATTGTTTTGAATCGTTTTTTAATTAGTCTTCATTGAATCTTTGTTATATGAAATTTATGCAAGGTCTGACATTTTTGAGAATACTTTTATTACCAATACATATCTCTTTCTCTGTGTACATATATATATATATATATATATATATATATATATGTGTGTGTGTGTGTGTGTGTGTATGTATAATACATAACTTGAATATTTAAAAAATGTAAATATAAATGACATTTTACGAATATTTTAATTTCTCCTTAAAAATCAGTTTATATCAATTTGTACATTATTTAATTTATTTTCATACATATTTTTTATTTATATTATTTTATAACAAGCTAATGTCTACACAAATTAAACGTTTAAAATAAATTTCCTATCTAAATATGGCATGTTAAAAATGTTTACGCGAATTAATTTACACTGATTAATAGTTTGATAAAATTACTCAATGTATATATATATATATATATATATATATATATATATATATATATATATACTGATGTTTATACTTTTTATATAGATTTTGTATACACAATTATGAATTTAATTATTTTAAGTGAAATAAAATATTTCATAGTTTTAAAAGCATGATTGTTTAGCTTGTTTTTATTTACTATTTATAAAAGCGAACGTTCAATGTTTAAGCCTTTCAACAGTTTTACTTTTCATTTCAGGTGAAAATAGCTTCAATGGAAGAAGACATTTACTTCGGCAATGATAATCAAATTAAATTGAACATAATAGGTGCTGACACCGACAGCATTCATGAAGCAGATATCGAAAGTGTTCTCTATAAAAACTTAGAGAATGAAAGCCTCGATACAAATAAATTAATTTTAGATCGTAACAGACTCAGAGTCAACGATAAAATTAAAATGTCAGCAATTGATAGCTATTTAGACTGTGCAATGCCGCCAGAAGGCAACATAAAATTTAGAAATTATCGTATTTATTCGCCCACATTCGTGCCTGTTCGAATGTATTCGCCAACTGGAGACATCAACACAACGCCAAAGAAAAACAAAATCGTATCCAAGTTTGATTTGATCGACGACTGTTTTATTGTACCGCAAGAACGTCTGCTGGACCTTATCAATTTTGATAACCCGCACAGTCACATGCTCGAAGAAATAATTCGCCCCATGACAACAATCAACAAAAGTCGCAAATGTTATTATCCTTACGAAGCAGACGACGACTGTGAATACTATTTACCAGAATCGGACAACACACTAAGCAATGAAGACAACAATCTCAGTTTGGATAGTCAGATGTATTCAGGAGAATTAAATTTTGACGAAAGTGATTCAGGTGTGATTGACAGTGACAGCGATTACGACGACATAAACGTTCCGCAAGAGTTTCATTGTTCTTGTTGTGAATTATTACAAGGAAATTCAAAAAAGACACACCTCTGTAGCACAAAAATGAATAAAAGTAGTAAATTGAAAAGAAATAAATCAGCACCTGATCTTCTTGTACATAAATTCAGTTGGCAGAATCAATACAGTTTCGTTGAAGAACCCACATACTACGATAATAAATATTTCAATGAAAGTTTCGACAAATTAAAATATCCTAAAAAAGTAAGCGAATACTCAATATCAGTAACAAATCTTAAAAACAAACTACTGGACGATTTAAATAAAAAATATGTTAGTAATAAATCACATAAATTAGCAATGTGGAGCTCGTTCGAATCTCAACCGGAAGAAAATGAAGAAATAAGTGTAAGGTATTGCAACGACCTCGATGAGTTTTTTTCACCAAATCAACTAGCGCGAATAGCACTGGAAATAGAAGAAGATAGTGCAATTGTTGTTCAAGAATCGTCGAGTGATTTAATAAAGACCGTCGATAGATTAGAAAACAACTTACTGGAAATGGGAACAGAAGTTGAACAAATGAGAACGGATTTAGGTGACATTAAGAAAAGTTTCCAGGTAAAACCTTTTCTGAGAATACAATCAATTTTATTTAGACGCCCAAAATAATATATATATATATATATTTGTTTTAAGGTGATAAGTTTATGAATGTCAAAATTTGAATTTCTCATTTACAATTTCTATTACAATAATACTTCATACATTTTAAGCTCATTTAATTAAAAGAAAGTGATCATACTCTTAATTCTTATAAAAAGAATAATTGTTTACTAAGTACTCTCATTTATTAAAAAATAAATACAATATTCAATCTTATACACATTCATTTATTTGATGAATAATAGTTAATTATTCAAATCAATTAATTTATCGCGTTTGTTGGTCTAATTGATTTCATACTGTTTAAAAATCAAATATCAGATATATAAACAATATTTTTTTGTGACTAAAAATTTATAAACATCAAATTATTTTACTAATGAATATTATTCAAATAGTATTCTTATAAAATATCATTACTAAGAGATTATAATGAATTTGAAGAGTATATGAAAATTATGAGATCAAATTCAAAGTGCACTATTGTTAAAAATTAATCGATTGCTAGCCATTGTCAACTGATTACATTGACTAATTACAAAATAATAACTTTATAAATTGTTATTGAACTCGAAATATTTTTTTATTTAAAAAATATGAAGAATAATAACATTTTATCGATGATTTCCTTTCATTAGAAGATTATATATAGTCTTTATTTTAAAAATATTTGGAAAACCAAACTAGTTTTAGAATCAATTTATATATATATATATAAAGTTAACAATTTTACATGAAATTAAATAATAATAAACCTCTACCATAATCATATATATGGAATAATGTATACTTGTGTGTGTGTTTGTTGTGTGCGTGTATGCCTGTGTGTGTATGTGTGCATTTATATATATATATATATATATATATACACATATATATATATATATATATATATATATATATATATATATATATATAGAAAGAGAGCACATACAAGTATTTAAACATTACAGAAAAAGTGTTTACCTTCCTAGACCTATACCTTCCTTTTATGGTACATATGTCAGATTACGAGATTGCATTTCTGTCGCAACAGAGAAATTAACTCTTTATAGAGTGTATGCAACTTTAAATATTTCAAATATGTTGAAGCATTGAATAAAGAAATATTATTATGCTTTTGGTATTGAATTAATGTTATAATTGTTTTCTTTTCTTCAATACATTTATATATATATATATATATATATATATATATATATATATATATATATACATGACTAGTTTAATATTGAAATAAGACTTTCATTTCTTGTCTATTTCATATCATTAGCATTTGACACAAAACATTTATTTTCTAGATAGAAGACGCAAGAGTAACACGTTTAATCGAAGAAGCACAACGTCTACGAACAGAAATAAACGACGTCAAATATCTGGATGACTTAATCAATATGCTTGAGGGAGAATTCGATAAAATTGCGTTAAGTAATTGGCCATTCAAATTGGGAAACATTGGTATAGATGAAAAACCGCAAAATTTAATCATATAATGTGTAAATGATTAAATTCAATATTGAATTAATGTGTTCAAAAATTTGTTGTGATTTATAATTTTATAATAAATGCATTATTCACACACATACACATACACACATACATATATACATATATATATATATATATACAAACACAAAAATATTTACAAATATAATCTCATTTTTTAACAAGGTAAAAAATCGAAAATATGCTATAAAAATAATGTGAAAGAAAAATAATAAATGTGAGTAAAATTATCCGAAAAATACTGCAAACTTATTAATAATAATATATATATAAATATACAATAATTAATTTATAAATCAGAAAAACCTTACATCAAACATTTTAAAAGTAGTTACTTCTCAAAAATATTAATTAAATTAATGATAGTACTAATTAAAGTAACACAATTATTCTGATGGTCCATTTTTATTTAAACATATATATATATATATATAATATATATATATATATATATATATATATATATATATAATATATATAAACATATATAAAGTTACATATATTGTTTGTATTATAAATATTATATATATATATATATATATATATATATATATATATATATAATAAATATTTATAATACAAACAACATATGTAACTTCTTATAAGTAATATTATATGTGAAGTAATTTATTTGCAATAAATCTATATACATTATATTTTATCATCGCATGAGAAACTAACAGACCTGATAAATACCAAACATGTTTATTACACATAAAAATCATTTATATCGAAAATGGAAGCAATCATAGTAGATAATTATCATTCAGTTATCTAGTACAATTTGTATTATCTATAAATACTAAATAATTATTTAATGTAACAGTTAACTGTTTTAAAAGTAAAATGTATTTATTTTTACCTGAAAATGTTGTATATTTTCTTCCTTATATATATATATATATATATATATATACATTTTCAATATATATTACTTATACAAAACCTTTTATTACTTATACAAAATTATATAATTGTATATTTTTATAAAATAAAAAATATTAGTTATTGAACATATTATTCTGTTTTTTCTTTTATTTAATATCTTAAATACTTAATACTATAATGTACTATATGTACTAATACTATAATACTAATTAATGTACTATTTGAATGTAACCATTATTGTGGTTAATTCATAGTTAATTTAATTTTAATTCGTCATAAATTAAAAATTACATATTTTTCTACATTCTAATATCATATATCATGTTTAAATATACATATGTACATACATATATATATATATATATATATATATATATATATATATATATATAAATTCAGTTATTTTAGTTAAACTGACATTATAATTATATTCTAAATGTATCTTATTATTTTTAAGTAATGAATTTTATGAATTGATTATTTTCAATTTAATAAAAAACAAAAAAAAAAATGACAAATCTTCATATTTGTTTTATGCTACAGAAAGTGTATAAATAAATACATGTTATAGGTCTACATGATGTAAAATCTATTAATGATTGTATAATAATAAATTATATAATTAATAATAATTATTACTGTTACTGACTATTAATTATAATTACTGTTAATAATAATTAAGAGAACTTTAATGACATTTCATTTAGTTAAAAAGTCTTTAAATGATTTATATTTGGAATTTTCACGTTTTTTGAACGTTAAATAATTAGTACAAATCTATATTACTACAAAATATGTTTATATATATATATATATATATATATATATATATATATACAAAACGTTTTCATATTTCAACGCATGTTGCCAAGCATCATGCATATTGATAAAACAAACAAATAAAGTCAAATGGCTGGTAAAAAAGGCGCACAAGTGCAATTACAAACTGAAGTTAATAACGAAGATGATTGGCAAAAATTATTAGAAAAACAGGGCTTAATAGGTTGGTAACAAAAAAATAAAAACAATAATTTAAAATTACAGTAAGTTAACAAAAATTCATTATAGTTGTGGATATTTACTCTGAATGGTGTGGACCATGTTCGGGTATGGTTACTAATTTAAAAAAATTAAAATTAGAAATCGGTGGTGACAACTTACAACTAGCTATAGTAAGTACTATATACACACAAATGAATGTTTTATTATTTTTAACATTATTTTTGTATTTTTTACATATATATATACATACATATATATATATATATATATATATATATATATATATATATGTATATTTGTGTGTGTGTGTGTGTATGTATGAATTGCTATATATGTATGTTTGTAGGCCAAAGCAGATTATGTAGCATGTTTAGAACGTTTCCGTCATAAAAGTGAACCAACATGGATGTTTGTATCACAAGGAAAAATGGTCAACTTAATATTTGGTACAAATGCACCAAAATTAATGGAAGTAATTATAAAAGAACTCGAATTAGAACTAGAAGCTCAGAAAGGTAATATCCAGCGTGTAATGTTGGAATTTACCGATCTAATGCCAGAGGAAAAACTGAGACTAGACGAAAAACGCGAAGAAGAAGAAGAAGCCGCACGTATTGAACTAGAAGCAATTTTGCAAAAAGATAAAGAAAAACACACGACAGTAGCAGAAGCGATATCGCACGAAATGAAAGATTTGACTATTGTACTTTTCTGGCCGCATGTCGTAGAAGCGGCATCTGATTTGATTATATTATGGGAACCGCTTGGTTTACAAATATCAACATTTACAGATCCAGTTATTAGTGAGGACACCTCAAAAGAACTGTTTTACTTTAGTTCGATAGAATTAAGCGAAACTGCTTTGGAAGCCCTCTATAATGGACCAGCATATGCAATTGTATTAAAAGTATCTGATCCAGAAACTTTTGAAGGAAATATCGAAGAAGTTACATGTAAAGGTATTTACGGAGAATCAGGAAAATTTCCAGGTACGTTTACTGTTTTTATATTTACTTTTGAGGAAAAAAATGTACTTTCCCACACGCAAAAGTTAATCAAATATTAGTTTTAATATTTCACTATTAAACAAAACATTTATGAAATAATTACAAAAATTAAGTCTGAATTATAATTATAACAATTAATAAATACATACAGGCGATCCTGAAAGCCCAGCTGCTAAATGGGTACGTTTGGTGGAAGAAATTTGGGTTGCAGAAGAACAAGAACCGGAACAAGAGCAAGAACAAGAGCAAGAGCAAGAACCAGAAGAGGAACCAGTGGAGGAAGAAGAACAGCTAGGAGGAGAAGAAATGGATGAAGAAGTAACAATAGAACAAGCGGAAGAAATGATTTCAGAGAAAGAAAAAGAAGTAGAAGAAATAAAAGAACTCGCTGATATCTTCGCTGACGAACCAGCTATAATCGACGAAGAGCAATATGAAGAAATTTTAGCTCAAATTGAACAATTGGATGAAGTGGAGGAAGAACAGAAGCCGAAACGAAATCCAGAAGAAAAAATTCCTGGCATATGGACACCAGAAAATGCACTTGAGAAAGCAATGGCCATGAAAGTGTTGTTCGCCTCGTTAGCTGATCCGTTCGTACCAGAAGAAAAAGAACCAATTCCGCCATGTATAATTGTAGCTTTCGAAGCCTTTAAGCGAAACGAGGTTAATTTTGAATTTTTATACATACACAAAACAAAACATTGTAAAAATAAATGTTAAACTACAACTTAATTTTAATCAAGGTGTATACGATGATAGAAGAATTTAAAACCGAAATACATCGTCTAGGATTTTTCACTTCAGCTGATGCAAAAGAAGCGACATTAATTTGCAAAAGACGTAAACAGTATGAAGCACGACCTAGCGCAGATTTGTTAGTATTTTTTAAAAAAAAAATTATTTATAAATATTTATACACATTAATTACACATACACACACACACACACATATATATATATATATATATATATATATATATGTAAATAATTATTATCCATTTTCATGAAAATATTAATAAGCATTTACAATGAATTACACATTAATTAGATCAATGAAAATTATCAAAGTTTGGATAGAATAATTGTATAACTACGTGCAAAACGTATAAGATGTAACAAATTAAATCTTTGTAAACTTTATAGAAAAAAATTACTGCCAAATTAGTAATAATATATAAATTATATATTTGAAACATTAAAAGTATTTGATGAAATGTTACATTTACTTATAAAGTACTATATTGTATTTTAGAAGCGAAAAGCTGGTTTTGCAAGTAGTAAAAAAACGAAGTCATCCAGTTCTTACATTAGCAACATTGGGACCAGTATATGTTAGTCCAAATACTGTTGAAGCTGAGAAGGAAGCGAAATTATTCTTCCCAGAAGATTATGATTTAGAAGCCGAATCAGTAGAATCTATTAAAAAGAAGAAGAAAAGACGTCCAAAAGGTTCAAAAACCAGTGTTACTAGCGGTGGATCTGAAGTTTCTGGAGAAGGTAAATACTTTTTATTTAAAATAAAATTCACTATAAAAACATTTATTGGTTAATAGGTTAATTTTATATTGCATATATTGTAATTAGTGTTAATTACAAGCTCTTGTTATATTTTATTTATTTTTCTTTTCTTTGTCATATATATATATATATAAAGAATACGATATACAGGATACTAAGTATCTCAATAATTTTCTAAAAGTTCAGGTAGAAATACACTAATACATTATTAACAAAAAAAACCAACTACAGAATATAGACAACCATGTGATACAAATATAATATGAAATTAATAATAATCATATATATGAAAAATAAATAAGTATTCAAAACATTTAATTATTATTTTCAATAAAATAACCATATCTCTGTACAGAAGAAGTATCAGAGGTAACAGTTGGTGAAAAAGAGGAGACAATAGCCGAGGAAGGAGAACATCCTGCAGAAGGAGAACATCCACCAGCAGTAGAAGGAGAACAGACACCAGGAACAGGAACTGAAAACGTACCAAGCGCTCCTGACTCTGTGCCTGAAAGTCCACATCCTCCTGCGGGAGAACAAAAACCACCAGAAACAGTTTCACCTGAAGCAGGATCTACAGCAACAGCTGAACCTAAACCTGTCGAAACTGCGCCCACTGAGAACGCACCTGCTGTTGCTGCACCTGCTGCAAGTGCACCTGCTGCAAGTGCACCTGCTGCAAGTGCACCTGCTGCAAGTGCACCTGCTGCAAGTGCACCTGCTGCAAGTGCACCTGCTGCAAGTGCTCCTGCTGCAAGTGCACCTTCTGCAAGTGCACCTGCTGCAAGTGCGCCTGCTGCAAGTGCGCCTGCTGCAAGTGCGCCTGCTGCAAGTGCGCCTGCTGCAAGTGCGCCTGCTGCAAGTGCGCCTGCTGCAAGTGCGCCTGCTGCAAGTGCGCCTGCTGCAAGTGCGCCTGCTGCAAGTGCTCCTGCTGCAAGTGCTCCTGCTGCAAGTGCACCTTCTGCAAGTGCACCTGCTGCAAGTGTACCTGCTGCAAGTGCACCTGCTGCAAGTGCACCTTCTGCAAGTGCACCCTCTGAACCCGTACCAACTGCGACTACCAATCCTGAACCTAATGAAGCTGATAAAGCAACGTCAACAGCGGAACCTGCCGGAACACCAGCTCCTTAAGAATAAATTCAAATATTTAATGACATTATTATTAACAATATTTTAGCACTACTGTATTAGTAATGTAATAATAATTATGTTCTATAAACACACATATATCTCATCCCTTTCATTCACACAAACATATATATATATATATATATACACACCACAATTAAAAAATAACTAATATTATACTTAATTAATACTCATGCATTTCTTATGCAGCCAAATCGATATGTTTATAGATAAAACAGATTTCTAACTTCACTGTGTAGTGCTGCTGTCTTTAAGTTTTTAATTCAAACTAATATGTAATTTAATTGCTTCATAATCGTTCAAAATGTTTTTATGTGCGAATTTATAAGCAAATAAATTATAAAAAAATATACTGTTTTTGACTGCTTACTATAAACGATTGGAAACACTGTTTTATTTATATACTTGGAAAAATATTTAGCATTGATTTACGATACATACTATAAAGAGGTTTCAGGATGTGTTAATCTATAAAAAATAAAATTCTGAATTCTAAAATCTATATATCCAAAAATATGAAAATAAATATTTTTATTAGAGAAACATGTAAAGATCAGTTACAATAATGTAATGATATATGCAAGCGTTTTGTGTATATTTGTGTATATCTGTACATACATAACTAAATTGTTAATGATTAAATTTGCAAAAAATCATTTAACAATAAACATATAAGAATACTTAATATCCCTCTATTCACAGACAGAAAATGTACACACAAAATAATTAAAAAGAGAAGAACTTTATGAAATCGTTAACGGTTTCTGTTAACAACACTATAAATTACTAATAAATATATCTTGTATTCATTAACAATATGTAACCTTAGCCAAACAGACATATAAGATATTTAAAAAAAATAATTGTTATTATATATATATATATATATATATATATATATATATATATATATATATATATAACGACATACTCATAAAAATACCCATCATTTCAATTGAGATAGACTATCTAAACAATACTTTTAAAAGTATGACTAGTAATTAGCATACAAATACAAATCTTTAGCTAACACGCGCGGTATATATGGCATTGATCCTTTATTGACAATATATTCTAAGACAATTAGCAAAAAAATATATAAACGTCACCTTGAAGTGACATTGTTAAACATAAAAATAATTGTAATGCAAGATTTATAATGTTATCATACATACAACAATTTCAACTCCAATTAATAAATTACATAAACGTTTTTTTTTATCCACACAGTTCAAGTTCTTGAAACTTTAATGACTAATATTTATTCCCTTTCCGTTTCCCCCTGTCTGTTGTAAAATAATACAATTCAATAAAAGCAGATTGCTATATATTGTTCAGTCTGTGGTTCAACGAAGTAACTGTTCAAGACCTTGCTCTAAATTATCTGATGTCATAAGTTTGTGCATAAAGGCTGTATTGGAGGTTACATTATTAGATTGTACTTTTATTGGATATAAATCATGTCTTAACATCATTGATGTGAACTTACTTTGATAAAATGTTTAAAATACATATTGTAAATGTATATTAGAAACGAATGTTTAAGTTCCTAAATAAACATATATAGATTTTAACATCAAGGTTTTAAATTTATTAAACCTTTGTAATAAATTACATTTTTAATGAAAGGTAGTATATACAATTTGGTTTTAACATGTTTCATCCAAATTTCCTAAAGAATTATATTAAGGTGCTTTCAGTGACCTGACCCTTTTTAGTTTAATACAATTTAACGACACATTCCGATTTTCAAAAAACAATGAAGATAATAAATTCCCGTTGGTTTATTTTTCAACCTAATGTAAATTAAATTATGTATGATTATTAGATATAAATACTAAACCTGTTTTCGCACTTTGTTTTTCAACATATAATTTCCATTAATATAATATGTCAGAATAGTGGTTTATATTATAATTGTACTTAAAGCACACATCAAAACACGCACCAAAAACATCTTTACATACACATGTATATATATATATATATATATATATGTGTATATATATATATACACAACGTGTATGTATAAATGTTTAGTCTAAAAAATGTTACTAATATACGTTGATAGAATTCATAAATTGAACATATTTTAATCTCATAATTTTGTTAAAATTTGATGCATGTTAATATATTTAATATTTAATTTAACCAGATATTCTTACAGAATTTTAGCGGCTCATTTTTAGTATTTAATTGCAATATCGACCTTATATTTTTTTTTATTCGTTTAGTTAAATTCCTTTCTTAAAAAGAGCAAATTAATACCATTTTCTATTTATAATATGTTTAATTTACTATTACAAATCTATATTAGTTATACATTCTATTAATCAATTACTTGATACAATTTCAGAATAAGAAGAAAATAAATAGTGTTTTATACTGAAATTATAAATATTTTTTAATTATATATATATAGAGAGAGAGAAAGTGATTCAATTTAGGCTTTCACATGGAAGTATTAAAAGGGGGTTCTGGGGTTAAGAAAAGGCATGTTATTTTTTATTTAGTATTTTAGTTCAATTCCATACTAAAATACAATTGAACTAAAATACTAAATGGGGGATAATTGTTTTTTTTTATTTTTGCTTTTTTTATCACAGTCATGTAAAAGCCTAAGCTGAATCACCCTATATATATATATATATATATATATATATATATAGAAATTCTAGATTTAGAAAAAAGGATTTTTTATTTACACTTCTGAGAAAGAATACTTTAATCTATTATACTATTTGAAACTTTCAATAAGTGAATGCTAATATCGTCTTAACAATTAGTGCTGAAACAATTTTCTTTTTTTAGAAAAATAGATAAATATGACTAACTTTCAAATACTTCAAATGTAGTAACTAATTTCTTATATATTTGTAATGTTTTTCAATCGAATGGTATTATTAATCCTTAAAAAAAGCTATTCAAAAAATGAATAACATCTTATCCTACATAATTTCTGATCTAATTATTAACATTGATTGTGTTTACATTTATATATATATATATATATATATATATATATATATAAACACTTTTAGAGAATACTTTTTTGGAATTCAAGTACATTTCTAATAAAAAATATACATTTTTCGATTCTATTACTGTAGTTATTAGTAAAATATTTGTAAAACTTTCCAAGGAACTTGGTAATTTAACTAAATTTTAAATAAAATTTTATTAAATTTTATAATTTATTAAATTTTAAATATTAGGAAAGTAGAACAAAGTTCAGACTATTGACGAAATACATACAATGTTTATTAAGAAGTTACTCAAATTACAATTGCAACCAGTTGCTATTAAGTACAATTACATAAATGATTGTAATCGTAAATAATTGAAAAATTAGATTTAAAGGTATACTAATGACTTTTATGAAACATGCAGTACACGTTTGGTAACGTTTCATTAAATAATGCAATGCAATTTTACAAAATAAAACAAAACGCTTTTTCAAACGTACTTTTTACAGTAATTTTTCATACAAGATATGTATATATATGTATATATATATATATATATATATATATATATATATATATATATATATATATATATATATTCATAGATAGATAGATATATAAGAAAAACACAATTAGGAAACAATAGTATATTAAATACGAAATAATAATTCATCTCTCATTCGTTTTCAATCAATAAACATACATTCTATGGTAACAATACAAAAATTATTTTTATGGACGGAGAACACAATCACAATCCCGCATTCAATCAAATAACAAATTGACACGTCTAAAAATAACAATATTTTCCAGTCTGAAATTCAATTAAGCTATTTATATAAAGGCACAGATTGACATACACACTTAACAAGTCTAAGTCAGTACATTGAAAATATTTGCAATAAATTACGGCGATTATTCCATTATTATGCTGCTTCGTAACGTCATTTATTTATACTGTAACAAATTTCGACAAATATTTATTTATTACTTATAATTTTATTATCGCCATTATCTTGTATGTCAATATGTTAAGAATAATTTAACCTGTTTTGTACAATTGAACGCATATTATTTTATAATAATATTATGACGGATAAATATTATTGTTGTGACGTATAACATCATTAATTTAATTTAATTATAAATGTGTTAAAATGAGAATCATACATGTAGAACAATTGAATCACTTGTTTCATTATATAGACATTTATGATATATTATTGATATTACATAAATCATAATATACAATAGTAAATTTTATATCCATGTTTTTTCTCTATAAAATAATATTATGAAACTAAAATTAATAGCGTTAATAAATAAAATCATTTATTTAAAATATATTTTATTAAAAATATGTACATAGCATATATATATATATATAACCATTAATTAAAAAAAGAAGTACTATATATATATATATATATATATGTTACATATTTATACAGAACACAGAATCACTGTAAATATTAATTATTTCTTGTTATAAAATCATATTCAATAAAAACTAATAACTTATTAAATATTTCATACTGAAATTATTTATTAATATAATTAAATAAACTGAAACTCAATAAAATTGATATACATATATATATATATATTCATTGTGTTCATATTTTACAAAACAAATTACTTTCTTTATTCTAGGAACAATGAAATTCTAAGAAAGTCT
>CM068320.1:31308980-31366480 GCA_034766995.1 Acanthacorydalis orientalis
AACTATTTGATTATTATTTTATTAAATTTAAAAATATAAAGCAGAAGTTTGATTACAAAAGTGAATACAAATACTGCTTTTTTCTTTTTTATACTCTCATAGTTAAAAACTATTTTTTTAAGAATTATTAAAAAAGGAAAAACAACTCAATCTAATAATATAATAACCATTTTTATAAACAAAAAGAAACATTATTTTAAGAAAACCTCTACAATGTAATGAAAACTAATAAATTTTATATAAGCTAATTAATTTTCAAAATCTTTTGTTAATAAAACAGGGGCAGTTAATGATATTGAGACAAAATATGCCACAAACGAATTAAGAATTGTAAAATAAATTAATTATCGTTTGAATAACAATAATATTTCACATAAAAATACTTTTTGCTATAAAATTCGTTAATACTAACCAAATGTTTGAAAATGAAAAATTGATATGTGATAAAATATTATTTAAATAAGACATTTCCTTAAAATAAATTAAAAATGAATATTAAAATTCAAAAATAATAAATAAATTAAAATCTATTAGCATTTGCTAAAATTATAAATGATTTCTTTCAATAAATATTTTTAAAAATACCGGTTATTTTAAAAAATTCTTGAATTTTAAATATTTTTTTTACATAATTCTATTTTTAAAAAAATTAATATGCGATATTTCAATTTTTATTGTCCTCGACGTACAAAACTATTTCAGATAACTACAAAATAAAGGATAAACTACTAAATGAAAAAATGTATTCAAATCTAAACAAGTGATCGATCTGTAAAGAAATAGAGAACCCATTTGCATAATTTTATGAATTGAAAAAAGACTTAATATTTACATACGAGTTAAATTGTTTTATTCAATACCTAACTAAATACATTTGTTTATTAAAAAGATGAATTTAACACATAAACTATTGTTTGTGTGTTAAATAAATACTTACAGTAAATAAATGGTCCTATCTGTCATATTACATATAAATGATAATTTTAAATAATGCAGATTGATTAAAAAATAAGTTTTATAGAAAAAAAATCAAAAATAAATAGTCCAAAAGGCAAATCAAATATTTTTCATGTCACTAACTCTATATCAATATACTGTCATTTTAGAATATTAAATTTTGGTATAAAAAAATCTTCTTAAACTAATTACAAATATAATTACAGTCTATATTACAATTATGTTATTTAAAATTAAATATTATCATAGAAAAATCAAACAGATCATTTAATACTTACAACTAGAAAATAATTTATTATCACTTCATTTTCATAAGTCTTATATCAGTCGTAGTAAAACAAATATCAATATTTCTTAATTCTGAAATATAAAATACACAGTTCTATAAACATGAATGAATATAATGAGGACATGTCAAAAGTAAGAACATTTAAGAAATTAAAAAATCTTATATATAGTATAAGATTTTTTAATGTCATTTTTCTACATAATCCTGCCTAACTTATATACACTTAGTCCAACGTTTAATGATCTTCTGGATTCCGTCATGGAAGAAATCTCTTTCGCAACCACTCTTACAACAGATTTCACACACCACTATTAAAACAAATCAGTATATTAATGATTTTGGTTCTGAGCTTCCAAAACATCCACCGTATAGATCTGATTTATCACAAAGTGATTTCAATCTGTTTTGGATATTAAAAGAAGAGTTTAGAGAATAAAAAAATGATTTTGGTGATAAAATTATGAATACTATACAAGAGAGTTTGCAAGTTCAAAAAGATTCTTCAAAGACGAAACCCAGAAACTCTAAGTGTTAGACTAAGTGTAAAAAACTTAGGATGAATTATGTCGAAAAATGAGTTTAATAAAAATGCTGGATATCGAAAGACATTTTTTTTACTTCTTAGTTGTATGTTTATATTTGACTTGACCTGGAATATAACATTTCAACAAAATATAATAACGAATCAAGAAATAATGATACCTGTGTATTGGGTAACTACATAATTCATGTTTTAACACTTATTACTGCTTTCATTATTTGAACTAATTGTGGATACGGTCGAAGTTGTAGTCGTCGTATTCTGATTTCTGTATATTTGAAATAAATCTGCAACCGACAATCGAGCAATTCCTCCGTTTGGCGTCGGTGGTGTATGAGGCTGCCACGTTGAAGCATCATGCACAGGAACTACATTTTCAGTAATCGTTGGCAAAGTAGCAGGTACATTTTGGTCATTTAACGGCTTTACATTTTTATTTTCAGCAACCAATGTCTTTACTTGCTTTAGTTGTTCTAATGCTTCTTCGTAACTGGGCAATCCAGAAACGATTGTATAACTAGGCAGCGATTCAGTATCACCTCCGGATTCCAAATTGTTCGCATTGCGTGCTCTTCCTTCTAATACTGAAACAAAATTAATTCAAATTAAATTTTTAGATATGTTAAAACAGACATATACATTATATATATATATATATATATATATATATATATATATATATATATATTTATAACAACAATTGACAACAATTTTACAGCATTGAAAATAAAAAAAATAAAATATATTTTTTTAAATAAGGATATAATTTTACTATAGCTTAAATAGGAAAATAGACTCATTGAAAAACATTCTTAAAATAAAAGCTTCATTTATTTAATTACTTTCATAATGAAAACGAATGGTCTTAGAAAATGTGCCTCAGAAAGTAATAGTTTAAACTAAAATCAAATAAATTCAAAAGTAATTTGAAATATATTGTATGAATTAATTCATACTGTAGTGATAAATTAATTTCAGCAAATCATACAGAAAAAAATAATTAATGAAATAAAGGTAGATATACATTAAAATGTATCCTTGTTAGTATAACTTCTCCTATGTAAAATAATTAAGTTATTTATATTATTTACAAGAAACTCTAGCGATTATTATAAAAGTGTCATTAACAAATAAAAAGAACTTAATAAATAAATGGCATATTACTAATAGGAAACCATTTAGAAACAAGGCCATTTTCCAGCACTTTTTTAATCGATTATATTTTTTAGTGATTAATTTTTACGAAAAATCTCAAATTCCAGCTATCAAATATGATAGTTTGTTAAGGAAAAAATTAGAATAAAAAAATAGAACCTTTCAATCATATAAATTATGACATATTAAATTTATGTTGTGTGTGTGCATATATATGTGTGTATATATATATATATATATATATATATATACAAACACACAAAGTTTCAATATAGTTTTTTCCTTATATTAATATAATAAACTTAATGCAATATCCTTGCATAATTAATATCATAAAAATAAAACAGTTCAATGCAACAAAATTATCATTTATAGACGAACGATTAATAAAGAGATTTTTTTAATTATATTACTAGTTTATACCGGTAAGACCGCCACTATTTTATTTCTGTGAATCAAGAACTTATTTCATTTTTTAAAAAAAAAATACGGAAAAAGATAACCAGAAGTATAAGTAGATGGACTATGAACACAATATAAAAGGGTAATCAATTCAAAAAAAAACATTTAAACGGCTCTTCCACTCGCTTATGAATAAACAGTTAGCCGTCAATATTGTTGGCACTTTTAAGCAAACATTCTTATAATAAAATCTAATATCAGATACAACCGAATAATTTCTTTCGATTTGTTCTTTAATTAATAAATGAAGTAACTTATAAAGATTAAGAATAAATATTTATATTAATTTAATAAACTGTTATGTTAATTTATTTTAATAAATGATTTCATAAACAATGAAAACTGAATTTTAAAAAGACAATGCACTAAAATTAATTACAATTAATTTGTGAATCATTCTGTGCTTTACTCATTTAAGTAAATATTTAATATAACATTAGAATTAAAAAACTTATCTAGAAATGAGATCATGTATTTTGTGCTGGCTTTGTATATAGCAGCTATTTGTGTGTTTTTTTTTATATTAAATTAATTTAAAACAGTGCATATTTCACTATTTTAATACAACTAATGAATACATCAAGTATAGAAATTAATTTGATTCCTTTTTTTATAGATAATCAATGTTTACGGAAAAATGGAGTACACTTCAACCCTCAAAATATCCCTCATTATTTTGTTTAACTCTGATCCATCTGTCGGGTAACTGACGAATCCATTATCGAAATAAAAATGATGGATTTGAATCGAGGGAGTCGTAATGCATTTTTGAACCTCTTCCACTATTTTAGGATTTTTTGCATAGTTTATATATTAAAATATATTCCTTCAAAGCTGTACTAACCATTTCCGCGATTAGTATTAGTATTTTAGCGATTAGTATTTTTGAACTGAAATTCGAAAAGTATGCAATGCCTAACATCCTACTTTTCAGACACCATCGTATTCACTACTGTTTTCTGAGGTTATGCCAACTACTTGGCCAAGATAAATAGTGTTTTTAAATATAAGGTTGACACTTAGAAATCCTAAAACGACGAGAAAATATTTTAATTTAAGACAGAGTTATGATTGGTTCAATTTAAAGGCACGTAATTAACTTTTACACCTACATTTTAAACTATACAATTACGATTTTCTTTGTATGTCTAATTTTTCATGCAATTGATTTATATATATATATATATATATATATATATATATATATATATAGAACATATATATATATATAATTATACAAATGTATGTATATTAATACGAATATACTTAATATACACACTAAACAACATTACTTACTTGATATCTCAAAATGTCATGTTTTCGTAAAAGAAACGACTGATTAATAAAATGATTTTATTGCAAAATATCAACGCGTTATATAATATATTGAAGTAAGGCGATTGCGTACACAATAACGAAAAACAAGTTCATTAAATATATTAACTATTTTATATACAACACCAACAATTAACATACTTAACTCGTAATGTAAGTTACAGTAGATAAAATTTCTAAAGGCAAATTAAAAAAAGAATATAACTTTTATTAATACGACAATAGAACATTAAAAATATCATATTTGTTGTTATTGTATTATTAAATTTGTTATTAAAATCCAGTAGTAAATAACAATATACCAAATATAATTTTAACTCGGGTTACTTAAACGCTATAAAACATTATTTCATAAAAATATTTATTTTTCTGTATGTAACCAGTGTCTAAAATTTATATATAAATATAAGTAAATAAACTTTTTTGAATTTTAGACTAATACTTTTTAAGAAAAAAAACATAATTCGTATAAATACTAATAACTGTTTTAACTATACCTTAATTATTTTATTCACTTATATGGAAAGAAAAAAAATTATTAATAACAATATTCAATTATTCCTTTTATGTGGTCATTTTCAAAATATTTGTGTATTTCTCATATTAAAATTTATCAATTCCTCTCTCTCTCTCTCTCTATATATATATATACATATATATAGGGGGAAGAGAGAGAGGAGGGAGGCAGCTACATGTACAAAATACTTGTTTATAGTCGCATATAAAGACTATAAACAAGTATTTTATACATATATATATATATATATATATATATATTTATATTTATATATATATATATATATATATATTTATATATATATATATATATATATATATATATATATATATATGGAGGCTATATATATATATAAGAAGGGAGAGATAGAGAAAAGAGGCAGCTACATGTATAAAATACTTGTTTACAATAGCATATAAAAACAAAAGATATAATAAAAAATACTTGATTTTCAATTATGTTTTAAGTTAATTATAAAATTAATTAAAAATTAACGCACAATTTCATTTCAAAACTCTCAAGAAAATTTACTTAAAATAAAAATAACATTAGCTAAATTAAATAGTTTTAAAATATACTTTGATAATTTTACATACTTTAATTAGTTTCAGTAATTATTTTCTATAATCAGTAGTTTCGTACAATAATTACAGGTTTTGATCATTACCAAACATTATTTCAAAAATGTATGTATAATAAGTAAATAATGATGTTAATATCATTGAATCATTAACTAGTTATAAAACTTTCTTAAAATGTGTAATTATTTTATCATAAATAACCTTTATTAGAGAAATTGCGATGTAAACATTTGAAGCGAAATTAATACACGTTTTTTTTTTAATTTTACTTGGAATCTCTGTATCTAGGAAATATTTTTCTTATATAAAATTTCTTTACAGAATTTATTTTACCTGATACGTCATTTTAATAAAATGGAAAATTCGAAAATTGAAGGTCAAACAACATTGAAATGAGAATAGTAATTCGTATTAAAAAGCATTAACAAATCAAATACCAATTCTGAGAAAAAATATTACAATATTCTCTTCCTAATTTCGATACAAACCTCATTAAATACTTTTCAGAAATAAGAATCAGTATATTTTTTATATTGATATTAATGAATGCAAATAAGTTAACTGATTTAACAAAATTATTATGTAAAACAAAAATATCGTTTTACAACATTTTCCTTGATTGCATTATTTTATTCACTTTTTAATTTTATCATAGATAAGATTGATTCAAGTTAAGAATTTCATTAACAATAATATCTTTCAAATATTCAGTTATTATCATCCCATTCCTAACAAAACTGGTAAAATATTGACTGCCAGAATTATCTTATAATTTGAGTTAACATTTTTTAAATGTGTGTGTATATATATATATATATATATATATATATATATATATATATATATATATATGTACACAAAAATACATTAAGGCAAGTATTCTCTTTAAATGAAAACAATTGAAAAGCATATTTTTAAAATTTAAATAAGATATTTATAATATATATATATATATATATATATATATATATATATATATAATACTCGTAATTTATTTGTGTGTATATTTACAAACATAAAATATGGAAAATATTTCAATACACTGCTATAAATTATAATTATATTCAGTTCTAACCTTTTCTGTAAAACAAACGACAACTAACTCTGAAAGTGGTTTAGGTAGGCGGCCTTGTTACATTATCTTTGATAAGGAAAATAGGCTTAATCGACAATATTTTCCATACTGTATACAAATGCATTACAATGGTTTCAAAAACGTTTGTTTATGTGTGTATTTATGTATCGTTCGACTACAAATAATTAATATATATTTATGTATTTATACACTGTATTAAATAAGTAATTGTTCAACATAGAAAATAATTAAAAATAAAAAACGCTTCGTCACGGACAAATACGGCTTAAAAAAATAATTATATAAAAATAATGAAACTAATTAATCGGTAATAATGTTCATTATTTATTTAATTACATTACAACTGAAAAACAGTTTTTCGACCAAAAAAAATTATTATAACCACTTGTTCTTTCGGTATTAATTTATGGTAATTTAATTTATTATATTACATATATATATATATATATATATATATATATATATATATATATATATATATATATATATATATGAGAGATACATTACTGTTCTTCAAATATAAATAATTAAAAACAACTACCCAATGTAGAATTTAGAGAGGGGCAACATGAGCCACTGTCCAGGGCGGAAAATGTTGATGGGTGACAAATTTTGAACAGTTGGAAATTTTATTTCTATCATAATTTCGATTTACAATTAGCTCACATATGAAATGAAAAATTATGTCTAAAAATTTTTGTACTTCAAATTTTGTTTAAGAAGAAAAGGGTGGCATTTGGTTGACACCTAGTGTATAGTGCATGACCATGCAACTACCACGTAAATATGTATGAATAATAATATAAAAATATAAAGAATTGAAAACATAAATAAATTTTATACTATAAAAATAATTCGTAAAATAAAATCACACACCATCGCTTTAAAAAACCTCAACCGATATAAAAAAATAACATGTTTTTTGTAAATAAGCAAAAACTAAGGTGCTATTAATTTCAAAGATAAAAAAATGTGCAACATAATACTTATTTATAAACTAGTTCTGAATTAAAAATGATAAAAATCAACAAACATTCTGACTAAGAATATTTTATGAATTAAAAAAAAAGAAAATTTATCAAATAAAAAAATACGTTCTGTTTTTACAGTTTATCTATTTCAGATTGTCTGAAACACAGATAAATTACTATTATTTTTATTTCATCATCTTCGATTCGTATTCGATTGAATACAGTAAGTTCAACTGAATCGTTTACCATGACTGATTAACAAAGAGTTTTAATGAGAAAATATCAAGGTTCTACGTTTGTTTGTATTAGATCGTAAAAGTATTATGTAACAAATTGCCAATCTATATCACAACATTCTAAAAATACATTAAATACATTATAATTACGCACATTGTACATACACACACAAAGTCTCTCTCTCTCTCTCTCTCTCTCTCTATATATATATATATATATATATATATATATATATATATATAATACGTATTATTATTTACATATGTTTCAAAGATAATATACATTAATAATATATGCAAAATTAAAGAATATATATAGAAAAAATAACCTAGACATGAATTTAAAATGAATACATACTCATAACAATGGAATCGACAAAAAATCGTATCTTTTTTATATCTAAAAAGCCTCGGAAATAATTTCTATCGTGATAATAGAAAGACGAACTATTAGTTTTATGTTAGTGTATACATTTTCATTCGATTTCATTGAAAGTAAAAGTGTTTTTACAGCACCAAAGGTACCTAAAAACCTACTTTCAGACATGTAGAAAGCGTTTTTACTGCACGTCTCGATTTCACTTTTAACAACTCTTGCTTTTTAATATCCACAAGAACTATCTGTACTTGACTCATGAGATTTTTACCGTGACCTTGGTAAAATCATTGTCATGAGCAATTATAAAATCAACCACATTCAATTTCTTTCAGTTACTTTCATTTTTTACCGTACCTGTATCTATAATTAACACCTACAGAGCTGTTTTTCCTCGTGCTTGTTTAACATGGAACAATAGCGTGCTATACTCGAATAAATCATTTAGATTCTATGTGTATTTTAAAAGAATGCTCTAATTCGAATACAAAACAAAGTTATAGAGAGATCAATGATTGCATTTGTATTACCCATCTTTACCAATAAACGCATGTATGTTTTCTTGAATACACGTGAGGTTTTTAAAAAATATGTCAAGATTATTTTTGTAATTAAACACGTTAATTTTACAAACGTTTAATGTAAATATACATTATTTCACAACATGTTCTTCGTTAATTTTAATACACATGATGCATACTTGCGTCTTAGCAATGAATTAAAAACAAAATAAATATATACAAATATATGCACAGAATTTTAGCAGGAAAATATTAAAAAGTTCCAAATTGTAAGAATTGAAAATTATCATCAATTTTCATTGTTTTCAATTGTATGATAAATGAATGCAGTTACTTTTTGGTCGGTTTGAATTTCAAATTCTCATTCTCAAATTTAAAGTACATTAGCATGAAAAATAATTGTGTGTGTGTGTGTATGTATGTATGTGTATATATATATATATATATCCTTTATCAAACAGTGGATTGACAGAAGCTGATGATGATGGTACATCAAAAATCAAAATCAAATCAAAATCAAAAATAATTTTATTGTGATGATTTTGCACGTTACAAAGCCGTATTAACTGTGCGTTGGATGGAAACTGGGGTTTGGTCCGGGGTCTTAGCAGAGGCTTTTAAACCGGTTTTGACAGGAGAATTGTGTTTCAGGAAGTGAGTATAGTGGATGGTTTGAAGTGATGGAGTCTGGAAAAAATTTTCAAAAAATCGGAAGGACATGATGGTACATATATATATATATATATATATATATATATATATATTTTCAATAACATATTTTTTTAATTTTCGAAAAAATCTCAATTTAGAAAAGTGTCAGTTCTATATTTTATATCTTTGGATAATATTTAAAACGAATATTTTAAAATTTCTAAGAGATCACTTTATAACATACTATTTTTTTAAAAAAAATAATCTTACCTTTTAGTATTTATAGTATTTACTTTCACAAATATATACTTTTTTCGCCACACAATCCATAAAAATATTTCTAGTTAATTTAATGTTCAATAAATCATTTTCGATAAGAAAAAGTTGTAGTTTGTTAAATTAAAAAAGATTTGTGTATGAAAATGAATTTATTCAAATTCAGAAATGTTTTTTAATGTTTATTTTTTAATAACATCTCTGTGAATTAAAATATTTTAAAGGAAATCACTAATTCATATATATATATATATATATATATATATATATCTGTGTGTGTGTATGTATGTATTTATTATGTACTTTCTATTAAAAGTTTCAAAACAAAATTGAAAAAATGTACCTTTGTTATTTTGAAATGATTTATTATAATGAATATCTATTGAAGATAATGCTCATCCGTATCTATCATCTACAAAGTAATTAACAACATATTAAATAAAATCATAAGCATATATGAAGCGATTAACAGTTTGAAAAACATTCTTATAACATAACGCGTTTGAAAGTAATTCAGAACCATACTAAAAACATCCTTATCAAAAATATATTATACAGTGCATAGAAAAGATTACCTTCATTTTTACCCCTATATTTTCAACAATGTAATGAGTTAAATTCACTGCAGTGTTAAATTTGAATTATTAATATTATATATATATATATATATATATATATATATATATATATATATGAGTAGTTAGAGGTGTGTGTAAAATTTGATATTCAAGGTAATTCTTATTAAGATCTTTCTTAATAAAAATGATATCATCGTCTTTTGAAAATATTCTCTTAAACTTGACACATTGATCAATGGCAGTAATATTTAAATTCCGAACATTTTCATAATTTTATTTAAGTAATACATTGGAAAGTTGATTTGAAATAATCAATGTGTTTAATAAAACTTGAATGAACCACCGTTTGAATTTTATAGATTATCCATCAACCTTCAAGTTTACAGTTAGTAACAAAATCGTATTAGTTAATAAACTTATTATTATTCTGTTTGTGTAATAAAGATTTTATTATTTATTTAATATCTTATTAACGTATAACAATCTTTCAAACAGTACTTCCATTTCAAAAATAAAACAATCGCAAAGTGAAGAAAATGTTATTCAATTAAAAAAATATGATTAAAACTTATTTGCTGATTAAATTAGAATACTATTTTACACATAGAAAATTTCTTAGAAAAAAATCTATATTATTACATAAACGCTCTATCGATATTACTTTTCATAAAGCGTTAAAAAAATAAAATATAATTCAAATATCGTTGTGAATTTCTCACACGTATATCTGATTTTTTTTAAAAAAAAATACGAATCAAACGCGTCATGTGGAAATGTTAACTCGTACATACACGTATGCAGACAAAAAACCTTCAACGATAAACGAAGTATTTAAAGTTTAAAAAATTATTCATATAAAAAAACACATGCACAATCATGTATATGTATGCAAAGTGCGTAGTATATGAATTTCATTTTGTTAATATTTCGGAAATGTAAAGCGCTTCTTCAGTCAACAGCATTACTGAATTATAATGTAGTTAATGTTTTCATCATTCTTTTATCATTTACTATGTCAAACAAATATTTCAACGTTACACACAGCAATAATTTAAGATTCTGTTGTTATAAGTAACAATTTACATTCATTTGGTTTTCGTGCCACAGACGCCTGAAGAATATAATGGAATAATTTGTTTTGTTATCATCATATTGATATATACCATTACGTTATTTACTTTTGAATAATTTATACGGAGTATTTACCTAACGGATTACTAATTTAAATAACGACGTATGAATATGATTATTATTGCAATAAGACAAAAATTATATAAGTACAACAATAATGTATAAAGAATTGTATATGATTATGCTCATCATAATGGAACATTATCATATTGTTTTATTCACTCAACTAAGTATATATGTGCACGACTACTAACTTATTTAAAAAAATTCAACAGACTATTCAAAACACAGAACGATAACATACTTCCTCAAAAATACTATGTAGATTAGTTATTAGCAAATCAATTATATTTAAAACAAATTTAAAATACAATCTTGTATATAACCTTCAAATATGTCAATCATGTTTAATGTATTGTTTTTTACAAATATTGAATGTTAAATTAATTATATGAAATACCATAAATAATTCAAATATTTTTTACAGTTATACTGCCATCAAAAATGCATCAGTCGAATTCCCTACATTGTACTGTTAACTTTTAACATATTTTAAAATAAAATTATTTCAGTATTTTACTAGAAGTACGGTTTTCTTGCAAAATTAATTTAAACATCATTTTTATTTTTCACTCGAAACTACGCATATTTTTAAATTGTTTATTCCACTTTTTCAAAGTTATTGCTGTTAGATGTAAAAATTAATTCAGTCTCTTTAAACTGAATCAAGTATAACTCTGTCTTAATTTAAAATGTTTTCTCGTCGTTTTAGGATTTTCAAGTGCAAATTTTAACATTTAAAAACGTTACATATCTTGACCAAGTAGTTACCTTAACCTGACAAAACAGTAGTGAACTCGATGGCGTCTGAAAGTAAGATGTTGGACATTGCATACTTTTGCATTTCATTTGAAAAATGCTGTTGAAGCCGCAGAAATGATTTTTTCAGATTTGGGGAAAGGTATTGTGATACATAAAACATGCAAAAAAATACTAAAATAGTGGAAGAAATTCGAAAATGCATTACGACTCCATCGACTCAAATCCTTAATCTTTTTTTTAGCAAGGGAATTGTCAATTACCCAACAGATGGAACAAAAGTTTTATAAAATAATGGGAGATATTTTGAGGATTAAAATGTATCCCATTTTTCCCAAAAATTTTCATTTTGTATAAAAAAGCACTGAATTATTTTTTACACCTTATATATATATATATATATATATATATATATATATATATATATTTATTCTATTATCATATTGTATAAAGGTTGTAAATAATATTATTTTCTTTTACTTTAAATAAAATTGTACACAATAATAAAGTAATTTTAATTTATTCTTCTGCTTCTCTCTGTATGTATGTTATATATATATATATATATATATATATATATATATATATGTATATATATATATATATGCGTGTGTGTGTATCTATATTGTAATTTATTTGTGGGTACTATATATATACAATTTTTTGTCTGACATTAACATAACGTCTTAATTGTATTTAATGTAATGTCAATGTAATTTAAATCCTACGCGAACGACGTCATTTTTTATTTAAGTAACGGAATATCTTGACTATCTAAATTACAATGACGAAAATAAAATGAAATCGACAACATATGATTAAATTTTAAACAAATAAATTAATGGAAGCATTTACTAAATCATTAGAGTTGATATGATGAAAAACAAATAGTGTTGATAAAACATGCAGTAAAATAAAAATCTGTGTATTTGAACAACGGATACTCGAGATCATTGTTCTATGTCGAACGATTAAAACTAACAGTGTACGTATATGTATTTACTCACTCAGTTAAATTAGTTTATATTAGAAAAATGAAAAAAATAATTTATATTAAACATAACACTACTGAAGTAAATGATTTTTGCTTTGAAAAAGTAAAATTAATTTTATTGTATCAAATTATTAACATTAATTTACATTCATAACTGCGTTATATTTATTGCACAACTGCAGATAATGTTTCATGTTTTTTTTAAAGATTTTAGAGCTCACAAATTATTCATAAATTTAACATCCTTTAATTTTTTTTCAAATAATCCTAAGTTCAAAAGAAACAAAAAAAAATAAAACTTATACAAATATTTACACAAAATCACTTCTTTGTGTTTCAATGTCATTGAATACAAAATTATGATTCATAAATATTGTAAATTCAGAATATGGCAATCAAATCTTGAACGAAACATTGTAAAAATTATACAAATATACAAAACAAATTTATATATATATATATACATACATATATATATATATATATATATATATATATGAATTACTTTGTGCATATTTAATTATAAACAACATAAATCTACACCTTCGAACTAACAAAACAACTCAATAAATATATGATCATTAAACATTATAAATAATTATTTAATTTAAAAATAGCATAACAAAAAAAGAAACAAATTAACATAATTGTAAATTAAATGTTTATTGATAAATTAAGAGAATAATTTATAAAGATATATTCAACTATTGAGGTCTCTTTATGGAATCATTTTTATTAAGTCGAAAAAAATAGTCTATCCCTCTTTATTTACAATCAAAATACAGCAATTAAAACAAGCATAAAAATGTAAATATAATTTATATTTTTCCTGGTATATTTCCACTCCTTTTGATCTACAAAAACCAAACTGTGCAGTTACTTCATATTTTCATGCGGGTACCATATGCTATCTTCAAACCTCGTCAAACACATTTCAAAAGGATTAAGATCCTTAAACGTGCATATTATTGTACATGTACATAAATAAAAATTAATATACGTTTTAACGCGATAATTTTAAAACCCGAGGATGATTTTTTTTATTCAAGGCGCTATTTTTATTTCTTCTATAATCCATAACAAATCATACGGAAGTAAGTTCAGTGTAGGGATTTATAAAGCTGCATTTTTAAATTATTAAAAATTTCGAAACGAATTCGAGACTTATCAAAAATGTCTGCTATAAGGACAATAAAATCAATTGACATTTATGTTATTTTTGTGATGCTTTCTATCCCAGCCCACGTAGGATCACATCGTTAGTGAATATTTGAGCAGAATATCCATTCTCGCAACAATTATATTTTTAGTTGCAATAAATGTACTTATAACACTAAAGCCATGCAATAGTTAATTAATTTCTTCAAAGTCACAGTAACGAATTGTAATTAAAATCATAACAGCAATGATGTCTTATGAATCTATAAAGTGAATAACAGTATTTAGCGCAACCGTATTGTCTTATTGCTGAAAAAGCAATGTTGACACACCTTATAATTGAAACAATGGAGACCATATGTTTATAAAAAGGTTTTGCTTGGCTAAGAATATATTCAAAATACGTGGAAAACGAAGAAACATGTATGCGTGTGTCTATATATATATATATATATATATATATATATATATATATATATATATATATATATATATGTGTGTGTGTGTGTGTATGTATGTATGTATATATGTATGTGTGTATACATTATACGCACATTTGATCATATTTATGCCATTAATTTTCGATTTACAATCTGTTTACTAAACTAATAACATATTTTGAACTAAATACACCGATGGTCGATGATTCTCATGGACAAAAGAAGAAATGCGGTTGAATATGAGCTTCAGGCAAATTGGAAATCGAATACCTGTAAGTCTGACATGATACTAGTCACGTACATAAATTAAACTGGAATTATATTATGGATACATATTAAATTAATGCGAAGTTAAACTCAATTTGTGATGTGATTTTTTCAAATAACAATTCTATGTAATAACTTATTAAAATAAGTTAACTCAATAGTAAAACATCAAATGATATAACTACCATATTAAACAATAATTCATCTATCAAAGCAAATAATATATCTAACATATAATACATTTTTCCCACCTTGTTCAACTGACAATGCATAATTCAAATTCCGTGTAAATCAAGTATATATATATATATATATATATATATAATTTATATAAATCAATCGATATAGTATATAGAAATCAAATATCTATAACTTTAACCATATGACAATGATAGTGTGTAAAAAACAATAAAATAACAAGTAAAAATTGTATACAGTCAACAATACAACTGAACTGAAACAATATTACAAAATAGATGTTCTTTATTGCAAGAATAGCTATAAAAGGATTAAATAATATTCAAATTAACGCACACATAAACCTAAATGGTGGAAAAATCTAATGCTATATGTTCATAGAAATGTCCTTCATTGGTACTATTATAGATTGTAATAAAAACACGACACGCTTTATTAACAAACAAAGAAAAAATAATTAGCATAAAATGTATGTAACAAAAAGTAGTATTTTTATTGACTACCTTTTTTGAAGTATGAATAATAGTGTGTATAAATAAAATATTAATAGTGTTTTATATAATAACAGATTTGTACGAATAATTGCATGTTATGTGTATACATATGTATGTATGTATATATATATATATATATATATACATACATACATACATATATATATATGTATATAATTTACACGTTCACAAAATAATTCTTTTCCCCCTGAATCATTTTTTTCTGATGAAAAATGTTTAATAATTATTAATCATTTGTGATTATTCCTAATTCGCATTTCAATGTCGATCTTCAAAATGCCAAAGTACATACAAATTTCTTTTTTTGTACATCAAATCAATCAAATGAACTTGGGATGATGGAATGGCAATCAAAATTCGTACAACAAACAATCAAAAAAGAACAATAATCATTTATTGAACATTTTTGATCAGATTTTTTTTTGGGTTTTTGGGGTGAAAAAAAATATGAATTTCTGAAAGTGAACTTATTTGCACTCTCAGTACTATATTATGATAATTTACACGTTTGTACTTTCAAATACAATTTAATTACAAAAAAAAATATTTCATTAAGTACTTTAAAAAGAAAACAGATTTCAAAATGCAATAAATACTTTCAATACTTTTTCTTAGATAAGAAATCAATAACCGAATAATTGTTTTAGAACTTAAAATAATTTATTTTTCAAAACAGATAATCATTGTCAAATATTATAAACCACTATTCCATCACTTCTAAACTAAACTATACGTCATCTTTCATAGAAAAATTGTTTTCAACGCTTGATAAACCTGCATAATAAAGCATAAAACATGAAAATTGTCAATGTTATTCAAACAATTGCATTAAAATTGCAATGTTTTAAAAAAAAATTATTTTAGATAAGATTAACTTTTATAAATAGAAAATTTTATATAATCCCAAAAAATAAAACAATAGCACAAAACATTTTTAACACGATCTTAACCCGATAATATAAATCCTTATAAAAAATTAGATAAATAATAGTTTATTTAAAATTAAAATCTATTGAAATGTATATAATGTTTACAATATATTAGATAAGTAATAGAAAAAAAGCATATTACTGAGAAAATTAAGTTGTTATAACTATTGACTAATAACATTATTATTATTTTTCTTAACATTAGTTATTTAAGTTTTATATTGTTCCATTATATTACGTCTGATTACGCACATAAATTTACTTTCATATATATATATATATATATATATATATATATATATATATATACACATACTATTTATGCATCAAATACTATATACACAATGAATTATTTATTGAGGAACATATTAATGAAAATTACGAGTTTATTCTTCTAATTAACAATTTCTATTCTTCTTATACATTATTCTGCTCTCTTTACTGAAAAAATGTAACAATTATATTTAAGGACATATTAACCATAGAATAATGTCATTTGCATGTCTGTCTCTTAAATAACAAGACATATTTATCTTTCTCTTTCTATGATATATATATATATGCACGTTGTGTGTTATCACAAGAAATCAATACAGTTATCAAAAAAAGGTATTAAATAAATAATGTATGCAAATAATACAAAAGGCAATCATTTTACCACAAATACAATAAAATAGTACTTATGAAAAATACAGATTGAAAAGTTCAAAATAGTTTATTTATTTATAATATTCACTGAATTGAACTACTTTTTATATCCAAATATATTGCGTTTTTCTACATTCAATAAGAACATCTAAAATAGACGTACACACACAAACTATATATATATATATATATATATATATATATATGAAAATTTTTAAATTTTTATTATCCGCTGGTTAATAGAGACATTTTACAATTTGTTTTCTAATCTAAACGATGTTAATCACACATCTTTCATATTTATTTCTAATACATTTCGTGATATGCCCAAATTGTCAAGTTATTGTTCTTCTTTTATCTTTTGATATTCTTAGATTCTAGTCAATAATTAGTATTATTCATCTATCTGCTCTTATTGCACCTCCTACCCCTCTTGACAAACTCATTACATATTTTTATTATTATATTTACTTATAAGTCCTATTTGTTTTCATACCCATACTAATTTTCCATCTTTTCTTATTATTCTTAATATACATCTTTTCATACTCTGTATTTTTTCAAGTCGCCAAATTAATTTATCATTATTTATAAAACATTATTATTTAAATTATTTTTCATTTAAAATCCATGTTCCACTTCCGTATGTTAAGTATACAAAATCAATTCTAAGTATTATATTCCAAAATAAGTAATAAAACGAATGTAATTCGGAAAATATACAAATAAAAGGCAAAGTAAAAAAAGCAATTTTGCATGGAAAAGTTAAATTATAAATGACTAATATACAAAAACGAAGAGGATATAATATTTAGAAATAACTATTACTATTAAGAAAATATATATTTTATACGCATTTCTAATGAACATATTATTAAATCATTATACTTTCAGGTATAAAAAAGATTTAATCTAGTTGAAAAGCATTTAAGTAAAGTGTAAACAATAAATTTCAACTCTATGTCATTAATCAAATTTATAAATAAATACACACGTTTTATTTAAAAATATACATTTATACAAAAAAAAAAAATTGCGTGCTTAACATGCAAGGACACGTCAGTAATGTAATACTAGTCTCCGCATATTTCTACATTTGAAGTATATCACTTGCTTCTAGTATTATGTAATGAAATGGCAAAGACCTCATTTTATGCAATTTTAATTTAAATCATCATATTTTCAATTTTTCTATTTATGATTTTTAAGTCTATGCAATGATAATAATATAATTCATTTTTAATATTACTCATTTAGTAATATTTAACAATCTAGCCATTGTTACAGCTCTTAAAAAATCAATGATGCAAGTGACAATAGAAAAAGAGACATTTAAGTAATAAATGATATAATAATAATCACTATCGCAGTATGTCTGCAGCTACATAACTTCTTTGTTTACTTAAGAAAATAGGTTACGTTTAAATATATGCAACAACGAACATACAATATAAGCAGTTTGTAAATAATAATAATTCAAGTAGGTTTAAGGTAAGTAATACATTTGACACAATAACAAAATCTTTGTTTAATGCTATCTACACAGTTTTGAATAATTTAGTTTATTATTAGATAGATTTTTTGTAAATGTTAATAAACTTAAAAACTTACATGTAATCTGATGATCTGTTGTTAATTATAACATTAAACGTTATATTTTATTTTCAACTTCTGGAATAGTTTAGTCTTAATTCGTAATATTTGAAGTCTGCATTTCATTAGAATGTTATCATTCGTATATATATATATATAGAATGTTTGTTTTTAAAACAGAATTTAAGTTGAGATCGTAATTCTTAAGAATACATATCTTATCTATTTCTAGAAATATGTTCCGGGTTATTACAGTAACAATACATTTTAAGAAAAAGTGAAAAATGTAGGACGTAATTATTTATTTAGAGAGTGAACATACCTTGTTTAGATATCAAGTTAAAAATTATAAGAAGTGTATATTTGTATCTGATATGAATGTATTAAAAAAATATATTTCTTGGATGCATCTAAAAAATTGTAGCTAATAATATGGAATAAATTCACGATTGAATTATTTGATAATATTAAAGTTGATGTATTAATACAGTAAGTGAAGTGGAACATATTTTTCAGGTAAATTGAATTATTAGTCCCGCAATTAATAGCGTAAAATGGTTCTAAAAAATATCAAAATACTTAGAATAAATATAAACCGAACGCATATATATATATATATATATATATATATATATATATATATATATTTCTCAACTTTAAACAAATTAACGCTTAATTTTAAAAAATTAAAAGTAATTGTAATCATATATTGTCATTTTCATAAAAAATGCGTGTGTGTAGATGAATAAGTGATATTTATTCATAAATTCAATTACTCTATTATTCATTTGTTAAGTAGAATTAGTTTAATCATCCTCATCACACGAAAAATAATTGCAATTCGTTACGATGATTATAAAAGTAAATGGCTCACTCCTTAAATACTAGTCTAACTATTCTCATCTATTAGATTTTCTTGGAATAATTAAAATTTGGTCTACATATTCCTAGTATCTCTCTACGGATTCTAGGAAGAGTTCCTCGAGTGAAATACAGTGAACAAATATTATTTGAATATGTAATTTTTGTGTACCTTTTTGGTAATTTCAAATCAAATTAAAAACCAACTCTTTAAAAAAAATATATGGCTACATGATTAATGAACAATTATTGGAATTCAGTGAATTAATTTCTAAACACAAATATGTTCTAATACTGAAATTTTAAAATAATCATTGTTTTTTTTCCAAATGATTGAAATATAATTTTAATAGAAATTCATATCATATCAATTACTACCATGCTGTTCATGAAAACTAAAACTTTAATTGGATGTGCATTAACATGTGTATATATATAATGTGTATATATATATATATACATATATATATATACATATATATATATATATGTATATATATATATGTATACATATTAAATACAAACGCAAAATGAACAACTTTATCTGTGCACTAAACGGCATAGAAATAGTTTAAGTAAAGCTGCCGTTATTTTTAACAAAATAAGTGATTCATAAAAATAACCTAATAACAGAACAATGCTCTCCGAATATGAATTTTTGCCAAACTGCTCTACTATGTCAGTCAACAACGCATACCAATAGGTATATATATATATATATACAAAAAAATCTTGAGCAATCTTATAGTCAATTTAAAAACAATTACTTCAAAGCACACGTTCATCATTCTAATAAAAAACATTAATTTTTACAATTTAAATAAGCTGGGCAAATTATATATTATTAAAATTTCATTCAAAAATTATAAATATTAAAATTATAATTATGCTAGTAAACGGTCGTTCTGAACAATTTACTCACAAGATATATAAATTATTATCTTCTGCATTTTATTTAATTATAATGAAGTATGTTTTAAGTAGTATTTTTCATCAAAGTGAAATGATAATAATATTCAATGACAACAGATGGAAAATATAAATTATCTAATAAATATAATGTTCAACGTGTCATTATTTTTCTAAGTGTTAATTATTTTTAATAGTTATATATATATATATATACATATATACATACACTAATAAAAAGAAGAAAGAAAAGAGTAAAAAGGAATTGTATAGAATATCTCTGAACATATCTCTATCTACTATGCAAGTTAAATTGTGTATAATGTATGAAATTTAACGAAACAGATATTCAGACAATACATATATTTTCATAAAATATTAATATTTTCAATTTATGCATTGACACATTGATTGACATCAGCTGTAAATTAATATATTTTCAATGTAAATCATTGCTTTCATGACATATGAGGATGTGGTAAAATTATGTCATAATACCAGAAATATTTATTGTTTACTGACAAGAAAACAATATTTATTATTTAAAAAATAATATTAACACTGATAACTTAAATAAAATAACTTTGTACCGCTGGACAATATTTAGAAAAACTACCATTTAATATATATATATATATATATATATATATATATATATATATATATATATATATATATAGAATAAAACAATTAGGGTCTATAAGGTTGAAAATACGATAGATAGTAAATATAACTTAATAATTACCAACATATATTCTGTCTAAATTAGTTGAATGTATGTGTCTATATTTAGAGAATAATTTGCTATTTTCATTTACTAAACACGAACTATGTGACCTTTTTCAATTTGAAAATTTATTATCAAAAATTGTAAAATCTGTAATACCGTATCAAACTATTATTGTAATCAAATACTAAATAGTTTTCTAAACAGAATAGACATAATATTTATAAAAATCATAGAAAGCATACTACAATAAAAATGTGCAGTTAGTATATGAAAATAAGCATACATTTAACAACTTATTTACCTGTGCCTACACGAACAGGTAAAAATAACTTCAATAAAATGTCAAATATTTTGAAAACGTATTATTTCCATGACATTTAACATAAAAAATACACATCCAGGTATGAAAAGCAAAACAACATTGATACAAAAACTATAATAAAAGGTTTTGATTGAAATTTATTCTTGTGCAAAATGTAATATTTTTAAGAGATAATATTAAATCTGCATTTTTGAAAAAAGCATTAATAATTTATTAAAATACTATAAAATGAAATAATAATACCGAACATATAAATACGATAGATTAATGTAAAATGTACTTTCATATAACATTCATGTATGTCTACTTTAATTATTAGTCCCAATAAACAGAAAAGTTTCTGTACCTTGGCACTCTGGAGACATCAAACATATTTTATGATTTATGGGGTGAAAAAATAATTCATTTCTGAAAGTGAGTTTAGAGCCACAGTATTGGAACTGTATTGTGGTATAAGAGGTACTTTTATTCATAATCGAATGTTATTCATAATCGAGTGTTTATTCATAATCGAGTGTTTATTCATAATCGAATAAATAAAAAAATAAGAAACAGAGATAAATTAACTAGAAAATCCGACGCTCACCGTGACGTTTCCATTGTTGAAATTTGTGATATAGTAAACATGAACACATACAACACACGCAACTCAACACCATTAACGTTAATACAATTCCGACCCATACGTCCGCCAAAAATTGTTCATATTCTGGATCACTCATTGTCACAACACTACTGTCACTTTCAATTCCATTCTGTAAAGTTTCGTCGAATTCTGTATCCAAAAATACAGCAGTAAAGTTATGAGGGTGTCCATAGGCATACGTTCTAGAACCACGCATTAATCTCTCCTTTATATGCTCCATTAATGTTCTTGGTGGTAATGTTGAAACGTTAAATCCGTTTATTGTGGACTTGTACTTCACGGGAATATCGATAAAATCGTCAAAATACTCGTCTGGATATTCGAACATCGAGAAATAAATAATCGCAAACTTTTTAAATCGGAATCGACACGCAAATTAAAACTGTTACTTGGAACAGAAATTCCACTTTTCAGGTATAATACTCATAGAACAAACGAATTTCCTTGGAAAATCGTATAATCAATTTCTCAGTAATCCTTAAACATCCAAACATTTACTCTTTGTAATAATTGATCAGTTACTCTTTTGAAACGATTAATCACTTCTCTCTATTAAGAAGTGACGAAATGAATCGTATCCTCGTTTAATGTAAACTGTTTTTTTTTTATTTTATACATTTAATTACAATTAATCAGTTTTAAAGTATTATCACTTTTCTTAAATTATTAAAATGAGTGAATCGCATTTTCTTATTCTCAAAAGTGATTTCAATCAACGAAATACTCACAAAACACGATTTTTGTTTTATATTTTCTTTAAATATAATTACACGGTTATTTTGTTACAGAATTATAACAAACATAGCGTGTTTTTCAAACAATAGCAACAGGTTAAATACCACGTGTCAAAGTTGAAAACAAAATAAGCACGTTCTACCAACTAGCACCGTTCAAATGAAAATAATATTGTCTTGCGCTTTGTCAGCAAGTTTATACACTTTCATAGACTGATGCAAATCCCCACTTATGCACCAATATGACACACGACTTATGATTAATGTTCTGCTTAAATCTACTAGTTTTATTGTACATATATTTTTATTTCATTTTACTAACCAGATTTTTTTGCTTTTACAAAATTAATAAACGAATCAATTCAAAATACGAGCATGCATCATCTCAGAAATACCGTTTTTAATTGAATTAAAACTTAAAAGTTTTTGGTTTAATATTTGGAAATTATTAAAATATAAAAACTAGTAAACATAAACACCTTTTAAATTATACATAAATGTGTAAAACTGCATTTTTGATATATTATTTATTTGCAATGTTATAACTGATTTCAACGCTCACGTTTATACCCCTTATATAAAAATTGTATTAATCACAAGTAATAACTGATAAACTGTAAAATATTAATTTTATCCACTATTCATATATTTTCAAATATAAAAGAAACAAATAAAAATGTTCGAGTACTACTAACTGATAAATATAATTAAAAATCTTTTAAATTTAAAATTAATATAATTTTGCTTATTCGCCATTATTGAAATTAAATTTTCTATCAAAGCTGGATTTTAAGGCCGCTGTGATTATGTATAAAAAACCATATTGTATTATTTTATTTTACATAAAATGAATATATTAAAAACAATGTAATAAAATATGTACTTATCTATGGCATATATTTTCAAATAAAAGTGTTGATATTTATTTAATAAAAGTACAATAAAACAAAAAAATAACAAAATTTGAAAAATAAATATGTGTATTTTTATTCGAATGAGTTACCAGAGATGCAAGTAATCGTATTCTTAAAATTATGTTAATAAGTAATATTAGAAATAGATACAAGAAATAATATATTAAGAGTGGGCAAACGGCGGCTCGCAAGCCGCATGCGGCTCCCAAAACTACTCTGTGCGGCTCCTGAGACAATATTGGGTTTCATTGCAATTTTTCCTAAACTTTTATTATAATAATCTATAGTGCTATGGTATGTACCAATATTAGAATATTTTATAGCACATTATCTTTTCAATAACATTATGGAAAAGATAATGTGGTATAAAATATTCTGTTATATTGTATTGTGTCCAAATTGCTGTTTAAGGTGGTTCTACGATTATGGACAATCCTTAAAGAAGATATAAAACTAAACAATTTTGTTAATTATGACTTACTGAATGCAATAAAACCAAATTCGGGACGGATTATTGAGTAATTTTTTTTGAAAAATATCTTTAAAAATACAATTTTTAACTGAAAAAATGAATACTCAATCAAAGTCTTCAACGAATAGAGATTAAACATATTCTGCTTTGGCGAGTTCGACTACTATATAGTTATATTTTTTATTATTTGTATTAGACTGGTAGGAAATTAATTACGGTTTTATATATGAATTTGAAGGTCATAAACCCTAATTATTTTTCTACCAACCAAATAAATACAATTTTAAAATAATATTTCCTGTAGCTCTCTTGAACATTCAAAAATGTATGAAAAGTATGATATGTGGCTCTTATTATCGAAGAAGTTGCCCACCCCTATAATATATTTTACGACAGAACAATTTAAACAAATGAATTACTAATTTTATACATACATTTTTGTTGCCAGATTCGCAGATTTCAAATATTCATCTTGACACTTAATGGATACAACTACAAAAGTTTCGACTTTATTTTGTGCTTTAACTGATATATTTTCTCTTCTTTCAAAATTTAGCACATTGCCCTTGTATTTTTTATCATTTCTTATTTTCTAATCATATACGGATTAATAACAATTTCTATTTGTTTCAGACAAATTTTGCACCGAACTTTTTGGCATAAGGAAGCAATTTTATAAAAAATATATACGCAGTAATCCCATTCACATCTAACGTACACCAAAAATGCAAACCACCATCTACACTACTACTTCAACGAAAATGTATTTACTTTAGACACAAAAAAATTTAGTGAATAACACATGGAACAATGTTCAACTATAACCATATTCCATGCATACGTATTTATGACTAAAATTTTACATTTATTTATTATTTAATACATGTATTACTTAATAACATAATTTATATTACATAAAAACGATAAAACTATGTTGAATTTACTTGTTACTGACGCACCAAACAACGATTATAATGATAAGCCTACTTGATCTCATAATTGTCGCAATAACTGAATTCAACTGTGAACCACATAGATATAACAAAACATCGAATCATTTCATACAAAATCTTACCATATCGATTGATCTTTTAATGATATATTTATAACTTTTATTTTCTCAATTATATTAAAGAAATATTATATATTTACAAAAACAGTACTTATATGTATATATATATATATATATATATATATATATGTCCCCAAAGCAATTTTTTATAATAATGTAAACTATTTACAATGTTAGAAAACAAATTCAGACGAATTATGCGCTGAAATACCTCTCAAGAAACATGTAAAAACGTAAAATAATTATAAGATCTAATTAACCCAAATCAACGATCAACAATAGGATTAACAACAAATGAAATTAATAATTTAAACACAGGAGCTTGTTTTAAAAACTAATGACTACCTTTATTGTATCAGTCGCTTGTTCGTAATAAATATGTAGTGAGTATTGTTCAGTAATCAAGAGTTCATATGAATCATAAAATTTTAACGGGACATTTTTCACATGATCACAATATTATATGCCTAAAAGATGTTCTGAATTCAAAAAACATTACAATGGTTCAACAGGCCCCATATATCAAATCCATATGATATACATATTGCCAAAATCAACAAGGTTTTTTTTAGTTTTTTAATCCTTCCCTTATAAAATCGAGTGAGACTCGTGATACGGCTTGACTATGGCACGCGCTGTTGCGTGTTAAATCATAAGGCAATAGTTTAATTACATAATGTCGAAATATATAATTTCTAACACTATCTGAAAAACGTGTACCGTTTATAAACCTGTATTTTTATTTTCATGTTCTTTTAAAAATGAAATAAAAATACGTAAAGGTTGAACATGAAAACAATAACTAACCAATATCTTTTAAATAAAATATCTTTTATAAATAAAATATTAATATATTTAATATCAATATTTTATGATAACTCATTAAAAAAAAAGTTGTTTATCATAACATTACTATTATAATTATGTTCACTATACAGTATACAATCATGATTTAATTAAATTTTCAACTATTACCGCCACCTACCATATTCAGTTGACATGTCTCAGGCAACGGTTATTTTAGGTCACTTCAAAATATCCTAAATGGAAAAATATAAAAAAAAATGTTTGCAGAATATTTTTTATTATTTTTTATATATTGCAGAGATCAACAAGCTACCTAGACTTTGTTAACAATTCATAAATGATTAAATTTTATATTAAATATATTTTACATGTTTTTTATTAAAATGTATTTATTGGGAAAATGGACTTTATATACGACTCATTTTAATAAACATATATACAAAACCTAAAAATATCAATAAATTATCACTGCACTTATTAAATTTTTAAAACAAACTATTCACATATTTAAATAACTATATAAATATAAAAACCTATTTTATTTTCATTTTTCATATATGCTATTATATTTAAGCATTACCTGATATTTTGCTTCATAAAAAGTAACACTTTTCACATTAAACATACTTCATTTTAACGTTTTTTTAAATATGAGTATAACAAATAAAACAAAGTTTTACAATTGAGTTAATTTAATAGTCTTTGTTCCACAATTTTGATATATATATATTCTTTTATATATAGATATAACTATTAACTAATATAATACACAATTATATTATGAAGATATTTTAGCATCCAAATTAAAGATTATGCAGAATTAACACAATAAGATAAATCTACAAGTCAACATCTTGGGAAATAAATGTAATAAAAAATGATTTTCAGTTGCATACATGTACATAATATACTCTGAGATCATTTTTTGTAATTTTGACATATCTGTTTTCAAAAATGTACAAAACTTCTTTTGAAGTTTTAATTTTTTGGCCTTCTCTGTATGAGCATTATTCTATAAAGTTATATGAATGTTTTATAAAATTTGATTAACAGTTTATTTACATCAGTCATGTGATAATAATATTTTATAAAAGAAATATTTCAAACTTCACTGTTACTGCATTTATCATACTTGAATATTAGTATATATGATTCAATACAAAACTTATATTTGTAAAAATATATATACTTATTTTGATAGGCATATTAATAATATCTGCAAAAATGACATCTCAAACAATACAATGTTTTACTATTATATATATATATATATATATATATATATATATATATATATATATATATATATATACACATGCAAAATAAATTTACGTTTATTTTACAATGAATGACAATGAACAAAGCTCATAAAACTAACATATGTTAAATATTTATAAACTATTTTAAATTTTATTTTAAACATATATTAGTTCGACTTTATGAGAATTATGGCCAAAAACTTTAATGGCTAGTATAAAAACAGATAGCCAGTAGTTTTTTTGATGCATTACAACTATGTTGATATGATCGTTATTAGTAGAATATTTTTTTGCAACAACCTTATGAACTGCAGTCTTTTATAAAAACAGGAATGTTTACTTGTTGAGCCCAGAATATAAATTTAAACGATTCCACAATAAAGTTCTTTAACATTGTTTACTACTGTACAGACACATAACTTACCAACAACACTTTCAGTTGAAACGATTACACACATGGTACAGAAAACTACATATTTAAAACTATTGTGAAGTGTTCAATAATTTTATTCATTTCATTTAAAATTGTTTTATAGTTTCTAAATAACTAAAAGATAAAGCTTTATAGGAATGATTCGAAATTATTAACAAATATATTTTTTTGCATTTAAATTCTATTTTAACCAATCATGCCAATTGTTTTTAGATTAATATTTTTAATTTAAAAGATTATTAAACAATTAATTGATTAAACTAATAACAAACATTCACACAGTGATATCGATGTTTGATTTCATGATATATAAAATTTAACAATCCATTTTATTGACTACAATGTTTTATTAATAGCATTTACTTATTTGAACTAACGCTAAATGATTCATTATTTCACCGTTACTGCAACACATATTCTAACACTTGTCGAACTTTTCTAACAAACACCACATCAACTAGGTTGTGCATCTTTTACAAATTATATGTAAAACATAATAATAAAACATCAATTTCATATTTTCATACAGGCTGTACACATACAAGGGTAAAACACTACTAAATAATAATAAAAAATACCATAAAATATTAAATAAACAGCAATAGAACATTCTTTAGAAACATTATGAGCAAATACCTTTAAAGAAATATATAACAATACATGATTATTTTTCAACAGAATCAAATTAAGGATTGGCTAGTAAAATGTAATCTAAGTTGATTAACTTACTTAATAAAAAATATTAATGATACCTCTGAATATTCATTACTACACAGCAAACAGAAAGCTACACATTCAATGTCAATTGAAAAAAATATTTCACATATTTTTTTATGATTAAAGAAAACACTACTTAAATTTACACATTAGGTGCAAAGATAATAAATGATTTTTAAGATGGTTTATTTCTTATAATTAAAAACTTATTTGTTATCAATTAATTACAACAGAATCAAATTATTGAATGTCATATATACATACATATATATATATATATATATATATATATATATATATATATATATATATATATAATTAAAAAAAAATACTCTAATGTTCATATCACACTTCACTACTTAATTAACACATTTTCAAAGTAAAAAATGTCTTTCTATAATTTAAGGAAGATGTGAACTATGAACAAGTTATAATTAAATAAAATATGTATCTTAGTCAGCAATGCAGTCATATAAGCACATAATAAATAAAACAAACTGCATTGATGAATTTTCTAAAATAAGTTTTAGAGCTTTACAAAAAGTTCATAAAACAAGGAAGTCAAAATAAAAGGAGCAGACTTAATCTCGATCTCTAAAAACCAAACTTTTTTCATCACTCACAGTTCATTCAATGTTTTTGGACGACTAAACTTATCATACATTGCTATCTGGGGGTATTGGAACACCTGTAAAACTTATAGGTGTAGCATTTTCGACAAGTGTGGAGCGCATGTTACTAGCTGGAATTGTGCCCGGTGGAGCAAGACCTGATGAAACTGCATTATTGCGCATCTCTTCTGCAGATGCTCTGGAATTATACAAAGTATAATAATATAAATTTATATATAAAATACAGCACTTCCAACATCAACATAACAAATACATCTAGGGTGATAATGTTTTATATAAAAAAAAAAAGAAACAACGAAAAATGTATTTGCAAAAAATAATCATTTTAAAGCAACGTACTTTTACAAGCATGCAGAACACTTCCTAGTAACTTTCTGAAATAATTTTAAATTTAAAACTTCTTTTCATAAGTAAAATTTCTTTTCAGCCCAAAAACAACACAAAACTATCTTACGAAATTTTTCAATAATGATTACCAATCATTTCTGATTGTTTTACTTATATGCATTTCGATGACAATGCCATTATTTTCAGAAAAATTATAATTTGAAGGAACTATATCTAATATACTTTAAATGTCACTGAAGAAAACAAATTATGAATTAATAACAAAATTTATTTTTTTATTGAGAATACTAATAAAAGTATTAATGAACATCAGTTCTTAAAAGAAATGAATTAAAAACAATAATATTATAAATATCATTAACAATTACAAATGAATAAAATGATTTTTTTTGTAGTCCATTATCTAACAGAAATATTAATCAAAATTATAATACAAAATTAAGATGACTTCACACTTACTATGAATATAAAATGAAATACGTAATATAAATCATTTTTAATAGGAGATAATGATTTGGTTAGGTTATACATCTATAAATTTATGTCTAATAATAGCATGCAAACAATACAGTTGTTAAGATGTAGTTTATGAAAATTGTAATAAGATCTGATGTAATAATAACACAACATACATAATTTATGAACTAAAATTTGGAACTGTTAAACAGCTTACACTCACTACAATAAAAATATATACAAACTTTCATTCATATCTAATTAAAATGTACATATTTTTTACAATATCATATTTATATCAGAATATGAGTATATTTACTAAACTTGTAATTATTTTTACAGACATACCCTTACATATTTAGAAATTTACATACATTAGATACACAAAAATGTAAAATACACCCACACATGTATGGAAATAATATGTATGTGTTCATGTATGTATGTACATATATGTATAAACATATATATCATGTACAGCATATATATTTCAAATAAAAAAGAATTGTTATTTATGTAATTTCCAAAGTAAATAAAATAACAGTCACAAAATAAAGCTCATTTTTAATCTACATGAAATCTTTGTGGTCAGATAGCATTCAAGAAATTAATATCTCATTGATTGATTATTTGAATTATTTCATTAATTGTGCAACACTACTCTGTTAGTATTGAGACCTCAAAGAAATATGCAATGAAGGGTATGTTAATTGCCTGTTTTACATAATAATAAAACGGACCGGACACCGGGTGTGATGAAAGAACAGCACGCTTAGGTTGGACGCCAGACATCTGGATCTTCCATGAGGGTAGTATGGTGATCACCAGCCATGCCCCCACCGACCCCTCCTGTAGGACTGAGTGCCCCAGGAGAGGCCATGGCGGCCATGTCTTGTCGAGACCCTCTACATCACACATACATACACAAAGTCAAAGTAGTGCTAATAGAATCATTATTAAATTTTGAAATCAAGAGCTTCTTTAGAAATATAAAGATAAATTTGTATAATGTTTTTCATTTATTCCCCATTGTAATGAAGATAAAATTCATGTAAAAATGATGAATATTAGTTACAAAAATAATAAATATTAGGCTACAAAGATTAGTTTCATTACTTCACCAACATTAATATTTTATACAAATACTATCATTTGATTAATAACATTTAATTTACACCTCAACCCAAACCAAAAGCACTTCATTCAAATATACAATAAACAAAAATGTACTTACTTTTTCCCTAAAGCCATCATTCCATAAATGACTCCTGTTGTAAATATCAATCCACTTCCAAATATACTACCCATACCTGGACAAAGTATAATCGGTGGAATTGCAAGACTTAAAAATAAAACAAAGATATTAATTTTTCCAAGGCGTAAAAATTCATAATTCAAAACTTACGCAAAATAAGCAACTGCTTTGTTCCAATAAGGCCTTCTTTCTACATAATCACTTGCAGTTTGTACAAAATCAACAAACAGACAACAGCATGGTGCCTCACACACTATTACGATAAAACCTGCTATCATTTGCCACATCCCACTTAAAAGGCAATCAAGATTGCCCACAACAATACCAATACAGTTCCACACTCCAAGAAATATTGCCACTGAAACATTTTTTTAATGAAAATATTAACACATATGCCAAAAAATATAATTTACAAACAATGATATACAAAAATACACTATGCTAAGAGCAAAATTAAGAACATGAAAAATATTAAAATATTACTTACAAAAACTACCAACCGTTCCCACCCCACGGCCAGCATACTTCATCCACCATGGTACTTCATCTTTGGGTTGATTATCCTGGCCCGGTCGGGCCATAAGAGATGCTATTTTTTCTGAGAAAGACTGAAAAGGACATAATAAATAAAATAAATACAAACTTGCAACTGAAATTAATTAATTACATAGTAAATATATTAAAATACATGCCATTTTTAGATACTATTCTTATTTCTGCCCCCGTAGATGACAGATCGAATATCGTGTGGTGTTGGACTATCAAGAGACTGCCAACTTCATTTAGATGATTAATTAATAAAATTGTACTGACAAATATATTTGATATTTGTATTTTAAATTATTAGTTAAAGGAGTGAATGTTAATTAAATTATGTTTTTTTAATATGACATATCAATTTTCCAATTAAATGTATTACATACTTTCCTTAAAATATATTTGCGTTGGCAGTAATGTGTGAAAGTTCTGTAAATAAAGTGTTTATTGAGAATTGTTGATAGACAATCTAATATGAATAAATCGCTACATATATCGTTGTCTGTGTAAATACTGCAGAGCTCGAATTACAGTAAACAAGTAAATATATTTTTTGATCGGGTGGTAGAAAAAGGAATAAAGGTAGATGTCTTCTAAGGTATTGATCACCCTTTGCTTGTCTGCTTATACTTCTGATCTGTTGTCATTTTAATGTTTACAAAAATAGAAATCATTAAAATATATAAAAGATAGTAGGTATTGATTATTATGTATCATTGTCTTTCAAGCATTTTCTGCAAATGTAAATATTCTATCTAACATATTTCCTATCACTAGCAATTAATATTATATGTATAGCTATTCTTTAATACCTGCTAAATTTTAGGCATTATTTAATAAATGCATAATTATATCAAAAGTAGATTTGAATTTAACATTTTAGCTTTATAGCTATATTAAATATTTGGTTATATTTAGTACAAGTTTTCACCTTATCGCAGTCAATTTAATTTTATTTAAACTGCTTATATGTATGTATAGATTGACTCTGTGTGGGGTTGGGCCTCCCCTCCCCTGCGGTTGCATCCACCAGTATCACGCAGTAGGATGGGAGACATGGTCTTAGGGGAAAGACCCCCTTCTCCTGCACGTCTTTCTCATACTTCAGAAAAACATCCAAGAGCGACACTCAATGAACTAAATGTTTTACGCAGGTAAAAAAAAAACTGAAAATTAAATTATCGGACAAGTAAAACAGCATATAATTTTCTTTTTATGTCCTTTGTTTTAGACATCGAGAATTATGTGATGTCGTATTAAATGTTGGATCTCGTAAAATATTTGCTCATCGTGTGATTTTATCAGCATGTAGCCCCTATTTTAGAGCTATGTTTACTGGGGAGTTAGCAGAGTCTCGACAAACAGAAGTAACAATCAGGGATATTGACGAAGTAGCTATGGATTTACTCATAGACTTTTGTTATACATCACACATAGTTGTTGAAGAAGCCAATGTACAAACACTTTTACCAGCAGCATGTCTTTTACAATTACAAGAAATTCAAGAGATATGTTGTGAATTTCTCAAAAGGCAATTAGATCCATCAAATTGTCTTGGTATTCGTGCTTTCGCTGATACGCATTCTTGTCGAGAGCTATTGAGAATTGCAGACAAATTTACACAGCACAACTTCCAAGAAGTTATGGAGAGTGAAGAGTTTTTACTTTTACCTGTAGGGCAACTAGTAGATATAATATCTTCAGATGAATTAAATGTGAGAACAGAAGAACAAGTTTTCAGTGCGTGTATGTCCTGGGTCAAATATAATGTATCTGAAAGACGACAACATTTATCCCAAGTATTACAGCACGTTCGATTACCATTACTTAGTCCTAAATTTTTAGTCGGAACAGTAGGGTCTGATTTGTTAGTACGTTCGGATGAATCGTGCCGTGATTTGGTCGATGAAGCGAAAAATTATTTACTACTACCTCAGGAGAGACCGTTAATGCAAGGACCTAGAACCAGACCTCGTAAACCTACACGAAGAGGAGAAGTATTGTTTGCTGTGGGTGGTTGGTGCAGTGGTGATGCTATAGCTTCTGTAGAACGTTTCGATCCACAAACTGTAGATTGGAAAATGGTTGCACCAATGAGTAAAAGAAGATGTGGGGTAGGAGTGGCAGTATTAAATGACTTATTGTACGCTGTAGGAGGACATGATGGTCAATCATATTTAAATAGCATTGAAAGATATGACCCTCAAACTAACCAATGGTCTTGTGATGTCGCACCTACTACATCTTGTCGCACTAGTGTAGGTGTTGCTGTTTTAGATGGTTTTTTATATGCAGTAGGGGGTCAAGATGGCGTGCAATGCTTAAATCATGTTGAAAGGTTGGTGACAATTATATATATATAAATAAAAAGTTAAAATAAATTTAAAGGTTTATTTTTTAATGTGTATATGAATGAACAATATTATGTATCTTTTGTGTTGTATTTAAAAACGTTTTTAACAGATATGATCCAAAAGAAAATAAATGGAGTAAAGTTGCACCGATGACAACACGTCGTTTAGGTGTGGCAGTTGCAGTTCTCGGAGGATATCTTTATGCAATAGGTGGTTCTGATGGCCAATGTCCATTAAATACTGTTGAACGTTATGACCCCCGACAGAACAAATGGTCACCGGTCAGTCCAATGTCAACCAGACGCAAACATTTAGGATGTGCGGTGTTTAATAATTTAATATATGCTGTTGGTGGTAGAGATGATTGTATGGAATTGTCAAGTGCCGAACGATATAATCCTCACACTAATTCTTGGAGTCCAATCGTAGCAATGACATCTAGGCGTAGTGGGGTAATTTTGAATTAATATGATATTGTGTAGTTCAAGAAATAAATTAATAATTATTTTCAGGTTGGTTTAGCTGTTGTAAATGGTCAATTGTATGCTGTTGGTGGATTTGATGGTACAGCATATTTAAAAACAATAGAAGTTTACGATCCGGAACAAAATCAATGGCGGTTGTGTGGCGCAATGAATTACAGACGTTTAGGCGGTGGAGTAGGAGTTATGAGAGCTCCTCAAACAGAAAACTATATATGGTAATTAAAGATAATTTTATTAAGAATTATATTTTATTTCATCTAAAAATTGTTTTCAGGCCAGCATCTGTGCTAAACACGAGCAAAATGTCTATTAAGTGAATATATGTATGTATGTATGTGTATATATATATGTACACACACGTGCGTACACATGCACTTTCAGGCATACTGTGTATACATTGCCTTATTTTATGTTGTCATATTTATATAATCATACTATAAGTTAAATGGGACAAGTGGATATAGTTTATTTTTTGTTTTAATTACCATCAACAGTATATTTTTGTATATTTTTTAATTACTATTCTTGCTATTGGTAATCTAGTAATACAGTATCGTTCAAAATAAATGATAAGTTATTTATTTTTTTAGTTCATGTTTATATTAAGTTAGTTTAACATACAATAAATATTTGTTCTTATGAATTTAAATTGTGCAATTGTAAATCAAGACTTATTAAAAAAAAGACATAGATTAAAGCGATATTTATAGTACTTTTCATTACTTTTTTATCCTAATGTATCCTCATGTTTTCAAAATATGATTATCAAAGTTACTTTGTAAAATACAAACCTCAAAAAATATATAATCAAAACAAATTTCTCATACTTGTGTATATATGTAAAATTTTAAAAACAAGCATTAAATTATAACAAGCTTTCCTAAATTTTAATAAAATGATAAATATAAAAAAATACAATTCTACTAGTAATAAAACATATATTCTGAAGGCATTATAAAGGATTATAAAATGCACGTGCAAATCTAGCACTGAACACATTTCTACTTTACATAACTAAATTTCTCAATTAATATTAGTATCAATTTTCAAATCCTAGCTCTTTATTATCACCAATTGAATCATCAATTAAATCAAAATTAACCAAATTTGGTAATTTAGGTATACATTCTATATTCGTTATCTTATTATCGCTTAATTGTAAATCCTGGAAAAAAACACATTAATATGAATATACAAACATATTATACAGAAAATGTAACGTACCGTGCAAGTAATTAGATGTGAAAGTTGCTTCAAACTGCGATTTGTCAAATTATTTTTTCTTAAATTTACAACTTTAACTGCACTAAAATACTGCATATGATACAAAGCTGTCAAAGATAGATTACTCAAATTAACATCATCAAATTGAGTTTTTGAAATTAATCTTTGATTTATAAAATCTTCTATTAGCCATCGGCTACGTAAATCTTGATAATAGGATTTACGTTTCGAATCAAACTGTTGGATTTTTTCAAGATACAATAAACTTTTATTATTATATTCAGGGCCACCAAGACCTCGCATAAGTAAAGAAGATGTCAATAGTGTCCCTATAAAAACATTCTTATTATCTTACAATTAAAAAAAAATTATTAAAATATTTTATAAAAAAATTCCTACATTTACTATCTGGTTCAAATTCTAATAATTCTTCACACGATGCTAGCTGAGCTTCCAAAATATGACGATTTACTTCTCCAAAATGTACACCAAGTTTCGTATTTGTAGCACCAGTAGCATAACATTTATTTCCAATCCAATCTAAATTTAAATTTATTGTAATATCATTATTAATGTAGGAAACTTTTAAGGTATCTTTTCCTATATTCAAATTAATGTCTGATGGAATATGTGTTGTCCAAACACATGACAATTTACTATTATCTTCCAAAGGAGACCATGTAAGTATCAAAGGAGTTTGATTTATAAAAAAATGTAAATCTGTATTATTTTCAATATGTTGGTTTAAAGCAAGCGTAATATTTTGATTTTCCAAAGAACAAAGAATAATTTCCAACGGAGTATCCACTTTTCCTATATAAAAGTTATTTTTAATCAGAGATGAAAGCAAAATATAAGATTGTATGAAGTACCTAATAACCAACGTTGATAAAACCAAGCACTTGTATCATTTGGATCAGTAAAGGCAGCATTTTGAACAAGGTTTAATTCATGTCCAAAAGTATTTGTTTCTGGTAATAAAGATTTATACAAAACACTACGATAGTGCCATGAAGAATAATTTGAAAAGTTTGAATTAATTTTCGATGTAGAAAACTCTAATTCATCTTCTGAAGAAACCTCAGCATGTTTCACTACAAAACGTCTATAGTCCCAGCAGTGAACTAAAAAAATAAATATCATTTTACCAATAAAAATATAAACATTCATAACTAAACCGTACAATTTCTATCGTCATATTGTAGATATTTATTACACAATAAAATTTCTTTTTTCCAATCAGGTTTTATACAATTATCTAGTACCCAACAACGATGATGCCAAGCTCCATAAGATTTAGGATTTACTTTAAGACACTGTTCTGTCAATAAGAGTTCTTTTTCTGCAGACTCTTGATCAATTTTAGGAATTTCACAGTTCTCTACTTTCGATAAAAGAAATTCACGTCTAATATTCCACAATGTATGAATATCTGGATTGGAACACAAAAGTTTACTAGTTAAAATAAGTGTGTTTTCATCACATTTTCCTAATTTACGTTGCATAAATATTTCATCGATGACTTTTCGATATTCTTTTAATTTGGCCTGTTGTTCTTTTAACTTAATAGCTTTTTGTTCTTCTGTAGTCCTCACTTTCAATCTTCCATGCTAAATTATACATATATACATACATATGTGTATATATATATATATATATATATATATATATATATATATATATATATATATATATATATATATATATATATATACACACAAGTAGTGAAATGAATATAATTTTTGGTTAAAATTAAAAATCATGTTTATTAAAAAAATATATATTTTACAAATAAAAACAATAATAATTCGATCGTAAACTAACCATTTTTATTTATAAAATCAACAGGTATTTAAAAATAAAGATTAGTGACACAAATGTCAAACTTTTACTGTTATTATCAAATAGTTAATAGATGGCGTCAATGTAAGCACATAGCAAACCTTCACTAGTGACACTACTCAACTCACAAGCATGAATAAAAGACCGCTTAGACATCATTATCTGTAACCAAACAGAATATTTGGTGGTCTTTATGCTCTTTATTTATGTTGATAAGTGGCAAACACGAAGCACGCGCCCCTGATATGTGTTTGGAACATTTTTGGCTTTAAACATGGAGAGTAACTGGATTAGAGAACTCTAGAAACAATGAGACATGACCAGACTAATAGTTATTTAAAAAGAATATACATATGCACCCACGTGAGGAAAAGAAACTCATACATATACATAAACATATGTACATATATATATATATATATATATATATATATATATATATATATATATATATATATATATATCTCACTTAGCATTAAAAAAGGGATTCAGTTCGAAAAAAATAATTACAGCCATTAGACTTTTTTGAAATGTTTAAAATTTAAAATTTAGCAATAATTTAAAAACAATACCGGCTGCATACTTACAAAAACTCTACAATGAATAAAAGAAGTATATGGGTATTTTCGTAGAGTATGTAAAAATCGAAATATGGAATCAAATATTATCTTGCCTATACAAATTGTTTACTACTACTAACTTTTTGAAATACAGATTCAACTGAATATTTATACTATAAACAATAACGTCTGAGGAATTATAAACTTAATGATATTTTATATTGATTTTAAAATAAATAACAAAAGCAACAATGTCTTTAACTACATCGATGTCTATAAATTTAGATATCACAGTTGTTTCAATTGTCCTTCGCTATTATGCACCCTGTCTATTACATGGAAAATAATAATTTTTTTAATCTATGACTACATGGTCTAAATTGGTGTAAGGTGATTTCCATAAAGTAAATGTACACAGAAATACAGTGCAAATAAAAAATGAACTAATTTGATATAGTACAAGACAGCTTAATTGAAAGTGTATCATTTTAACATTTTCACAAATGTTAAAATTGACATTGCAGCTTTTAACATTTTCACAAATTAATCATAGCATGAATGTACGTATTCGCATGCTATGATAAATTTAATTATAAATATTCCATATATCCTGACTATGATATATATTCACTAACGCATATATCTCATAAATTGATACACATGTACATTTATCTATGATGTACATAATGTGAATTAGCTGTTAACCAGTGCAATGCACAATGGAAAGACGCTTAAAAGCCTAGTCAGAACTAAAATACTTGAGAATTGTTTAGTATGAAATAGTACTTCCCTCGCATTAAGTCTCAATATTCAAATTCCCCTTTTCTAATACTCTAACTCAATGAGTATTTTTTACGCTTCTCCCATTACTAGCTAGATCTTCCCTTACTAAAAGCATATCGAAATTAGTTGAATTTATTTTCTAAATAAACTGTTTGAACCTTAAGTTACTAACAATTTTTGTTAGGTAAACAAAGAAAAATGTATGAGCTCCACCGTGTATAAATAACAAATTGCGGAGTAATATAAAAGCTATATTTTTAATCTCTAGCAAGAATTTTTGTGGAAATTCGTCAATCATTACAACTACTCTTTACAATTTGACTTAAACTTTATATTATGAAAAGAGTATTTTCGCTATAAGAATAAAATAAAACATTTTGCATCTTTTTAATGAAGCGCGAGAAATAATAAGTCTAAAAATCGTTTATTTATTTTGTTTTCATAAATCTAGAGATTTATGGAATCAGTTATAACGATACATATAGGACATGTACGTGTCTTATTTTAAATTTGAAAAGCAGTTGAAAAATAATTTATCTTATAATAGCTTCTTTTAAAATTGCTCGAATTGTATTCTTAACACTATTTCTTCTGATTTAATACGTATTACGTGATTTTCATTTTTATAATTTTTATACTACTCATTAAATATTTCTGTTTGTTATTATTAAACTATGCTCAGAAAGTTTATATGTGTGTGTGTATATATATATATATATAAAGTATTCATAAAAAAAGTATTCATATCACTATTATTTACATTGTATTATATATATATATATATATATATATATATATATATATAACACAATGTAAATAATGGTGATATGATTACTTTTTTGATGACCTCTAGCCTCGGTATATTCAGTCTTGATATCTACTTGCAGTTTGTATTATTACAAGTGTGTTATTTTTACGAAAATGACTGAGATTTTCGAAAAAATTGTATCTGTTGATGTGAAAGATATTCGATTTCCTACCTCACTGGTAGCTCATGGATCAGATGCAATGGTTGATGACTTTGTTATATATATATTTTAATAAAAACATTAAATTGTAATAAAGTATAGAAAAAACATATTAACGAAAAAAATTATACATACATACATGTATATATATATATATATATATAAACTTTAATTTTAGAAAATATTTTTAGTGTATAAGTTGGATATTTTTAGCACACAGATCCAGATTATTCATGTGCATATGTTTCAATTATTTTGGAAAATGGTGTAAGTGGACATGGTTTAACATTTACTTTGGGCCGTGGTACCGAAATTGTTGTAACAGCAATAAAATCTTTATTTCCGATTTTATTAAACCTACCAGTTAATTCTATATACAATGATTTTGCTGCTTTTTGGAGGAAATTAACAAGTGAAACGCAAATACGATGGGTATACACAATGAATATTATAAACAGTTGTATATAATTGATTATAAAATACATCAATTTTATTATTTTTAGATTGGCCCCGAAAAAGGCGTTATACATCTTGCTGTTGCTGCTATTATCAATGCACTTTGGGATTTATGGGCAGTATTAGAAAAAAAACCATTATGGCAATTACTTTCAGATATGGATCCTGAGCAACTTGTATCCACAATTGACTTTCGTTATATAACTGATATTCTTACAAAGAATGAAGCAATTAATATACTAATGAAAGGTAGACAGAACAAAGAAGAACGATGGACAAATGTTTCTAAAAACGGATATAATGCTTATACCACTCAAGTAGGATGGCTGGGTTACAACGATGATTGCATGAAAGAACTATGCCATAAATATTTAGATTTAGGCTATTCATCATTTAAAATAAAAGTGGGGCAAAATTTAAGTGACGATATTAGAAGATGTAAAATTATTCGTGAAATTATTGGTTGGAAAAAACAGTTAGTAAGTACAAAATTTAAATAATTTTTAAATAAGTATGTAAAATTATCATATACTTTTGCATTAAAATACCTGATTTAAAACTTCTTAGATGTTAGATGCCAATCAAGTTTGGGATGTTAATGAAGCAATTTCATGGATGAATGAACTCGCACAATTTAAACCATTATGGATCGAAGAACCGACATCTCCTGATGATGTTCTTGGTCATTTGTCAATATCAAAAGCATTACAACCATTTAATATTGGTGTAGCCACAGGAGAGATGTGTTGTAATAGAGTACTTTTCAAACAGTTTTTACAGTCTAATGCTTTACAGTTTTGTCAGATAGATTCTGCACGAATAGGAGGTGTTAATGAAATATTATCTGTATACTTAATGGCACAAAAATGTGGAAGTAAGGAAAATAAAGTTAAATGATGTTATGTAGTATATTTAGCTATTAACTGATCAATTAAGAAAAGATGAAAAACAGTATAACGTACTATTATTTTAGTTCCAGTCTGTCCACATGCAGGAGGAGTTGGTTTATGTGAAATGGTACAGCATTTACAAATTTGGGATTATTTATCTGTATCAGGCACAATGGAACAAAGAGTTATTGAATTTGTAGACCAATTACATGAAAATTTTGAACATCCAGTAATAGTCAACAATGGAAAATATCAAATACCAATGGTATAAAAACATAAATTTAATGTTGAAAGTTAACCAAAATATTCATCAGCAATAAATCCTTAATAGTGCTATTACTATTTTTACTATTCTTTACAAAAAGAATAAAAAATATATCGAACAGAAAAAAGTAAATTAAATTGCTGACATATCATATTCCCTCTCATGTCTGTAATACAAAATGTACAGATATCTATGATAAAGATTTGAAACCATTAATTTCACCGATTTTTACTTCTCTGACTCCATTTTATCATAGGAAGTAATTTATGGCTTGAATTTTTTATTCAAAAACTATTTTTGTAAGAAATTATGTAATACTGTAAACAGGTTTGTTCTTTCATCTTGCCCTTCCTATTAAAAAAATAAAAGAATAGATTATTTAAGAATTTCAAGTGTCAATATATCCTGCCAAAATATGTATCATTACTTCTAATAATCTAGTAAAATATAAATGATAACTAAAACAAACATGATCAATTATATTATTAAGGAATAAAAACAAAACTGAAACCAATACAATTTTGAAAAATAATAATTTTAAATGGGTGTAACTTACCATTTTACATACATAACAAATTCATAGATAATATATTTATTATCAAAATTCTTAAAAATGTAATTTCATAGTCTGAAAGTATTTAAAGTTATATTTTTTTATAATCTTAAACATTTTCTTTTAATAAATATATGTTAATATAAAATTTACTTACACTAATATATGTTTAACCATCATTGAAATATTTTTTATTTATAGGCACCTGGTTACAGTACTAAATTAAAAGAAGACACAATTAAAAAATATGAATTTCCAAATGGATTAGAATGGCAAAAATTGTTCAAAGAAGGTGTTTACAAAAGAAATGATAGTGCATAATCACTAATAAATATGCTAACATGTATTTACGTAATATTATGTTAATTAAAATGTATTTTATGGATATTATGAAATTAAAAGTTTGGTTTTAAAGTATATACATTTAACATTAAAATGTCTGAAGATTAATCAGTACTTTTTTTAAATGCAAAGGCACTTAATTTTGATTGTTTACTAGATTTTTCATTGGTACTATCACCAGTTTCATGTTGTTTCCTCTTAAACCCAACAATACTAGTGTTCTTTTCTTTTGACTCCAAACTGCTATTTTCTTGATTTGATTTTGTATTCTGAGAAAATAAACAATAATCTTATTTCAAAAAAGAACCTTTTTTGTTTAAAAGTATATATTATACCTCTTTGTTTTTTTCCTTGCAATCATTTTTCAAACTTTCTGCAAAGTTAAAAGGATGTTCATTTTCAACAGGAGCAATTTTTTTACTAAATGGATTTCGATTTTTAATTGGTATTGGCGTTAAAGTGAGTAAACTATCATCAGAATATTCATTTTGTGATTCTATTTTATCAGATACCTAAAATTTATAATAGCATAAAATTACAAATTAACATTAAACCATTATATTCATAAATACATTCTTAAAAAAACATTCATTATTATAAATTTGAAGATAATCTTAGAAAAAATATAAGCTTATTTTTATGTAATATGTTCAAACAATTAATGTAATCGTAAATTTACTTCATTATCGATTGGTAATTACAAAAAAATATAATTAAAAGTGTTTTCAAGAAATTTGTTCTTTTTAAAACAAATATCTTTTTGTACTTATAAAAAAAAACATGAAATATATTTGCTGCCTCATTTAAATATTTTTTTTAAAAAAATTAATAAAATTTATACACTAATTTATTAAAACTATTTTGATTTAATCCAAAATTATATTTATATCAATTACAAACATAAAAACTATTTTTTTTAAATACAAACAAAAATTACCTCCACATCTGAATTATTTTGTGAACTTGATTTTGTTTCTGACAAAATCAGTCGCTTTTGTGAATTTTTCTTTAATTCTAATGGTTTTAATGTTGCTACAGTATTTTCGTTGCTATTTGTTTTTATATATTGTCTACGGGAAGCATCAAAAACAACTGCTCTATTTTCAATTATTTCATTTACCTGGAATACATCAAAGATAAATACTATATACATATATATATATATAAATTTACTCACAGTGTTATACTCAGCATTGTTCATTAAAATATTATTATCTTCGTGCCATAATTCAGCTAAGCCCATTAATTTGGTCGTGAGATGTTTTTTTCCAAGTCTACTAGCATATTTTAATGCCAAGTCTAATATTTGAGGAGATTCTAATAATTCTACTAATTCTATTGCTCGTTGTTCTAGATCACTCCGACATGCAAGCTGTAAAGAAATATTGATATAAAAAATGCACTATGATTAAATATATATATTAAATAAAATATTCAAATCTCAATTGCTACAAAATACATTCATATTAAGCAACTCTTTCATTTTTAATACCTTAGTACATATAATAATAATATAATAGTAAAGTTCTTAATTTATTAAAATGTACACTTACTGCAAATAATTTAATGGCAACTTCTTTATTTGCTTTTTCTGACTGAATAACTTGACAGTGATTCCAACGTGTTAATTTTTCTTCTAATTCATTTTTTTCTGTATTTAATTCACAAGTTGGTAAACATAAATTTATTTCTGTTAATGTTGGTCTTGGACTTATTGGAGGATACTTAGAACCTTTACATAAAACTCCTCGAACTACTTGTGTGGATTCGGAAACATCCACTATGAAAAACCCATCTGAAGAATTCTTTTGCTGCAAAAAATGATCAAAAAAATGAATAATTATGTTGCCAATATTAAATATTAAATAAAGAAAAATGTATGGATTTTGTAATAATCATTCAACTTACATGTTTTGAATGATCATAAAGTGGCAACCATACTGATGTACGTGGAGTAAACACACGCAATATCCCGACTGAATCAAACGTTGCAGGAGAACCTGTATCTGTGTGACCTAACCACATTAGCGATGCACCAGGTGATAACGGAAGATGTATTTGAGTACTTGTTAAATTTTGACCTACAAAAATATACAAATAAATGAATATCATTCTTTACTTACATAATAAATAAAAAAATATATAAAAAAGACTTAAAATACCTCGAATATGAATTATTAATAAAGAAATAATCTGATCTGATCCATTTCCTACTCCACTATGATATGCTACAAGTAAAGAAGTTTGTTTGCTTGCTAAAGCTACAACAGGGCCTGGAATACATAGAACTTCTCTCTGAGTTCCATAAGCTGTAAATAACCGTAAATACCGGGCATCAGTAGCTAATGCAATAAAGCAATCTGATGCTGTTATACACAAGGCTTCTTCATCTTCGGGTAACTCAACTTGCCATTCTCTACTTCCACCGATATTTAAAGGTATACACACTAATTTACTAAAATATGACACACACACACATGTATATGTATATATATATATATATAATATATAATGATACATAAAAAAATTACCTAGGTGATTCACAAGCAAGCACCAATACAGTTTTTGATAAGCCGGCAATTGTATGATTTAAATAGTTTGTTAAATGCAATGCATGATGTACACTTGTATCATGGAATTCTATATCAATTGTTTTTTTATCAGAATCATTTTCAAATGCTCGAATAATTCCAATATTGTTCCATAACATATATCTTTCAAAAAGATGTGAAGGACTTGATCCTGGTTGAAATGGTGGCTGAAGTTCTACAGGAATTTGTCCAGTAACTGGAAGACTATTTCGAGACTGAGATCGAAGTTCTAAAAAAAATAATAAAAATGGTAATAACAAACATATCTAAATAAAATTTAAAACAGATACATTACCTTCATCTTTGATTTCCTCACCATCGAGACCGAGAACATCATTTTTTATTTTTTCTAATGATATTACATTTTCTCCATCATCATCATCATCATTTTCATATGTAAATTCATCAAATACACTTTGATTTTCTGTTGTAACTGTATTATTTGAAGTTGAACTATTCTTTATACATCCTTCTACTATGCCCAGCTGACCCATTGTATCACTAAAGGCAAATTCACCATTTCCTTGAACAAATATAAGACAAATTATAAATTCATTCTCAATACGACTTACAGAATTATTTTATAATTTGCAATCAGTTTCTATATTTTAAGGAAAATGCTGATATTTTCAATTATTAATTTAACCATATATATATATATATATAAACTTTACCTTTAGGATTCCAAATGAGAGCACAAATTGAATACTTATTTGGATGTGAAAAACTACCTATTGTTTTCATAGAAATAACATGCCATACAGAAATATATCCTTTTGTAGTAGAAGCAGCGATAAACTGACCACATGGAGAATATTCCGAAATGCTAAAATGTCCTTCTGCCGATGAATCAGTTAAAGTCATAACATTGTTCCAATTTACAGTGTCTACAACATGTACATTGGACTCATTTGGATAAACAAAGAATTTTCCATTTGTTGGTTCAAAACATGAACGACCTAAAAATATTGTGAATTTAAACAATGCATGTTTATGTATTTACTCATTTTAGTCATCCATATATATATATATATATATATATATAATATTAAAAGAGAGCATAACTGACTACTCATATGTATAGATGAGAATATATATTTATAATAAAATTGTTTTTAGTCAATACAAAAATATAAAATATATTAGTTACTGGACATAAATAAATAGTATAATATTATAAAACAGGCAACTGACAATTATTAATACATGATAAACAGTTAAGATTAATATTTTGAAAATTAAAAGACTTAAAAGAACTTATATATGCAGTACATAGGTTTTATTCCATATAACTTATAAATTAAAATAATGAAATGACCACTTAAAATAACTAATAATCAGGATTGAATGCAAATTCTATATAAAATTAATTAATTATACTTATCTTATATTTGATATTTATTAATATATGATCATTTAATATAAAATATAGATTTTTACATCACATTAATAATAAATTAAAATTAGTTATAATAATTTCTTCTTTACTAGGATATATAATATGACTCATGTATTTATTTTTTCACACTTGTATCAGAAATTATTTTTGAAACATTTTTAGTTTTCATTGCTAAAGTGTTATTTGACATGACTTAAGATTCTTTCTATTTAATTTGCTTTTCATTTAAATTATTTCATTTAACTAATGCAATATTTTATAGTTAAACATTAATATACTTAGAGAGCTTGTAAAAACATTTACACAACAGAAATGCAAACTTGTCATCAAATGTGAACAAATAAATGATTAATAAATATTGCAGTGAAAACATTGATCAAATAAATCAAATAACACACTTACATAAAATTGTTGCATCATAAAAATTATTTACTTTAGGAACACACTTAAACTCTTTAACTATTGTTTTAGATTCCAATGTCCAAATCCTCAAAATTCCATCCCCAGCACTAACAGAAATATAACTTCTATTAGGACAAATTGCTACACTTAAAGCAGGTCCTTCTAATCCATTTAATGTTGTAATAACTGTATTATCAAAAAGTGAAATAACCTGAATAGTCATATCTTGACTAGCAGCAACTAAAATCTATATATATATATACTGAATAAATATTATAATTATTTCTAATATTAAACACATACCTTTTCTTTTTTGTCAATCGTTAAATGGGTAACTGGAGCTGTAAATCTAGCAACTATACCATTTCTGTCCCCATCAGGAAAAGTTAATGCTTGTACATAGAAACTATCTGTTGCAACAAATATTTGACTACCAGACTCTTCTGCATCCTGTAATTTTTTTTTTTGAAAATATCTTACACTAAATGCTTTTTCGCCAGCACAAAGTGACGAAGGATCATCGTCTTCCAAGCCTAACCATATTCTAACATCTCCATCACTGCCACACGTAATGATATATCTAAAAAATATGGTTACTAAACTTACTTGTAAATTAACATGAAAAAACTTAAATAGATACAATAGGTTTAAATAGAGTAATAGTTCAGTTTAAGGACTTTTGTTAAAATACACTTTAAAAATTCTAATTTTTGCTAAATTGATTGATTACAATGTAAAAAGTGATAATAATATTCTTTTTAATTTATAAATTTATTGTAGGTATACATATTAGTAATTTGTGTATATTTTAGAACAATTATCAAAATAAACCAATATACTATTATTACCTTAAAGACAAGATAATAGATACAAGATAATTTTTACTTACTTTCCGTCATTTGAATAACATGTATCAGTATGACCCGAAGAATGAGCATATCTCATTTGCCGGCGTTGTAACATTTTGTATATATTTTTTTATATTTATGTTTTTAAAAATAAACACATTTATAATAAAAGTATTTCATTCCATTATTTAGACATCAGTAAAAACATGTCAGACGTCATTTAATTTACACTTTCGCGGCAAAAATAATTACCTTTATACATTTTACCAATATGAGAAAAATTAACTTCAAAACTTTATTTAAATTAAAGAAACAAAATAATTTTTATATTTTTTATTAATATTTTTAATTTCAAATAATAGTGAATATTATTTGAACTTAAAATAAATGAACATAAAATATATAATTACGCAATTTATTTTATTAAAGGCAAATACAAACTGAAATAAGGTTTGTAGTAGTCATAGTTTTAATATATTCAACTAATAGAACTTCTGATAATGTTCAGTAATATTCTTGCAAGTAAAAAAGTTCATATCAGAAAAAAGCATATTTTCAAATATACATTTTTTAAATTGAAAGAAAATTAAATTATTTTTTAAAAATAGATGTTTTCTATTAAAATATATGCTTTCCTCTAAAAGAAATAGTATTTGATTTGTGTATATACATCCTATAGATCATAGATAAAGACTAGAGATTAAAATTATTCACGATATAAAGAAATAATGTTTAATTTATAAGATTTATCAAGAAACCATTTTATCAAAAATGTAAGGAATATTGTTAGGATACATAATAATACAATATTTTTTTATCTTTATTTATTTTTTTATAAATAAATTCCATCAATCTCTAATCTTTCTGATTATTTATATACTTTTTCTTTTTTAAAAAAAGATTTACCAATGAAAATTAACTTTGCTTTAATATTGAACTTCAAAAATTATTTGTACATTTTAAATGAATCACAAATCATTTGAAAATAAAAAAACAATAACAAATTATAGATAAAAATTTTTATATTAAAAAATATGTAATAAAATTATACGTAACATTTTATTGACTTGTTGGTGAATGTGTTTTTAAATGTTTTTTAAACATTGTTTTAATAGTAAATTGACGATCACAAATATTGCAATCAAAAGAAGGTTTCGGTTGTCCTGTATGTTTTACTTTATGAAAATTTAAATGTTGTTTAAGACTAAATGATTGGTTGCACACTTCACATTGAAAAGGTCTTTCTCCTGTGTGAATCATATTGTGCGTTCTTAAATGATGTTTTCTGTTGAAACTTCGGCCACAAATATCACATGTAAAGGGCCTCTCTCCTGTAAATCCAATACTAATACATTAAAATGTACATATGTATGTATATATATTTCTGTATTAATAGTTTTATTAAATTTAGGAGAATAGAAATTGAAAAGTATTTATTTATTTATATATAATAATTTTATGAAATCAAAGTTAGCAATACAAAAAAACTGTACCCGTATGTGTTCTAAGATGATTTTTTAATGTTTTATTTTGTGTAAAGCTTTTATCACAAATATCACATTTATAAGGTTTGATTCCAAGGTGTATGTTACGATGTATAGTGAGTGCTGGTTTCAAACGAAATGTTTTACCACAAAATTCACAACTGAAAGACCGTTCTCCTGTGTGTACTTTCTGATGATCATGCAAGTGTTGAATTCTTGTGAAAGCTTTACCACAATCACATTCAAATCTAAAATTTGTATGAATTATGTTATGTCTTTTAAGGTAATATTTATTTTTAAAATCTTTACTGCATATTTCACATCTATATCGACCATTTTTATCAGGTAAAACTGTAATTTTAGGTAACTGAAAACTTGATTTTTTTCTAACTTGGCATTTAGTTACAGATGCTTCTTCATTATCTTTTATAGGTTTGTTACATTCTGACAGCAAATGTCGTTTGTAGTTATATTTTCTCATAAAATTTCGATTACATTTAACACATTCAAAATGTGTATCTTTCTTGTCAGATCCAAACTTTTTGTTCTTTTTTTTAACACATTTTTCATTTTCTTCTTTAACAATATTTTTACTATTAACTTCTTCGTTTTCAATGGATGTTTGATGTGAAATTTCATTTTTTACACATGTTTCATTATATTCAAAACTATAATTATGTGTGGTTTCTTCATCAGAAGATACATTTGGTTTAACATCTTCAATATTCTGAATTAAAATATATACATGTTTGTATGTACGAATGTATATTCGAAAATATAAAATTATTTTAATATCGTACCTCAATATTTCCAAAAACTTCAATGCTTGGTTCTGATTTTATTTTTGTTAAATATTGGTGTAAAGTATCATCAGTTTCTATACAAAGTTTTCGGAAACTATAGGCATTTTTAAGTTTTTCTATACACAATGTACATATAAATTTAGGTAAGTCATCCGTATAAGTGATCTAAAAAGTTGTATTTATTAACATAACTTTTTTGAATATACTTAAAAAAGAATAAAATAACTATTTACTTGTATAGGAGCAATTTCCATTATTGATTCAGAAATAACTGCAATTCCACAAGTCGATGAAAATATGTCAGTAAGTTCTATGCTATTATTCATACATAATCGACAAATATGAGTTATGTCATTTTTTAAAATATTGGATGTCATTACTGCAAATGACATTTTTAAAATTATCTACATTTTTTTTCGTTAAAGTATGACTACCTTACTTTATGTTCTGAACAAATATATACTTCAGTATATAAATTTACTTTTCTTTCACATTCTAATAAGTTTTTTAATAAAAAATTTGAATTTACAAATATAAAATTCTAAATTTCCTTTACTTTTCTGTATATTTATTCTGAATAGAAAATATTTCTACATTAAAACAGCATTTATGAATTGATTAATACAGTACTTCTTAACATGTTTTTGATAAAAAAAATATATAAATGTTATAGAATTTTATGTAAAAAAGCATTATGTAATATATATATATAATACTTTGTTAAATTTGTAAAAAATAATTAAAAAAAATCACATTTAATATAAAAATACTAGTTTTAAAATATAAAAAAATATCATTTGATATTTTGATAAAATATAAATAAAAAGCAAGATTGCTTTAATTAATTTTGTTCGGTTAATATATTATATTTTAAAATTTACACAGTTAATAAGTTTTAGTAAAAATACTTTAAAAATATATTTCTTAGATATTAATAAGTTTTCGTTATCTTACTTTTATTTATTATTTATCATTAAAAAATAAATTGTGTAAAGTAATTTTTAATTACAATTATAATATTAATTTTATTTAATTATTTTCATTATTTGTAAATCAAGTATTAATTTTATTATTTTAATAATAATATGTTGACGTGCGCAGATTTTACATTTAAATTTCTAACCAAACACTAATTATAATATTGTTTCATGATATTGTGAATAAGTAAATACCAATTATTATTAATTATATATAAAAGTTTTGTATTCTAGTATACGGTATTTATATTTGATTTAAAGGAATAATAAACAGTATAATAATAAAATTATATACCTGTTTAAATTTAGTTGATGTTTTGTAAATAAAATTTATATTTTATAATGTCAGATAAAACATCAACATTTTTATTAAGGGCTTCTACATTATTACCATCTAATTGTCCTGCTTTTCAAACAATGAAAACTCATTTAATGTAGGTTATATAGGATGGTAATCTGTGTATATATATATATATATGTTATACTGATTTTTACTCTAAGAGAAGCGTTAAAAAATATGAAGAAATGCATGAAACATTGAATTTCTGCTTTGAGTATTATACATAGAATGTTGTTTTTATAAATATCTTAATTTTTTAGATCAAAATGTAAGAAGATAGGTAACGTTACTTTTAACGCAGCTGACCCATATATATGTTCAAACTGTGGAAATTATTCTTCAGAAATTTATGAAACATTTACTGTCCGAATTAAAAAACATTTGAGTTTCAAAAGGTCTTTAAGACGACTATTAGTTAAAAGCCACATACCATCTTCAAGAACATTTAGTTTATATAATAAGTTTAAAAATTTACGAAATAACCAACTGGTATGTACAATGAAGCAATTACATATATTTTTGAAATGTATTAAAAAAATATTTCTTTTCATGTGCTTTGAAATGTATATATATATATATATATATATATATATATATATATATATATATACACACACACATGTATAATTTCATATTTACTATAAACAAGTATTTTTAGGTAGTTGTTTGTAAAGTATGTTCACATAAAAATATCCAATTTTTAACAAGACCAGTTATCCTTAAGAAAAAAGTCATTAAACCATTAAAAAAATCAAAAAAGAAGAAGACAAAGGATAAGTTTGCAGACTTAAATCCAAATGCTGTCATTAAATCTCAAAATACAGAGAAAGTACATTTTAGTAATCAAAAAAATAAAAAAGGAATTAAATTAAACAAAAATAATATTTTGAGAAAAAAACACATAGAACCAATGAAAGTTTCCAAAAAAAATATTCCCCAAAGTAATAAAATTGCTAAATTATTAAATAATAAAAAACAGAAAACCAAGTCTTCTGTTCTTGAACAGTTCATTAGTACTTTAGTATAAACATAAATATTAATAGCCATCCAGTGTAGATTTGTGTATTTTTGACTCAAATATTTTATTAATATTTCAATGAAAACTGTAAATTATATTACACTTAATTAACATGTGTATTAAATAAAAATATTAATTTTCAACACAACTTATTTAATATTTTATACTTTCCTAGTAATAGTAAGTATACCTTTTCCTCACCAATTGAAATTATTTTTAATATAAATCAAATGGTATAAAAATAAAAAGTAAATATATATTTTTTAAAAAAAAACTAATTTCTTTCCAATAAAGAGAATTGTTCCATTATATAATTTCAACATTTATGTAAAACATTTAGAAAAAGAAAAACATTTACATAAATGACATGATCACATTTATTATATCCTGAAAGAAATATAATCAAATACAGGTTTTTTGACACATTATTTTACCATTTTCAGTTTAAAATGGAAAATATAATTTTGATACCACTTTCAAAACGTGTAGATAAAAAAAATACATCAGTCAATACTAATTTCAACTCCAACATATTACAATGTAGAATTGAAACATGTAATCACAAAATATTTTAAATATAAATATAAAGGTAAATGAATTACATGAACAATGAAAAATGATTCGTTTGACTGCAGAAGGGAAATAAATTAATTTAACTATAATTCAGAATGTTTCTCAAGTGGCTCAGATTGATCATCAAGTGATTCAGATTCACTGTTATCTGGAACATTCTTCTGATCAGAGTTATTTTCTTTTATTTTATCAGTTGTTTCTTCTTCAGAATTAATATTGGTTGACTCATCTTTTGAATCAGCATTTTCAGCTGATTCTTCTTTTGCAGGTGGGGTCTCTACTACAGGCTTTTCTTTCGGTACTTTAGGCCTCCAAATTTTCAATTTATTAACTAGGTACTTTACTTCTCGGTCTAAAATTTCCATTTTTTCACTTATCATTTGTATTGTCAATTTTACTGGCTCTGATTTTTTTAATTTATTCTGTTCTTCAACTGACTTATCTTGCCATTCAATTGTTTCTTTAATTATTTTTTCCAAATTCTGTATTTCTACATCAGTGAAAACATCTTTTTCACTGTTCTCTTTGGTTAAGTTCTTTGCAGATGCTAAAAATGAATGTGAGCCATCAAGCATTGTTTTCAATGCTTTTAAAGCTTCTGGTCTTTGATTATGTTCAAAAACTCTTGAGTACAAATCTTTAGTAAGAGTTTGTAACTCTGACAACTTATTTTCATAAGTTTCTGCACCGGCATCAGAGCCTTCATTGTATAACCAATTAGAAATTTCACTACAAGCCTTTCCAATTTTCTCAGTATCTATATCATTGCTTGACTCTTTATATTCATCTAAATATAATTTATTTTGAGCATCAATAACATAACTCTCTAAATTATTTAAGGCTGTTTCTCTTTTTACCCTTTCATTATCAATTGTATTTAATTTATTAATCTTTTTCTTTGAAAAATCCATTTGTTCAGATGTCATAGGACTTAAAATCAAAGTTTTATTTTCTGTTTGTATTAATTCTTTTATCACAACTACTTTTGGCTTTGTGTCTTTTGAATCAGATTTTGTTGTGTTTGTTGAACTTGTTTCATTTTTAAAAGTATTGGTTTCATTTGATTTTTCTGCATTTTCTTCAGTTTTTGGGCTATCAGTTGTCTCTTCCACTGCAGGCGAAGGAGTATCATCTCCTCCTTGAAAAAGTTTACTTATTGTACTTCCTAATTTTGATAGAGTTCCTTCTTCTTCTTCAGATTCCTCTGACAGAACAGTTTTTTCAACCACCAGTTCAACATTAATTAAAGTCAAAAGACCTGATTCATCAAGTGCAAAATGAGCTTTAATGCCTTTAGATTCAATATTTTCACCTTGATGTTTTTTGTATGCATCAACAACATTGGATAAAGTTATTTCAGATATATTCAGGCGCCCAATTGCTGACATTTCATTTGGCGGCAAATGATCGAAATCTGCATAATTAACATAAAATTTAAAGTCATCAAAATTTTTATTGAATGTAATAATTTTTTTTTGTGGATATGGATTCATTAAACTAAAAAGAGTACGTCGTACAAATTTAACAGAACCAGTATCTGACAATCTTTCAAATACTATTTGTATAGGAAATAAAACAGCATCCTTTGTAATGAATTTTTTTACTTTAAAACCTGCAGATAAATCAGCTGCTTTGTAAACAGCACCCATTGTAGCAGCTTCATCTGCATTTATATTTTTACTAAGCTCCATTTTTACCAGTTTTTGGAGTTCTTCTTGAATTTTCGGAACACGTGTTCCGGATCCTACTAAAACTACTTGATTTATAACATCTAACGTGAGACCTGCCATGTTTAATGCTTGTGTAATTGGAACACCGACTCGTGGAAATATGTCTTTAGACATATCTTCAAGTTCTTCCCGGGTAACTTTAAGTTTAAAATCTTTATCATCGAGTAAATTTTCTATCTGGGCATAATGATCTGTATTTGCAGAAAGAACAATTTTCACACGCCCTGCTTCTTTCAATAATTTTGCCATAGCTCTAGGATTTTTAAATACATCATTAGTAGTAAGTTTCATTTCATTGAATTTTTTAGCAAGATAGTTTCTGAGACGAAGTTGAATTTCTAAACCACCAAGTGTTCTATCATATCCGATACCCAAAACAGACAATTGTGGATGAGTTTCAACAAATCCTCGCTCTTTTGTCTTCACTGTTTGATAACTGACTACAGTAGCTGTTGTTTTTGAAGCGCCCATATCATAAAATAATATATATTGTGCAGTTTCATTGAAATCCTTGCTTCTAAAAATACCATAATTTAATGCTACAGCTGTATAATCATTAATCAACTGTAAAACTTTTAGATTCGACAAAGAAGCAGCTTGAAGAATAGCTCTACGTTCTGCTTGATTGAAAAATCCAGGTACAGTTATTACACAATCTTTGATTTTCTGGCCAACTGATTGTTCAGCAAATTCTTTTGCTTTATTTAATAACTGAGCTATAAGTTCTTCAGGGCTATAAAAAGTGTTCTCATCATGTTTAAATAACACCGTACCTCTTTCTGAATCTTCGACTATTTCATAATAAGGAAACCTAAGGCAAAAATTAATTAAATATGTAAACAATTATAAATTATTGTATTATGTTGCTACCTTTTTCGAAAGAGTTCCACTATTGGATTATTTATATCTTTTCCTAATAAATCCAAAATGTAGCTATAACTATTCTTTGGAAAACGTATACCTATACTTTGAGCATCTTCGCCAAACGTTCTTATATCCTCTCGAAATGAAATCACTGTGGGTGTTTTTCTCTTTGATTCTTTATTTAATGCTATCTCCATCGGAACTCCCGGTGAAACAACACCGATTTTCATCCATTCTGATCCAAAGTCAACAGACATCACAGCTATCGAAGCAACATTACATATCATCACAAGTAAAATTATACTGAAGAACAACAATGAAATATGCTGCTTCATGGTTATATCTGAAATATATATATATATATTTAAATTAAATAATATAAACATTACATTTAGTAATTTATTGATTTAAACAAAAAATCATTGCTGTATCATAAATAAAATATTATGACATATTAAATATTAACATAGGTTCCTTATCGGCAATTATTAAAAATACACATTTCTTTCCGAAAATTTTTACCTTTTTTGCGTAAATATATTTTAAAAAAAATATTAACTAATTAATAAATTACAACTGCACTATTTTATTTCATAAACAGTGAACGATTATCTTTATAGTCTAATTTATCCCCACGATTTATTATAACATCATGCCAGCTAACCGTGCAGAAATGCAGCATGTAGTAGCGTTGTAGACAGTTCACAGCTGACATATGTGTGGCGACAATTCATTGGTCCGAATGTACGTTTCTACAATGTACACGTATATAATATGAAATTTGATTAAAACCATTCTAATTTTTTTTGTTATTTGCAATTTATGTTTTCGGGTTTATGCTAATTATTTTATATTTATTCTAAATAATTAAATAAAGATATATATATATATATATATTTGTAAAAAGGAATATAAAAAAAATGTTATTTCATATTTCAAACAAAAATAATTTACAATGCTACGGTTTTCTTTAATATTGCAGAATATTTGCTTTTTATGATTGTTCTATATATTAAAATATATTTTATGTATTTAAGTACATTTTACTGTTACAGCTGTGTTTGTTGAAATTTAATATTGAATCGGTAAGATTTTTTATCTAAAAAGGTGATTTTTCAATAAATCTTAAAAAAATGATTAGTAAATAATGTAATAGTATGAAAGTATTATAAATTATTCGATAATTATTAAGAATTTATTAGCAAATGTCTTTTTTATATTATTATATGGTGTTTTTTCGTTCAACAATATAGGCATTATTTTTTTCATATTTATTAAGTATAAGAACAATGTTAAAACTCTTATTAAAATAAAAAAGGATGTTCGAGATATGACATTTACTTAAATATAAATTATACATGTAATTGAAAATGTGTAAAATTTTAATATAAAACGTATTTGAATAATATTT
>CM068320.1:31373980-31391480 GCA_034766995.1 Acanthacorydalis orientalis
ATAATTGTGTGAAGTTAATAAGTCATTTTTATTAAAGAAAATCATTAAAAAAGATTTCACATAATTTTTTAATGGGCAAGAGGTTTTTCTTCCACTATCCGTAAATCGAAATTACAAGTAGAGAGGAACTTGCTGTCGGCAAAGTATATTTTATTAATAACTGCATATTAATGTTTCTTAAAAAAGTTAGTAGTTCTCAAGGTCAGTCGGTACATTTTATAGTTGAAGAAATTGAATAAAAAAATGCATTACTTAGCTTGGAAACAACATTAGGATCATCGTACTTAATATGCATGTACATTCAGTACTAAACAGTTTCCAAGCATAAAATCGAATCATTACATCAAAAATAGGTTAATAGAAAAGGATCGAGTTTGAATATTTTTAGATTAAAATTTTTGAGCCGAAGAAGAAGAACCTCTTCAACTCTTTCCTGATAAAATTTAAAAGAGTTAATTGTTATACAAAGAGTGTAGAGCACTTTTTAGACTTTACATACTACACGACGCATTATGACTGTGAGAGAAATTGTATCCTCGATATCAACGATAGTTTTTGAGATATTCACATTTAAATAAATTACATTATAGTTATTTTATTGACCTTTCTATTCTAAATATACATATTTGTTATTATTTTATTTTCGAAACTTTGATTTTCATATAGATAAATGAATGTATATAATTTGAAAGGAATTGAATTGTTTTTATAATGAAAACATGTGTACAAGTATTGAATTCAAGTAATAAAATATTGAGTAGTAATTTATTTTCACAAAAGAATGTTCTCATGACAAAAAGATGTTCAAATCACAAAAATTATTTTAATTAATATTGTTCAAAATAATTATTGATCGTTTTCGATTTTTTTCATTTTTTTTTTGATTTCTTTGTACTTTTATGATTTAAAGATGAAGGAATCGGCATTGAAATGCGCATATACAACGATTAAAATTGATCAATAATTATTTATTAAACATTTTTGATCAGAAAAGATTTTTGTAGTTTGTGGGATACAAAGAGAATTTAGCCAGTATTATAATTATATTGTGACGCGATTAATAATTTTAAATTTGTTAGATTAACTTTTTTTACAATATAAATGAATGATTACATGTTTAGTCATACACAAATTATTAGTTTTACATTTTATTTTTATTTTTTAATATATTTTTATTTAATGATTACATTTTAACATTTTTTTTTAAATAACCCATAATTAATATTATATAAGAATAAGTTTATTTTTAATTCTGTAGGACGAACATCTAATTGATTATGAATGAACGTTTTATTAAATATGTTTCTGAATTAATAGTTATTTGAATTTTTTTTAAAAGAAACTGTGTTTGGATTAGATTGTTAGATGTTACATTGAATATTGAACTATACTTTGAAAATTTTCATCGATAACGTTTTAATACAGTTTATAATTGGATACTAATAGTAATTTAAAAAAGAATAAAACGATTCATGATTTAAATGTCTCGATATTTGATGTATGTTTAAATAATGTACTGATGATAGTATTAGAAGAATTATAATATTTTACATTTTCACTATTTTTTAGTTTCGTTATCAGCAAATTAAGTGCTTTTGAGGTAAATTAATTGTCGTGTATAGAAGCAATTTTAGCCTCGATTTTTTTCACACATGAATTATTTTAATACGATTGGACCTATATCTTGTGTATTATTAAATTAGTTACGCATATATAAATCTGTTTCAGGGGTTGTGTATGCCATTTTATCTTGTAGCAGGTGTAGATAGCTGGTGACTCGTCGTTAGATACAATACGACGAGTCCCGTAGGAATTTACGTTTTTTTTTTATTTCATGAATTTCAGGGACTTTTTCATGTCATGTGCTAGGCGTTAATGTTTATAAGTGGACGTACAGGGATCATTTATATATATATATATATATATATATATATATATATATATATATATATATATATATAATACTGTTGATCGTGATATAAAAATGAATAATATGATATTTATAAAAGGAGGTGTTATAAAATTACTTTTAATTAAACAAAAGTGTTCATTTAATTCCCTAGCTATTAACATAAATAATATTTTTTCATAATATAAAAAATATTTTAGAAAAAAAACAATTAAGTTCAAAATATTAAATATTAATTTAAAAAAATATATTAATTAAAAAACAAATCAAATTTAAACGTTTAATGAAAGATTTAAAGGCAAAGTCTACAATCTTTGTTTTAGGATACATGGTATGATAACGTTTTACGATCTGTACTTTATTGCATTTTATGGTTTTTATTTCATTATCTTTCGTTTTTATTTCATTATCTTTTGTTTTATTTATTACAGTCCTAACTTTATATTCATTCACATATTCATTATATTCACTATGTCGATAGTATCCGAACGTTTTAATTAAAAATGATTTTAACTTTTACATTCCATTAACAATTTGTGATATAAATATAATTTAATAAATATTACTATTAATATCTATTTATATTTGTTATGTAATAAAGGTAGTTGTTTATTTTGGTATTGAGATAAATCATGTTAAAATGTTTATGCTTATATATATATATATATATATATATATATAATTGTTAATTTAAAAAATTAAGATTAAAAAATTAGTCGTTTCAAAATTATATAGTTTTTTTTTAAATATAGAAATTTGATTTAAATTGTTGAATTGTTAAATCAAGTACTTAATATTTTACATAATTTTAATATCACTGGATTTTTGAAATCCATGACAATAATTATTATATGTGTGCGTGTGAATGTGTATAAATATTTATCACTTTTTGAAGTGGTATAATGTTTGAGTTATTTGTTTAAAATTTAAAGTGATAATAAAAATAAAATTAAACTCAATATCATTATTATAGATAAAAAAATTATATTCGTGTTAAATATGTACTAATCGTTAAGTTTAAAAAAAATCGAATTACACTTGTTGATAAGTACTAAATCATTATTTGAGTATACCTGAAAGATGAGACACGTTCATTATATGTACATTGCTCAGTATTTATTTTAACGAAGCATGTTTATTTTATCAGTCGAGATTTTACAATAAATACCAACTGAACATAAGCATTGTCTTTTCACTCTTCTGTCGTTAATATGAAATTATGTTTGGAGTTTATAAAAACGAGCTGTGTCGTGTTGATTTTTCCACAAAAAACATTTAAAACACCAATGTTGATATTTGGAACGCATGCGTATCAGATCTATTGTGCGCGTGTTAACTCCAATCCATGCATTGCAAAGTGTCAGCAGGAGTGGAAGGAATGGTTTATCGAACGTTAAACAAGGATAGCTTTTATCAATAGAAAGAAGGGCTTATCTCATTCGAGTCTACGTGAACCGGTATAACCAATAATTATTTTATTCAAATGGAGATCCAAATATCTAACTAATAATTCAAAAAGAAAATACATACATTGAAAGCCGCATTGGTTGATCTTTGTCTATTGAAAATGAAATATTTTATGATTATTCAAATAAATATAGTTTTTTTTTTGTCAAAAATCTAATTAATGAAAATTTTCCATTAATATAAAATTTAATCATGGTTACAAAAACTTACTTGGATGAAAACTGTAAAAGCTTCATTTTAAATATTAAACTTCTGAACAGATTGTGTAAATCATAGAAAAAAAATATTTTGTTAATTTTATGCTCAATTTGTTAAAAATGTTTGATAATTTTGAACAGAATTATTACATTATTATGTGTTGTATTTACTAATAAAAGATTGTGTATTATATGTTGATTATCTATCGTTCATTTGTGCATTCAAGATAAAAAAAAACATAAATAAAACGATTATTAATGTACAGTTTTAGGGAGACGTATTAAAAAATACAAATACCCATAATATGTTTGTATGTTAACAATATATTAACTAGTTATTTTTTTTGTCTGTTAATAACAGGTAATTCATAAATAAACGGTATTTTATATTTTTATATTAAATGGAGACATAGACCTTATGTGTGACAAAGTATACACAGTTTACAAGAAAAAACCAATACCTATTAAAAATACAATGTAATATATTTAGATTTTCTCTCGCTTCGATTCCCTTTTTTGTATGTAAAAATAAAAGACAACTATAATAAAGACAACTAGTGATATGTTTTATTAACTATTACTATTATTTTTAGTATTCATTACTGTTGATTTATTATACAGGTAGACTTGAAAAGAGTTTAAGAGACATTAGGCTGGAATTATATATTACAGTGTTTTGGATTTCAGTTTTAAGCAAAATCAGAGAAACTCAAACTAATATCATATTCAACTTAAGCATAAATACTATCGATTTGAATTCTAATGGACAGTGCCATTTGACACCTTTTAAGTTATAGATTTTTTATAATAAATGTGCCAAATATACAAAAATATAGTAGATTTTTTTTATTAAATGTATAAAATTAAAAGTCATGTATAAGAAAATATATAAAGTATTTAAAAATAAATCTGTTAAGAGATTTATTTACAAACAGAGAGTCATAGAGAGAAAGAGTGAAAAATATGTATAGAAGTTATATGTTTTATTGTTTAAAAGTCGAGATTTTCATAGATAAGTGTAAAAAAATAATTTAATAAGATTAGATGGGGATTGAATTTCATTTTGTTAACATACAGATATTTCTGTTTCTTAAATACGTTTCTTCTGCAGTTTTTTTCATGTACGCATTGTTTTTTTAGCCTTATCAAATTTTCCTTTTCATTTTGTGATGTGATTTTGGTTAAATCTTATCTCAAAATATTTAAATTCTTTAACTATTTTTATTATTTCGCTTCCATATTTTAATTTTTTAAATTTAATTTTAGGTCATTGAAGGATCCTACAGGTTCCTAAAGGATTCTATATTTTTCGATACCGAAGTACACGAATTAATAAAAAAAATATTTACAAAGAGTTTGAAGCATTAATTTATTAAAGTTTATTGTTCAATTTATAAGAAAATATTTGAGTTTAACTATAAGATGAAACTGAGTTACACTAATGAAAATATCAGCAGAAAACTAATGAATAAAAACAAATTTTTTATTTTTAATTTTACGAAATATAAATAGTAATATTTTTGGTTTCATGATTTAGTCATAATTATAAAAAAAATTATGCGGGAAGTACAAATGTCATAACGACGAATGAGATAAATAAAAGAACCAGGTGTATATACATTTAGTAGTAGGTAAATTGAGTTATATAAGGAAATAATTTGTGTTTATATATAAGTGATTATAAATATGTGCGAATTTATTAAAATTTAATTGATAATGAGTTATATATATATATATGTAAATGTTTGAAGCTATATATTTTCATTACCTTTTATTAACATTTTTATAAATATATCCAATCCAGTTGAACTTTTACAGGGTTCAAATCGACAATATAAGACGGTAATAATGTAAAAACAAAACTTACATTATGGAATCTGGCCACATTTCAACTTGGCGTCCGACATATTTTTGTATTATTGTGATGTTATGCTTGTCGTAGAATAGACTTATTTTTAGAATATTGAATTCTTAGTTGAATTCCTGAAATGATATCTACTTTGAAAATATCTCTATCTAATTAAAATTGCTTTGTGAATAGTGGAAAAAGTATTTTTAATTTTATGTTCAGCAGACTGTAAACGATCAATAATTTGTGTTCATGTTTATAGATTTTTTTAACATGTTTTAACGCCAGTTGTTTTTCATGATCGCATATTTGCATAATACATACATTAAAAAAACGTGTTATCTACAGCTGACCTATGACATGTAGCGAGCTCTCTTGTGGCCAATAATATCAAAATATACTTAATAAATGGAATGTTTTCTAAGGGAAATTTGTATGATGATGGATTATGATTTCAAAAGTGATTCATTCGGTTGGTTTTAAAGTAACGTTGTGTCAAAGTCGTACTTGTTTTTATACATAGATTTTAATAATTGGAAAATCCTTTTTTGAAAACCACACTAAATCCTCTTTAATAATAAATCATATACTATCAATAAAGTTTCAATAAAGTGATCTCTTCAATGAAAAATATGCTTTTTTCTGAATTTCTGTTTGCTTATCGAATAAGTTCTATTTTATATTACAGAAATTGTATAAGAATATCTCGAAAAAGTTTATAGATATATACGGCTTTTTGAAAGAGTTTAATCGATCAATTATAATTCTATATAAAAAAAACAGATATAAAGTGATAATATGCTTTGTCAGATTCGCCAAGAGTTAGATATTTTTTTTTTATTTTACAACACAATAAATATGATTGCATTCGTTCATCAATTTTAGTTTGTTTAGTGTTATTTTTTTATTAAACTTCATCTACTATGTTTATAGATTAATTGACTAGAAATATTGTACATTTATTCTGTTTACCTTTTCCATCTTTCAAAATTGATAAAGTAATGAACATTAAAAATTGCAATAACCGATGAAAAATTTGAACGAATCAATAATGTCATTAAAAAAACCGAAGAGTAATAATTCATGAAATTTAAATACTGTTCGACCTCTCACTGGAAAATATACATCATGCGAGGTTTTTATGTACGAGTTGAAAGAGTTCATTTAAGAAGAAAATGAATAAATTTACTGGATAAGCGAGTTAGCTATCTTTTCATAAATAATTTTTTTATTGGCAAAGTTATAGAAAAAGATAAGTTTTATTAGAGAAATATACAAATAAACATATTATTAAAAATAGTTTATTTAACATTTTTTCAAGGACATTAATTAAATTAGTATTATATTTTTTTTTACTTTTCATGAATCCGAATTTATAAGATTAAAAAATATATAGACATTAAAAAAATAGAAAGTACAACAAAAAATAAACGATACATGAAATGTGTCAATATCAAGTTAACCTCATCATTTGCATTAAGACTGCTACTAAAAATGTCATCATTTATATGACTAATTATTCGTTGGCGTTTTATACATAGGCGAATCTTATCTCTATGTTATTATAAGTACTGGGTTCATCAGATTTTACTAATTTAATATGGGAAATAAAGAGAGAAAATTATAAAATTTGTATATTTAATTGTACGTTTGTCCTATATGGCGTATGAACAAAGAGATTCATTGAAATATTATCCAATTATTTCTAATCTTCGCCAATATTGTTAAAATCTTATTATAAACATGTGTATTATTTTTACAGAACTTTAAAGAAGAATTATAAAATTGAATAAAGATCCTACTTGAAACAATTTATTGAAACAATTCCTTTTATTGCAATTTATAACAACCACTCAATCATTGAACAATTTTTCATATACCTTTTTTTTTTAAATAAATTTTGGTAGTAAACGTATCATCGTTATGCAAATATTTATACGGTAAACTTAAAGAATTTTATATACATAAATTAATTTAAGACAAATATTTTGGCTTGTCGTCAGTATCACCTACATTTTAAGTCTCTGTTCTTGGCAACTTCGATTGTTTGCCTTCACACGCAGTTTTTGTTATTATCATCTTTCAACACTATTGTTTTCAGTTGTTCAAAGAAAATTCTTTTAAGAGTAAAAATCCGATAAAAATTATTTATTTAAATTTACTTATTTATATATTTGGCTCAAAATTTTAGTTATGATGCATTAAATAAGCAAAACAACATGTTTATCTTTTCTAAAATATCATTTCAAATATATTAAAATGTACGAGTTATCCTTTTAGAAAAGTATTTTGATATTTATTTCGCCATTATTATGTATATATTTAATCTGTTCATGAACGTAATAACAATAATTGTCATAATTATCATATATATATATATATATATATATATATATATATATATATATATATATATATATATAACGCTTTAATTGAAATGAATTCTATTTAAAAATATTGAAGTAAAATAATAATTTAATACTATATCTTGTACAATTTGTAAATGTGTACTAAATCATAGCGTTAAAAATAGATAAATAATTATTTTATTCGTACAAAATTTATAAAGCTAGTGGTTTCATCGGTGCTAGAATTAAATTAAATCTGAACAGCAAGAAATGAGAAAATGAGTATAAGTTTAAAATCAAATGTGAGCTTAAAGTTGAAATTCATTTATTATTATTTTTCAACTATTTATATATATATATATATATAGAGAGAGAAACTTTATTAATATTACATTTCTAATCATCAATGATATTTTCTCAATAATTTTTTTATAAATGTTAAATTTACTTATTTATAATAACCGAATGTACTAAAATAGTCAGTAAAAAAATTATAATGAAGCATTTCTTTTCAAAAGCACTAGAATTATGTAAATTATTGCGACACTGTCAAAAATAGTTATGATTTATATTAATGATGATGATAGAAATAGTTTTTTTTTCAGAGCTGATAAAGTTTATTTACAGTTTTCTAAATATAATACACGTTTCATTAGATTGTTCCCCGAAATTGAGAGCATATGGAAAAAGTTATTCTATAACTGACACGTTTAAAAATCAATCAACGAATCGTTTCGAATGAAAAAGTGTTTGATGAGCAGACCAATATTTAAACGAAGACAAACGTGTATATAATTGCATGATGTATAAATACGTTTTAAAATCCGCATCTTTACACGAAAACACATAAATACAACTGAAAACTACTTATCTGTCAGAGTTGAACGTAAGATTTATAGTAACTACTACATTACCTTAACGAAGCACCGTTTAATAACTATAGTTCTTTGAAGATGTTAGCAATTAAATGACGTCAAGCGTACAAACAAAATCGGCAATGTGCGATGCATTAAGCGAAACGAAAGAAATGAAATAAAAATTTTCAAATGGCTCATAAGTCGCCTATAACAAGATGGGTGGCTTGGAGCTATACATGACACGATGACGATAAAAAGAGGAAACGAAACAAAGTTATTAGGTAAACGAAAAACGTAAGCGCTTCTACGTACGTCCGCCGTTTGGACCACCAAGCTTTAGGCCGGGAATTTGCTTGGAGTGTCACATGTGCGACAAGTGATAAATGAACTCATCCACGAATAAATAGCACTGTGTATTTTTACTACCAGCCACATTAGACATTTGAAATTAACATATGTAACACATCTGTTTTTCGATAGTTAATCATGCAGCTATTTATCAGGTGTCATCTAGAATTAGACGAAAATGAAAAAAAAATCACATAAATATTCTCGAATCGATTGTTTGGATTACCTAAGCAGATTTATAGATTCATGTAAGTTGTTTGACAGATCGCATAACAAGCGTTCTAATCGATCTTGAAGTTGAATAATTGATGCGAAAATATGTGAAATTTTAAAATTTATAATATATAAATTATTCATATATATATATATATATACAATTATTTATGACATATGTGTATTAGTTATTATTAGACAACTAGCAATATGGAATCTAAATTCATATGTTTTTTAGACATTTAAAAAGCATTCATTGTAAAAGAGTCAGAATTAATTAAAATAATTAAATATATTAAAAATATTTTTAATTTTGAATGTACTCCATTTTAACACGTGAAAAAAGAGATATATTATTATTATGAGTGACCCTACTAATTAATCATTTGATTTTTATATATTATTTTTATATTATATAATTAAAGTGTAGTGAAAATTAAATTCTCTAATATATATTTAATAAAAATTTCAATGTACAGTTAAAGTTCACCATTCTCATGATTGATTTTCCTATACAGAACTGTTTTATAAATCGGTACAACTGTTTTGTTAAACAGAACATCATTAAAAATATTTCTAAATCGGATTATTTATTTTCTTCTTAAATTCAATTTAATGTATGTAACTTGTAATGATGAATTCAATGAAGAAAAAATATGAATAAAAATACAAAAACGTGAAGAAATAACTTTAAAATAGATTTGGTTTTCCAAATGTATCTTACTTTCAGTAATTTTTGATCAACATATTTTAGTTAGATTTTTTTTAAATTTATATTCTCTCAGAATGGTAGGAAAATAATTGCGGTTTTTGTTTTTTGAATCATGACTTTGATTTTTTTTCAGTGAAAGTGTCATTTCATTGTATTCATGTTGATATCATTTTAAAGTGCACTTTTCGGTCTGTATTTTAGTAATATCGACTTTGGTTTTAGTATTAATTTTACTTCAAATTGGGTTATTGAATTAAAGATGGAAAAGAAGCAAATAAGAACATTTTTTGTATGAGTTCAAAACGGGCGGTAAAGCAGCAGAAACTGGTAAAACAACAATTTAACAATTAAATGTATAAACTTTAATATCTATTTTGTTTATAAATACATGTGTTTTTTGTATACATGTTTCTTTATATTTATATTTTTCAATCTTAAGAAATATAATAATTTCTGAAAAATTTTTATGAAGATATTTAAATATTGAAAATAATTGTATTTTTAGAGAAAAGTGACATATAATTGCATTGCTTTGAGTCAGTTTGGAAACAGGTTTTTTGTATACTGTTGTATACATCTTGATTATTTACATATACTCATCATATATATATATATATATATATATATATATATAATATTTGATATTAAAATCATTAACTTTATTTTTAATAAATTATTGACATGTATCTGGAAAATGTGTAAATATACATAGAGAAGAGAATGCTTGGTTTATTTAAATGTTGAAAGCAACAGAAATATTTCAAAGCATCTACCAACAATAATATCTCTGCTTTAATACATTTATCTCATGTTAATATTATGATCATTTAATATTTTAATTTCAAACAAATTTCTGTAACTTAAGACTTTATACAATTTAAATGTTAACCTTTGTAGTTTAACAATTGTGTAAAATTATTTAAAAGCAAAAACTTATATATGTATATATTTATATATATATATATATATATATATATATATATATATATATATATATATATATATATAGATTCATATACTGGAGATCATTTATTGATCAGTTTTTTTTAAAAATAAAACAATTCTCAAATATCATTTGATATATTTTTTAATTAATTTTGTATTAATAATTTAAGGTTTTATTTAGTAAATTCTTTTAGAGTTTATTTATATATTCGATTGTTAAATTATTACTCGATGAAATTTGATTCATTAGAATCAAAAAAGTGATTCGAGTCATTTTTAAGTATTTAGAGACATTTTAATATAATATTTTATACATTCATAAATTGTTATTCAAATTAAAATACTATATGAAATTTACTAATTGTAGAAAAATGTTTATTGTTCAATTATCTACAATATGTTACATAAAATATCAAGGAAATTAATAATTCTGAATTTGAAATCATAAGGAATATAGTCTTAAAAAATAAATCAATGTTTCTGAATTTATGAAATGTTATTATAGGCAAGTAGATGCTTTTTAAATAAAAAAATCATATAAATTTCGTTCTAAACGAGAATAATTTGTAAAAGAGTTGTTCGTCATTTTTTAGTACTCGAATTTTTGTTTAAGAATATTTTTGTTTTGTAACGGACCAGAGTTTGTATCGAATATTTAAATTAATATTTAGATGCAATAATAACAGGTTTGAACATTACTTCAGACTAAACCTAGTGATATTAATTGAATGAAACTTTTTCGATCTTGCTTTTCCATATAACAAATAACATTTAATTATATTGTTATTCATAAAACTTATCATTTTTATATTCAAAAGATTCGAATTTATTAGCCTTCGCAGATTTTAAATACAGATTTTTAATAAATTACTTAATAAAATATTTTTCGTCCAATTATTTTAGTAAAAAATTATTTAAATTGATAAAATTCTGATTTTTTACGAAATTAATTAAAATTATATATATATATATATATATATATATATATATATATGTAAATGTATATATATATATATATATATATATATATATATATATATAATGTTCAGTATTTCATAATTAGAAGAAATATTAATTTAAATTTTTAACTTTTCACTTGTGGTTAGATAGTGAATGGTTACGGGTTTTAATTATTTTAAATATTATTAATATTTTGTATATTATAATTGAATATATAATTTTAAAGTGTATGATTAATTTTGTTAAATTTATTACTTAGTTATAAGAATGAAATCTATGGATGTAATATTTTTATATTCATGTAATATATATATATATATATATATTTATATATATAGTATATATATATATATATATATCTATATATCTATATATATATATATATTTATATATATAGTATATATATATATATATATATCTATATATCTATATATACAGCAATAAAAATAACTACTTTGAATTAGATGCTAATATGAAGTGGCTACAAAATGTAGTATAATTATAACCATTTGCATTATCTTCTTTGCTTATCGATTTTTCATATGGAGTGTTTCATTTCAATTTTTCAATCGAATATCAGTTCGCATTTGAATATTTCCGTATCATACCCGAAATCACATTAAGTGAAGGGATAAAAAAAGCATATATAGCCGGAGGCGTTCTATGTACAGCTGGTATATTCACAGTTGACGCATCACCATCAACTGTGAAGACGTTGTTACCACTCGGTTGGAATGCCAACATGAAACAACCATCATCATCGTCATCCACAAACCTACCACCAACTCCAGCTTTAGCCGGTAATCGCTTACTACCTACAAACACGTAACAAGAGATTCCAAATGGGGTATTCACTGGACAATTTCCATAGATGTGAAAAATATATCGACACAGTGTTGAATGTTCGCAAAAAAAATATGCTCGGGTCTATTTTTGAATTCATAGTGATTATTATGTGAGACTAATGGATTCAAGAACGGACGATCTATATGCATTCACGTGGAGTTTATACTACATTTGATTGACTTAAATGTAGTATAATGTAAATATGAACATGCCATTGTTCAACATCTGGCGTGAAGTGATATGACCTTTGAATTATTTTTACCCACCATCTCTACTGATTTAATTTCAACGAATTAATGAATTGATGTCATTTTCTTATTGAAATATTTATGCTGTCTGTTCAATAAAAAAATGTAGACAATCATTCATATGCATACGACAAGAATTTTGATTTAGTGCGTGGGATCAGTAAAATGTTAAATTAAGCTTATCCCTAATTTAAAAAAAGAAAATAAAACAAGATACGAAATTATAATTCGAAAACGAAAAAAAAAAATATGTATAAAGATAAAAGAATGCCATTTTTCATTTATAAAGTTCTATTTTGGCGTTCTGTCAACTAAAATATCATATTATGAGTTAATTAATCTTATATACACATCAACTTACAAATACATCTATTCGAACATAAATGTATGTATAGAATTGGAATATATATATATATATATATATATATACATATATACAGAGAGAGAGAGAGAGAGAGAAAGAAAAAGAGAAGATGCACTTTAGTTAGACACTTATTTATGATTATTATGTCGATGAATATATAGTTAAAATAAAAACACTTTGTAGCAAAAATTGTTTTTAAAAAAATATAAGTTTGCAAAATATACTGAACTTTCATGGAGTTTATTAACAATAAATTTTAAAATTTATATCTACATCTATCTATCTAATATATATATATATATATATATATATATATATATATATATATATATATATATATATATAGAGAGAGAGAGAGAGAGAGAGACAGAGAAAGATGTACTCTAGTTAGACACTTATTTATGATTATTATGTATATGAAGATATAGTTAAAATAAAAACAGTTTGTAGTAAAAATTGTTTTAAAAACAATATAAGTTTACAAAATATACTGAACTTTCATGGAATTTATTAACAATAAATTTTAAAATTTATATATATATATATATATATATATAGAGAGAGAGAGAGAGAGAGAGAAAGATGCTCTCTAGTTACACAATTATTTATGATTATTAAGTCTATGAATATATAGTTAAAATAAAGAACAGTTTGTAGCAAATTGTTTAGAAAAAAATATAAGTTTACAAAATATAGTGAACTTTCATGGAGTTTGCGAACAATCAATATGAAAATTTATATATATATATATATATATATATATATATATATATATATATATATATATGTATGTATAGAGAGAGAGAGAAATAGAAAGATGCACTCTAGTTAGACATTCATTTATGATTATTAAATTTATGAATATGTAGTTAAAATAAAAACAGTTTGCGGCAGATTGTTTCGAACATATATGTTAAGTTATAATATGTAAAATTAATAAATAATCACAAATTGAATCCGTCTGTGTAAAAATTAAATGTAATTTAACTAATTTTAAAATTAAAAACAGTACAGTAATAATCAATACATTTTTTAAAGTAATTATTAAACAATAAATAAGAAACCTGTTTTTACTGAAGGTATTCATACATCTGTAAAAAAAATGTATGATTAATTGTTTTGTAATTCATGGAGTTTATAAGTATATTAACATATATATATATATATATATATATAATAACCACATTATTATTCTTAAATAACAAGAGTATAATTATACTTTTTATAACTAAAAAGTAAACGTGCCAACTTTCCGAAGACATGCAGTCGAAGCAGGTGCAAACTAAATCATCGCATTTAAGAAATATCGTATATATGTTTATTCTTCATTTTTCTTTTCCAAGAAGGAATGATTTATCCAGGTAGAAAGTTTCAAAAAATTGGTTAGCTATGGGGAAGTTATTAATAGTTAACTAATAAGAAATAGTTCGTTATTATTTTTAATTGTACGATGGTAGTGTAATTTCTATTAAGGATATTATGGTTATATACAGTTGTGTTCATCTAACTGTATAAGTTGTTGAAAATAAAATAATAGGATTTATGACGATAGTTCTCCAAAACTGTTTAAGAAACAATTTTCTGCTATTTATGATAAAAGTGATTTAGTTGAATTAATGTTTCAAGATTTAAGATTTTGGTAACAAATTAAACGTTCAAGTTTTCAAATTGTCTACTCTTATTATCGATTTAAAAGATAATAATTTTAAAAATGTAATTTGATAGATAAGTGCTACTGAATAATTTATACTTTCACAGAAGTCGTTAATTGAATGAATTTTTCTTTGAAACAGACATAGTCTTATCAAATAAAATTAGAAAACATTCCACTTGTTCAGTAATTCTGATTCAGTATGAAACTGATTTAGAAAAATTCAATAGATTTTTTTTAAAAAAAGACTGAATCGTTAATAAATTCTGAAAAAATAATAGACTAATATTTTATATAATTATCTATTTCGAAATTGTAGTTTAATATCATTATTTATGTTTATTTACAAAATGAATCATTTTCATTAATGGAGTTTTATAAATCAATATATATTTTTATTTTAGATCAATTTTCAAAATATTAACTTTCAATAACTTTTGAAAAACCAAGAGAACCATTTTGAAATAAGTAATATAAAACCATTTTGATATCTTAATTTGGATACAAGTCTAAAAATAGATATTTATTTTTATAAATTTCAAGTACTTTCAATGTTGTTTAGAATCATTAAAATTATTAATCATTTAATATATATTTTTTGCGTTCCTTTTTTATATTTACTTATTTATAATTTCTGATAATATGCAAATTTTTGATTGCATACCCATATGACAACAAATATAATTGGTATGCATTTTTGATATATGTAATATTTATTCATTTATAAATTTATTTATATTCATATAAATGTATATATATATATATGTATATATATATATATTTGTATGTATATATATGTATATATATAGGAGAGAGATAGACTGATTCAATTTAGGCTTCCATCTGAAAATATTAAAACAATCTCAGAATTTAAAAAAAATATTTTTTAAGATTTGCGATTTTTTTAACACTTTCATGTGGAAGCCTAAATTGAATCATTTTATATATATATATATATATATATAGATAGATAGAGATAGAGTGATCTACTAATACAATTCAATATAGGAGTATATGAAAATATGAATTGCAATAAAAGTAGATAAAGAATTAAAAACCGCATTATATTTTTAGTGCAAGCAGTGTGGTTGAAGATTATAATTATTTCCAAATATCCGGGTTCGATATTTTACCGTCTAGCAATCTAAGTATATAAGTAACAGAAAATATTAATTCGTTATTGTTATGTTTTCTTTATTTATTTTTTTAACAATTTAAAATAATTTTATAATTAAAAAAGAAACATGAACTGATTATGGATCATTTCACATACTCTCAGGGGTGAGCGCACCCTCGTTTGAAGACTAGTAATCCAGGGTTTACACACTTAAATGGAACAAATCTTTTTTCTTTGATTTATGTCATTTTATATTTTGCTCGAATTGGATTAAGCAGTTATTATTTTCTTGTATTTTTCAAAACAATTTTTCTTCATTATTTTAATTGTTTCAGTTTGTACAAAAATTACACAATCTGTATACATCATTTTCGTTGTTCATAACAGGAAAACTATTATTTTATTGTTTTATCTAGTTCTTGAATTCGTACCCTTTTATGTTAATACAGTACATTTTTTTATAGAACTGAATTTTTGATATGTTGGAGTTATTAATATATATATATATATATTATAGATTTCTACTCTAAAGGTCTCTACATATATATTATATGTGTGTATGAAGAGGACTACAAAGTATTCGTATATATTGTAACAATAGATTGTACAGTGGACTTAATACAAATTAAATCATAATTCTGTGCTTATATATCTTTAGCTTACAAAGAATAGATCACGCCTCGTTATTCTTTTTAGATGTAAATGAAAAAGGGGCGATATCAAAACGGCATAACAGTGAAAAGAAAATTATGCAATTTAGAGATGGAGTTGTAGCAATTACAATAAAAATATGTGCGGGCAACAGAATAAAAAAATAAAATAAAATAGCTTGCGGATGTTTTCTAACTGTTTTTCTTTTCAATATTTGTATCTAATTTTAAAATACATCTGTATTGTTATTTGTACAATTTTTCTGATGATTCGTTTTCTCAGATATAGCTGAAACAATTGTAATATTTATAACGGTAATTTGAAATTAATTTTGATATTCATCGGTCGCTGGACAGTTCAAGTTCACGCAGATTTCATTGCAAATTTTCGATTACAAGCTAAATGTACCGGCAAAGCCACAATCTAGATTTGAAACACTGACCTATGTAATTTTGTCAATCTAGTATACGCTTGTACATCGATGGTACCGAAAGAAGGGATGGTACGTAGGGGTAGCTGAACACAGTGGAAGGGATGCATGTGCTGCGTACGGTTTATTAATACACGTACGTTATGTAGTCTGCTCACAGTCTATTCTATTTATACGAGTGGACGCACGGCGCGTCACGTGAGTTTGACTGGTGTGTTTTGCAGCTCGGTCACAAAACTTCGCAGGGTTCATTGCGTACACGAAAACAGAAGAAGGTGTACGACACACACGCACATGAATTTTGTCGCAGGACAATTGTTTTAAATAGTGTTTTACGGCTGGTGTCGTGCATCACCGAGAAATTGTGTATCTAAACGCGGCGTTGTAA
>CM068320.1:31396480-31531480 GCA_034766995.1 Acanthacorydalis orientalis
TTTTCTTGCGATTATAACTCTATTACCCTTTTTAAAGTAAGTAATATTTTTATTTATTATTCAGAGTTCCTCCTTAAACTTTTTTTTATTTATTAAATTCAAAATAGTTATATGTAGATTCATATATATATATATATATATATATATATATATATACATGAGTATATAAATAAATAAAAGTTTATATAGTGTATCAAAAAAACATTTTACTTTTTAGTTTAATATTTTTTGCTTGATTACGTTTCAAATACTTTATTACTCAATAGAAGGAATTGTAATTTGCGTGTCAAACAGATTGCAAAGATTTAATACTAATTGTGAAATACATTAGAAATTCCACTTGTCTCTTTTTTAGTATGTTTTCATTGTGTGTGTGTTTTTTTTAATTATTTACATAAGGATTATTTACGGTAATGCATTATTCTATAGAATAATCCCAGTTTATTCTTCTATTTAATGCGCGTTTTTCAGTTTAAATTTATGTTTTTTTTTTCTTTTTTTTAAAAAAAAATGAATAGTGTATTTCGTTATATATTTATTTTTGTTATAAATAATTTTTCTGTTATATGTTTCACATAAGATGACAATATTGAAAAATATTAAAAGAGACTGTATACAATTTCCAGACACAGTAAATATGTTACGGTTTCTATTTTTCTATGAATTATTCATCAGACATATAAATTATAAGCTTAATAATATTCAAACGTTAAAAACTGGAAATTAATATTCAGCTCGTTATTAAAAATTATATGATGTCTTATAATTTTCGAGTATTAAAAAAGTTACTGATACACATATTTATGTTTATACATTTCTCTCTCTCTCTCTCTCTATATATATATCTGTATAATATGTGCGTACATGATAAATATAATAATAAATGAGTATTGGAAATTGTGAAATTTTATTATAGGATAAAAAGAGAGTTTCGGAAAATAAAATATTTAATATAACCAGATTTTTTGATTTCATCGTTTTATATATCATTGAGAATCATATATTATTAACAATCTTGTCATAGAAGTGTTTATTAACTATTGATATTTAAAATAAATTTAAATTCATTTTTTTCGAAATATTTCCTAAAGAACAATTTACATTGGTATTAATTACATAAAAAATCTTCAATGTTTTAGTATCTATTTCTAATTATTATATATATATATATATATATATATATATATATATATATATATATATATTAAAACTCTAACTTTTGAATTAAGATGTTACAATGATTTTAATAGGTTTAGATTTCTTGTGAGTCAGATGAACTACGATACATAGAATATGTCGCTAGGGATGAAAGATGTTGAAAATCTCATACAATCAATGAAAATGTTAAAAAGGTGAATAATTTAATCCATTCAGATAGATGGATAAAGCTTACGCTTAATTAGTGAATAATTAAAATTAGTTAAAGAAACAGTTAAACTCAGTTTGAACACTTGAAAATTAGGAAAGTTTGTGTAAAGATTGTTACTACAAGATCGAAATATGCGAAGAATTAAACTTTGTTGTGATCTTCATAATTAAGTTTAGAAAGATTGCAATCTTTATAGAAAATTTTCATTGACGATGAAACATGAGCTCTTTTTTAATATGAAATAAAACATTAGTTTTTAAGTTCAAAGAGCGATTTTTTTTTCAAATTAGAAAGTGAATTCATGTTGGTTGTACCGTCGGTTATTGAAAAATATATCGTGATTAAATGATTATTTAGAATTTTTAAAGAACTTTGAAAATATGATAAAGATTTTAAAGAATTTAAAAATAATTTCAATCGAATGGAAATAGCTTTCCTTATTTCTACAAAAGGTTATTTAAATATCTAATATATAGATATACTGATATTTCTAATTAATATAATTTATTTTCAAGTGAAAATAATTATAAAATTAAAAATTCTAAAGGATAAATTGAATAATGTAAATTTTAAGTAGTACCGATAAGAAACATATTTTGTTTAGAATAAAACGAATGCTTCTTAAGATAAGAAAATATTCATGAATATTTATTACAGGTATTTTCAGCGTTGCTAGTAAAATAATTCTAAATATGTGAAATATATTATTGTATTTATATAATATTACAAAGATTAAAAAATATATTTTCGAGCAAAATAAATTTTATTCAAGATTTTTAAATATTTGAAAATCATTAGATAAATAAATACCTGATTTTAAGGAAACATGTTTTTAGTCTTTTAAATATTTTAAGAATATAATTTTAAATTATTTTCGAAACTAGTAACCTTCAATTATTTCAGTATTATAGCATATATTCATTTTATTAACTCATAGCAAGGGGAGAGTTTCCACCAATTAGAAAATTGTATTTTGCTCGGAATGAACATTGCAACCGTACTTTCTGTCATAGGCAAATGTAATTGTTATTATTATTATATTCTTGAGGATTATTTACAGTCGCATAACATTAAAGTGCAAATATAATTATAGTATATGAAAACCATAATAGTTTTAATGTGATAAGTGTTTGATATAGCAATAGAGGTTGAATAAAAATGTTTGATAAGTGTCAAAATATGATTATAGTTAATTTATATACATATACAGAATATAGACACACTCACACACATGTATATATATATATATATATATATATATATATATATAAGTGTGTATATGTGAATATGAATAAAAATAAATATATCTGAGTTATGTTTAAATATATGTGCGTCAATTAAAACTCGAAAACAGACTGTGAAGAATTTCTGAGATTTTGTTTACACTTCAGACATTCGAATGTAATTATAAGTTAGAAATGTACATATGGCTGTCAAAATTATCATACGTTAATTCTTCGTTCGAAGTTGATTCGTCTTGAAATCAATAATGATTTTTCAACACTGAGGAACGGGTTTAATTTGGAAAGTTTTTAGTTAGAATGAGGTAGCATTTTTGTGTTTAATATATATATATATATATATATATATATATATATATATATATATATATATATAAGTATAAGAATGTTTCAGAATAATTTTTAATTCTTCCTTGAAATTTACTTGGAGACGTCAACGTAATATATAATGCGTTGTAGCACACAAAGCGGACTTTTTTTTATTTTAGATCGAGTTGATATGGTCCCTCAACACAAAAGCTCATTAAACTGTACGCACTTAATATTAAAATTTAGTTGTGTAATATACATCCATACACCACATCAACATATATATGGATGCGAACAGGGCTGTAACTAGAGGTGTTTTCGATTCCAGTAAAGATATGATTTTAATTTTAAACTGGCACGAATTATTATTATAAAAATACGGACTTATTGTTTATAATAATAATATTTAAAGATATTACAGCATAGTTTAATAAAAAAGGGATATTTGTTTCGTATCTTATATATATATATATATATATATATATATATATATATATATATATATATATATATATATATATATATGAATTCCAGCTACATAATATACTCAAACTTACTATAAATATACAGGTTTAGTTTTTAAATAATTATTATTTAATTCTTATAATTATAGTTCATTAACATTTATATCGATTTCTAACATGAAAAAAAAACACAAGTTTTTATACATAATTTCTCTGGGAATTAATGACAATATAATCGACATAGAATCAAACGATATTTATAAAAAAATACTCTGTTTACATTAAGAGAAATTATTATTATTTTAATTATTTAGTTGATAAACACATTCAAATATTTTTGAATTAACAAAGTCCCACAATAACTATCTGTTTTAAATTTTAAGAAAACTATTACAATTTAGATATTTGAATGTTTTCATACTAATTAACACTGATTTTTACATTTGAAAGTTATTATTATTATTAAAAATATAAATACAAAGTTGTATATATATATATATATATATATATATATATATATAAGTATATTTATGCACACTAATGTATATATACAAATTATTCAAGTTTTTCTATACTTTCACACGCACTGCTAGAAAAAAAGTGTATGCGTTTATCGTGTTTCTTATTTGTATCACACTCTGTGGTTGTTTGTGAAATTGAATGTGTAATTTTATTAATACATTAGATTTGAATTCTATTTGTTCTGAGAAAGCCAAGAAACAAAGTAGTGTGCGAAGGAAAAGATGTCTCTGTAAAATATTCCAAGCTGTCTTAACATTTGACTAGAGAGTGAATGAGGAAAAGAGACCGATCAGAACATTACCACATCATGAAAGTCAATTGATCTACCGAGTGGTTCATTCCTTGGAGATCTTTAAAAACACCATCAACCAATCTCTTTGTTGGTGAACTTTAGACGAGATTTTTGTATGTATATACATTATATACATGTATAGCCAGAAATATCGTTCTGTATATATATATATATATATATATGTATATATATATATATATATATATATATATATATATATATATATATATATATATATGTACTATGCTTGTGCTGGAAGAAATGATTTTAACATACGTTTGAATAAAAAAGTATATATTTAAGTACATATGTTAGTTCAGTTGAATTTAAATAGAATTCTTGGAATTGTAATAATTTTCAATTAAATTTATTTCAGGAATCAAAAATATTATCTAAGATAATTAAGAATTCGTCTTATTTAATTTTAATGAATATATATATATATATATATATATATATATATAAATATATGCATAATTTAAACTGAACAGTTGAATACACTTTTTTATATAAATTATGATGTTTGTAGATTATTTTAAGATAAATAGAAATTCTAAGATGTACATTGCAGATTATTTGACACATAGCTCTTCTGAGCTTATATAATTAATCCTTTAATAAATGTAAAATAAGCTTTCTGAATATGTAAAACAGCTTTTTCTTATTGTATATATTTCAATTTTATGCTAATCACCACATATTCTACTGATTTATGGATATTGTATTAAGGTAAATCTGTACATTAGTGTCTTTCTTTTCTCAGACCGATTTATTTAAAAATATATAATTACAAATATTTCTTCACAGGAATAATTATACTTGAATACATAGAATGTACCAATGAAAAATGTAGTCGAAATATTTTTATTTATTTATATGATGTTAGTCATTTTTATTCCATTGGCAACAAAACTTTAGATAAATGACTAAAATTAATTTACTTAATATAATATTACTATTTTGTCGTAGTATGAAAATTTAAATGTTTTGTATAATACGTTTGTCTTAGACAATCCAAATGTCGAATATATCTAAATAATATTAAATTTAAATGATAAAACTGAAGTATTTCATTTATTCAAAGTGTTTCACTACGATAAAATGTACTCTAAAGCGACTTAATTCAAGTAGGTGACACAATGGGCTGCAAACAGATATGTTCTTCAGATTAAATAAGACGATCTTGTTTATGTATAATCTATTAAAATTAAAAAAGATGGTTTATATATATATATATATATATATATATATATATATATATAGGCACATAAAGCTCTTAATATTGAACGATGTTTGGAGATAAACACCTGCGGTCACTAGTCGTGTTGGGACTTACTGGGTTCGTTGTGTTATGCGAGCTTCAAACCATACAAAACAATGTTTTCGCAAACGGATGGTTTGAACCTTTAATGTTTAGAGCTAAAAGTAAACATTTAGATCATATTTGAATTGAGGAACTAAAATTAATTTATTTCTCTTAATTTAATTACATACATTGTTCATGTTAATAGATGTTGTTTTGATATATATATATATATATATATATATATATATATATATATATATATATATATGTAGAGTCTATACTGAAGGTTAATATATATATATATATATAAGTATAATTGTAAATAATTTATTTTAATTTATAGTAATAGATGTTGTTTTGAAATATGTAGGTTATACTGAAAGTTATAACATATATATATATATATATATATATGTAAGTAAAATTATAAACAATTTATTTTAATTTGTCAATTTGAGGGTAGATATTATTATGAAAAATAGCATTTTTAAGAATAACACTTTTCTTTTTTTATTGAACTGATTAGAAATAGTAAATGGTATTATAATTTCATATTGTAATTTATTCTTTGCTCTAATATCCTTGTTATATCTTAATAACATTTGTTATTATTTTATCAGTCGGACTTTATTGTTACGGCCAATAATTTTTGTATAGAAAATGAAATATTAATTATTCATAAAGTAATATATATATACATATTGTTGAACGATTGTTCAAAGAACCCAGAGAAGTATGGAAAGATGCATGCTAGGAATAACAAGAAGAGATAGTAAAAGAATAAAATTGATACGAAAACAGACAGGACTCCCAGATGCAATAAGAAGAGTAAAGAGACAAGAAGAGAAGACAACCGATTGACAACAGAAATTATTAACTAGGGAGTAAGGAATATAAAAAGACCAAAAAAGAGACTAATGAACAGGTGGGATAAAGAAATTAAAATTTTTATTCGAAATCGATGGAAAAGAGAGGCATTCAATCGTTTGAAATGGAAAATCATGGAAAAGACCTTTATCCAGCAATGGATTGACAAAGGCTGCTGTTGCTGAGGATATATATATATATATATATATATATATATATATATATATATATATATATATACATGTGTGTATGTGTGTGTGTTTGTATTGGTTTATATAAACATATTATTCCAAAAAACGGTCATATATGTTTATTTCGATAGAAAGAATAAAATTATTACACATATTCCGGTTGACTTTTGAAACATATGTGTTTTTGTATTAAAAAATGATATTCATTTGATGTTACTATTTGGAAAATTACATTTTTCGTTATTCTTAATACTTAACTGTATTTCATTGTACAGTACATACCTTATAAATACATAACACTAATTTTGTTTTACATTAAATCGGTTGGCTATTTGGTGTTTAAGAGCGATTAGCCAACTAAGGTCGTTATTACTCATCCTTGTTTTACTTTCAAACAAATCAAAGATATGTCAATGTAAATTAATATAAATGATTTTATTATAATTACTATTAATGATATAGTTAAAAATTTCTGTATCAAGATATATAAATTATGACACTGAATATATATATATATATATATATATATATATATATATATATATAAATATGTATTGTACGGAACATAGTTATTCTATTTAATTTTAATGCTAAGCTTTTTAACGTAATAAATTTTAATTAATCGTAAAAATAATAGAAATTAAATAAAATGAAGAACCATTTCTATACTTCAACACGTGTGTTTTTCTTCAAGCGATAAAATCTACTTCATTAGCAATTTTATTAGTTAAAATGTACTTCACAAGCAATTTTATTGGGTACTCGTAGGAATTTTAAAAACCTACAGTCCCTATCTAATATATGTACTGTTGCATATATGGGTATACACGTATGTATATATATATATATATATATATATATATGTATATATATATATATGTATATATATATATGTATATATATATATGTATATATATGTATATATATATGTATATATATATGTATATATATAAATATATATATGCACGCACGCACTGTAATATATTTATATACACACATACATACACACCTAAAAAGCACGTGAGTGCCGCTGCACCCACCCCGAGGCTAGTGCGCATTACGCCCGAAACAAGCGAAACACGCGAAATTGCACAAAAAACGATAACGCGTTGTATGCATAACCAGATACGAACCACGTACCTGGTTTAAATAATATGTCGCCTCACGAACTGCGGGACTATGCTCTATCTGTTTAATTATCTCGCTGGCTATTATTTATATCGTTGCGCCTTTTAAATTATAAGTAACTCTTTAATGAGGACTAAAAACGTACGTTTGAAAAGCGGCGCGTGCAAAAACCGATCCCCTGCAGTCCAGCACCACTGCTAGTGCACTGAAGCCACTCTCACCTTAGTAAATTGATGCCGGTTTCTAATTAACATTAGAGGGGATGTTCAATTGTAGTTGATTGGGAGTAAATGATTTTCATGAACTGACATTTTTTCCCCGATGCACACCAAACGAGATTTACTTTCATTAGTTACTTTTATTATGTCGAAATAAAACAGTTAATTCAACAGAAAGTTTGTGTTGTGATGTTTGTTGTATGTTTTGATAAAGCAGCAGTTTGTTTCAAAGAAAGCTGTTGAATCTGATTCTTTAGTAGACGATTTTCCGTATACATTTTTTGATTTATATGTTTATTTCAAACTTATTGTATTTTTGTGTGCGCGCGTGTTTCGTTTCTATTTTACTATAATATGTTACGCGTACAATTCAAAATATCTACATCTCATATTAACAGTAAATTTGAAAAGATTAATCAAATTAAAAACAGATTTATTATTGGACTTGAAAGTAGATTGATAGATAACGATTTTTAATTGACGTGTATTATTATTAGTTATATAAACAATGTATAATAAATCACTGATTTGTTTATTTGATAAAATTGAAAGTCTGATCGAAATGAAAACTATTATTGTAAAAGTAAATTAAAAATCAAATATAAGCTTATTATTAATGGCAGATTAAAAATTATATATGTTTATACACACACATATGTGCATATATATATATATATATATATATATATATATATATATATATATATATATATAAACTAGGGGGCTTCGCCTTCTGCTCGCTTAACTCAACAACCCTCGGCCTAGCTCAATTATAAGCCTCTGTACAACCAAATGAAACAATAAACATATTTTTTAAAACTTATTATGTCTATATAATTATTATAAGATATATAGCAACGTAATCGTTATATATATATATATATATATATATATATATATGAGTGTGTGTGTGTGCGTTGGTATGTTTATATAAACGTGGCAGTAGATTATTTTTTGAAACCTTTTAGTTTTTTGTGGTTAAATACTATTTTATATATATATATATATATATATATATATATATATATATATATATGTATATGTATATATATATATATATATATATATATATATATATATATATATAGAGAGAGAGAGAGAGAGAGAGAGAGAGAAAGAAATATATATAGAAATATAATTTAAATCACTTTCATAGATCAATGTACACACAGGGTATTTTTTTTCGAAAACTACTAATAGTTTTTCTTGTTTTCACTATATACTCGTAAAAAAAGAATAAGTAATGTTAAGTGTTTGAGGGCCCTTGAATTGCAATATTTATTATTTTCAGATATGTTTAAACTAAGATTTCTGTTAATAATAAGTCATTTTAATTGGTACTATATCTTTCCAAAGTTCTTTTTCTCTTTTTTTCATTATTCATTTCTTCCATTCTCTCTTTCCCAGTGTATCTGTGTATTCTAATGAGTTTTGTATGCGTATTACGCAGTTTCGAAAAACAAAACCAATGAAAACATGCATTATTTTAAACGAATGAACACCGTAGTACGAAAATTTATAATTTATAGAGAAGGTGGCGATTATAAAACGTTTATATTATTGTAATAAATAAAATTGAAAATTAAAACAGCTAATGGTGTATACTTTAAAAAATATTATGATATATTGTATGGAATTTGCGGTTGTATAAATTGATTTTCATTTTGTGTAGAATGTAAGACCGGATGCAAATAATAACATCGAAATGGAAAATATTTATTTGGTTTTTGATTGCATATGTAATGAAAATTAAAATTAATTAATATTTTCGTATAATATTTAAACAACGAAAATAATTAAGATATCATTGGAATGATATCTTTTTAATGATCGCTTTTCTAACTATAACAAAATTAACCTCTGCTTCATTATTGCATAGTTCTTTTTTTATTTATTCTTAGATCAAAAAATAATTATCTTTTTATATTCGTAAGGTAAATTTTCATTTTTAATATTTGATTTTTTCAAGAATTTCAATCAGGTTATTATATCATTGTTGATAAATAACAACAATACTTGTATTTTTCTGATGATTGTTTTTGATAAGTTAACAGTTGATTTTTTAAAAATATTTAAATTGTAAAAATATGTATTTATATAATAAAATGATTTATATATATATATATATATATATATATATATATATATATATATATATATGATTCATGAGTATAATATGTATTAATTTAACACACTAATAAATATTAGGTTGATAGAAAAATAATTACGGTTTATGACCTTCAAATTAATATACATTTTTCTCTTTTTTGATCTTCTTAGCTATTTTAAGTGGTCCAGAACTGTTGGATGATTAACATCTAACTTTTGTGCAAGCTCTCAAATTGTTGTGTTTGGTTCTAAATCAATTAACGCCTTCAGTTGGTCGTTGTGAACTGAAGAAGGACGCCCGAGATCTTCTTCATCTTCAAGGCTCTCGTCCCCGGCATGAATTTTTTGGAAAAACCATTACATCGTATATCCCTTAATAGTACCCACATTAAAAGCAAGTTTAGTTTATGAACAGTCTGCTGCTTTACCACCCGTTTTGAATTTATATAAAATGCTCTTATTTGCTTCATTTCCATCCTTAATTCAATAGCTCAATCTGAAGCAAAATTTATAATAAAATCAAAGTCACTGTTATCAAAATATGGATCGAAAAATGCACTTTAAAATGACATTAACATGAACACAATGAAACTACATTTTTATAGAAAAAAAATAAGATTAAAGAATTCAGGAAAGAAAAACCTTAATTATTTTCCTACCAATCTAATATATTATTTTTTTCAATATCATTAGTAGGATTATTTTTAACAAAATCAGTTAATATGACGACGATATTTGAATAATTACTATTAAACTAATCCGATTATATTTTTTTACAATAATATATGAAATAATATATGTAACCGAGTATAAAGTTTTATCTGTTGATAATTGATCTGTGATAATATGTAAATAATTTGAAAGGAATTAAAATCACAAAATAAGTTTCATTTAAAGGGATGATCATATCAATTATTTCAAACCGGATTGATAATTGTTTTTAATTTCACATTTAAATAAGATTATATATTTAGTATATTTAAAAGATATTAATGATTTTTTTAATTTGTTTTCCAGAATATGTATAAAAGTTTCTGCAATATTTTATCCATTAATGATGATATAAATTTTATATGAACATTAATACATAAAGTGACGTTCAGATATGATATTAAGAAGAGTATTATTTTAAAATTTGGAATGTTATTAATTATTTTTATATAATAGTATAAATGATGTAGATAAAATATGAAAATATTCCAAATAAGAAAATTAAAAAAAAAAAATCTATAACAATTTTCTATAATATATTTAAAGTTTATGTCACACGTTTAAACAATATCTAAATGATTTAATAAAGAGGTTGATATTAACACTTTTTTATTAATATATTATCTCTTTTATACCAGATTGTCATCTGTTAAATGATTTTTTATTTCTATGTGTAATCTGCATATTTCAATATTCAATTCTCGTAATTAATTTAAATATGGCTGGTATCTTTTTAAAAATCTAAATAAATACAGGACGATTCAACTTAGGCTTTCACAAGAAAGTATTAAAAAAAACTCAAAAATAAAAAATAATATGTTATGACCCAATTAATATTATAGTTCAATTGTATTTCAGAACTGAATTGAATTAAATACTGAATAAAAAATAATATGACTTTTCTTAATCCGTGCGTCCCCTTTTAGTACTTCCACATGAAATCCTAAATTGAGTCACCCTATATACTTGGTTTTAATCTCATATTGTTAATTATTTGTATAGAAAAAATATTGAATATACTTTTAGAATTTTTCAAAATATATAACAAATTAATAAAATTATTTCATTTTATTATTTAAGTAAATATTTTCGATTTCATGTCTCATTTTGTACATTAAAAAGCGTGTAAAACGTTTAATAAAGCTAACGCCGTACGTAAAATCACATTAAGTCTGAGAGAATAAGATTAATTAAACTATATGATAGTTTGATAATCAGAAATAACATAATCGTTTATGTACTTTTGCTATGTCTTTGTTATCATCACTAAAGCACTGGTTCACGGATAACCGGATAATAAAACTTAATAGGTGTTCTAACACCCTAATAAACTTAAATTTATTAAGAGACATATTTTGTATGTAGTTCAATGATAAAAAATAATATAAGTATTAGATTATTCATCGTCCTTTAGACATGTTCAAATCGAACATTTAACAAAATGATATAATGTGTAAAATTAAATAGAAATTGACTTAAATACAACTTTACAGACTAATTAAAACTCGAATTAAAGATATATTTATATCTTATTATATATTAACATATATCTAATGAAAATTATTAAGAAAAATAGACAGATCTACAATTTAAACTAATTAGAGCTTAAAAATTTTACCTTTCTTTATAACAATAATTTATTCATTTACATATATATATATATATATATATATATATATATATATATATATATATAAGTATTAAAATAAAATAAATTGCAGTACATATTTAGCAAAGGTTAGTGGACATCAGTATGCACATGACGTGTTTGAAATAATTGAATACCCAAGATGTTGGATACAAGAAGTGCTTGACCATTTAATCTAATAGTACTTTGACAATAGCTGAAGGTAGTAATTACATACAAATACTCTTATATAAACAGGAATATGTGTGTAATATATATATATATGTGTGTGTGTGTGTGTGTTAGTATGTAAGTACGTAGGTATTTAAGGATATGCATGAGTATGTATGTGTGCAAGTATGTATAATTAATATATTCTGGCACTGAAATATGTGGCGAAATGGTTGGAGAGGTCGTTTACCACTCAGGTCAAGTTTGCGTTCGCTTGACCGTCTACCCTGCATTCGTGGTTTTTCAGTTTCTCTAAGTAAATTTTACAACATTTTCCTGATATTGTATGAAGAAATAATTTCCATTTATCGTTCGGTTGTTCAAATATTTGAAAACAAATTGTGAATTGTAATACATTATTTTCATAAAAATATCAAATACTGAATTCAATATAAGACTCGAAAATGGTATTATACTGAAATTTGTTTTGTATTATAAATTCCGATGTTAATGAACTAAAAATTGAAAGAGTTTACTTACAATGGTCGATTTTGAAACAAGAATAAAGTGAATCACATATAATAATTTGGTATATTATTTACTCGGCTTGAACAATGAATGAATTGGATATATAAAAAAATATGATTTTTAAAAATGTTTCAATTGCTAGCTGTATTGTTAACATGTCTGATTAAATTGTTTAAATTTTATTCTTTTTGTCAATTGAAACCTATTGGTTGTACATGTATTCTATTATGACTGATTTTGAATCATGAAGTATCTTTAAGTTAGCTATGTATATTTTTTGAGCATATATTTAGCTATCAAAAATGACTCAAGAGCCGAATCCGGTTGTAGTAGATACAACAATAGTGATCCAATTGATTTGATTTGAACAGGAAGAGGATAGAAGATTTATATAAATTTTAACAAGTATGTAGGTGAGTATATTTGTTTGATTTAAATTATTTTACAGTTAGAGTCACAATTTTTCCTATTTAAAAATTAGATTAATATCATCTTTTTCATTCTAGATATAAATTTCAGTTCTGTGGTTAGAATATATATATATATATATATATATATATATATATATATATATGTATATATAATCATGAAAACATAAATTAAAAAAAAGATCTTGCTTTCCTTTTAAAAATAGTGTTTACAAATCTAAATGTCTAGTACATAAATTTGTAGCCACTTCTTGGAATATGAATGTTAAAGAGACATTTAAATATGTATTGAAGATAATATTGGGTAAATTATACAAAAAGTACACGCTTTTCCCATTAATATTTAATACATGAACAAACTAAAATCGTCTTGAACTCTGAACAATACAAAAATAAATACGATCGTTAAAACGCACGTACACACGTATACAAATACACACACACCCACACACACATTTTCTATTATTTATGAAAATATGAAAGTATCTAACAAGTTAAACAATAAATATTAGTTTAGCATATGTACCACTGTATAAAGCACATCGATATTCTATATAAAATATACAAAGTTCGATATTAAGAGAGAAAAAGAAAAACTAATACGAGAGATATGATAGTTCTCGCATCAGTGATTTTACTCACATAAACTTCTTCGAAAGGCAGCCGCATTCAATTTATCAAACTCTTTCCTTCACCAGAATGTATATTTACAGTAAGGTGGTAAAGTCTTGTTGCATTTCTTGGAAGTTGTTTCTTTTAAAGAATATTGTGTGATATGAATAAGTATGCTTCACGCATAATTTTAACTTTATACTTTAGTAAGTTCAGTGTATAGAATAGCAATAGCACAAAGTTCTATGTAAACATCGATTTATGAACATCATAGGCGGAACCGTTTAGTATTAAACATTTATCAATATATATATATATATATATATATATATATATATATATATATATATGTATGTCTTGTTATTGTTTGTTTCATTTAAATATAATTATAGTTGATGAAGGTTTACAACACTTTTAAGTAATAGGAAACTTGTTAGTTAAAACTATACAAGGTTAAAATTATATTAAACAGTTATCACATATTAAAACTTGAATGAAAGTAAACTCTTTCAATTTCATTTCTCATTTTTATATATATATATATATATATATATATATATATATATATATATATATAATTATAGAGTTTCTGATTTTTAATGAAAAGATTTGTCTTTTTAATACACAATTATTAACCATGTCTCTCTTTCTAAAATTAATTAATTTCATTGAATTATTTATCAATATTTCTTTTTATTAAACTAAAGGTTTTACATAATTTCCAAATTTTATCGTTAGCTATTTTTTTTTTGTAAATAAATGTTAAAATTTTTAAATATATTTTAAAATGTTTCAAGAAAAAATAAATTTTTTGTATTTAATATGCCATACACTTATAACATTATTTCTAATTTCTTGTTTGTTTGCGCTTTTCTATATTCATCTCAAGAGGTGTTATATTTAATTTTTTTTTATTTAAATACATTCTTATACAAATGAGATTATAACATTTTATTTATTAATACTTTATATATATTCATATATTTACAATAATGCAATATTTTAGATAAATATTAAAATAACTTTTTATTTACTTAATTTTTTGATTATATATCTGATGTTATTTATTAGAGAAATTTTTAATGAAAACAGGCATTCGTAAAGCATAATTCTCTTAAAAAGAAATAATAAAATGTAAATTCGTAACCGAATATCTAAAATATACGAAATTCTTCAAATTTTTGACATTTTTCGGAAATCCTGATATAGAGTATATAAAAAATTCTTTCTCGAAAAAAAATGATCGGAAATTCAGAACTTTAATATCGAACGTGTAATGCTTTAGTGTTTTATTGACGATGACCGTGCAGTTATTTCCTTGAGCTGTTTTACTGACGAAGCATATTTTCACATGGAATTCTGTCGAGAAACAGAACAAGCGTGCTGTGAGTCACATGAAACCTCCAAAAAATCACATTTACACATTTTAAAATGCATTGTGGGGTGGTGGTTTTTTTATTGGTGAAATTTTTACATCGTACTTTCTTTTTTTAATTATTGATTATTATTTGATTGTCTAAATTTGATATTCATGATATATTCATTATTTTTATAATAACAAAAAGAGCAAATTAACAATGTTTTAATATACAGTTTTCTTAGAAAAATGAGACTTTAAAAATTATTAGATTTTATTATCCCTTGAATTTATATAAAATCTAAGAAATTGATAAGAAATCGAGTACGATATATCGAATGATTCAACTTAGGCTTCCACACAAACTTATTAAAAAAAACCAAAAATTGAAAAAAAAAACGTTACCTCCAATTTAGAATTTTAGTTCAATTGTACTTTAATATTAATTGAATTAAAATATTATATAAAAAAGCCCCCTTTTAATATTTCCATGTAGAAGCCTAAATTGAATCACTCTATATTTTATTATAAAAATCTATGGGATCCGCTCCCTGGTCATTGAATCCGCCCATTCCTGGGTGAGGGGGAATTCGCTCCCCGCTCGATGACGCTCGCTCCTCTCTAACAAATAACATAAATTAATAAATTATACCCACAAATAATCTCCATAAAATATAAGCAGTCAATTTTTTTTCGGAAAAGTCTATAAAAAATTAACAACAAAGTACAATATTAAAATGTGTAATAATTTTTTTATTTGAAAGTTTCAGTGAATACAATATTTTGAATATTTTTTTTATTAGTTTTACACTAAAATCGTATACCCTGTTACGTTGTACACCATGAGAGAGCTACATACATGTGACTGATGACACCAATCAGAACAGAGACCACGCGTTCTCCTTCAACCAATCAGATTACGAATAAAATATGCAAAAAGTGTGCCCGGAACTGATTTTTAATTGCAGAGAAATATCATATTGAAGCATTAAAAATGTGTTAAAAAATAATATTGTATTACAAATAACAGTACGATTTTGCTAGCGGTTAACGGAAAACTTTGATTATAAAATAAATATACTAAAAAAGAAATGACGTTTTTTTTTAGTTAGTGTTCTTTTGAACGTGATTATTTATTTTTATAAATGAATTAAATGCTATTAAATAAAATTAAAAATAATATGAATTTAGTAATAATATTTTATTATTCCAGGATGACATAAAAGACACGATTAAATGTTGTAAAAAATAAAAAAATGATGCACTTCTCATTGATTAAATTGAAAGAAGTCTACAAAACGTACAAACTTAAGTGTATGAACACGCATCCATTCAAATATATTATTATATTACGTATAGACATATGTGTGTGTATGTTTGCATCAATGTTTATGTATACGTTATTCCTTAGCGTCATTTTTCATCTCTGGTTAACGTAGTTTCAACAAAAAAATTACAGAAATACTCATCATAAGACAGATAACATAAAAATGTAGACTAGAGTGTGTAGGGAAGCTCTTCAATATAAATGGGTTTTCAGCCTCCCCTGTTTTGCTTAATATTTTAAAGCCAGCGCAAGTGGTTGGCCGTTTTTTACCTGTCTAGATGTTTTTTTTTGTGTATGTAGAAAGGATGAAATTAAATATTCTTCTCACTGACTGTTTGGTAAAATATCTAAATTACATTTTTTATGATCATTTTAGACGTTCTGGTGTTATGAACATTTTAAATGAAGCTAATTTAAACAGTCACGTTTTTATTCGCACATTTATTAATTTCCTATCTAATCAGAAAGTGTTTACCAGTAAATATTTTATATTTAAGGGGATGTCATATTTAAGATTACTTGTTATTCTAATATCAATACATATATATATATATATATATATATATATATATATATATATAAACAGTTGTGTATTAATTTTTTTAGTTTGACAATATTATTTAAAATTAAAATTCACTTTCAAATTTTATTTTTAAAAAGTAAAATGATATTATTTTTTAAACATCTGATATTAATTATTATTAAATAATAATTATATATATATATATATATAAATATATAGATTTCAAGATAATTAAGAATACGAATGATATTTTAAATACCAAAAATAATTATAAGTAGACATCGTTTCTATTTTTAAAAAATACCTGAAACTATCATAATATTTCTCTGAAACGAATGAAGATACCATGAAAAACTTAATTTAGAATGGTCAGTTGGGTGGGTGGGCATGAACATTGACTTGTGTTGTGTGGAAACCAAGCGAATAATTCACTACACATACCTTGTTTATGAACTTCATCAGTTGTTTCAGAGATATATGAAGAACACTTTTCTTGTTAGGTCAAAGAGAGTTATTTTAGTACATAATGTTTCTTTTCATTGAATGATTGATATTCATTTTATAGCGTATCACTTGCATAAAAGTCTATGTTTAGCTTTTGTTTAATATAATTGGTTTACTTTTTCTCTTTTCTTCCTATCATATTTAATTTTTTTTGTATTCTTATTTTTTTTTTAAAAAATAGAAATTGTCTTTAATCTATGTAAACGGAGACTATTATATTTTAATTGAAAGAATAAATAAATGTATAATTTTATATTGTTTTATAAGTTGATAAAATAAACGAAAATAATTTAACAATAAAATTACAAAACGATAAATTTCGAAATTTCAAGCACGAGTACAGAAGTGAATGTTCGAATAAAATATTGATGAGCATAAAATACTTTAAAGTGTATCTAAATCAGCATAGAACGCAAAATAACGCACGTCAGAGAAGCACTTATCAGTTTGAACTGCGTTCTCGGTTCGAACCCAAATTAAAGAGTATTTGACATAATGGGCAATCTTTGACGACACTATCAGAAGTTTAATTGCGAGGAAGTCGATTCGCGGTTGATTGTCGACCAATCCATTAATTAAGCAATAAAATGTCTCGAAACGGCAGCTTGACATACGATATCCATTTATTGATGAACTTATTTTTCGGGTCGACACTATGTCATGAGATCGTAAAAACTTTCACGCCTGAATTTTAGCCTTTGTTAAGCGATGAATCAAAAGAATTTCCGACGATAAAGCCTTAAAGCCAGTTTGTTGAATATTTAATGCGTTACTTTCTTTTTTTTACATCTTCTATTTTACTTCACTTGTCATATCGAATTAATTTTATATTATGTTTTTCTTCTACATCAGATACTCTTATATTACAATTTGTTACGGGTTGAAGAAAGCAATGAGAAAAGTAGAAGAAAGATTTTTTTTCTAATTAATTTTCAGTTCTTTTAAACTATAATTTGTTTTGATTAATTGACATAGTTATTATGTATATGATTCTCATTATATTTATAACATGACCACATAAAAACATAATTACATATTTTATACATAATAATCATTTTCGAGGCCATCATTTTTTGATTAGATTACAAGTATTTAATGAAATATTTTCCTGTATTTAAATATAAAATATTTTAACTGTTTTATGCTATTATATATACATATATTTGTTTGTGCCTAATTTACACAGATCATATTAGTTAATGAGTTTTATTTTAAAGCTCTTTATAAAATTAAAATTGTATTTATTGGATCGCATTTAATCGATTTCTTGATTAACAAAAATGATTGTTTGTTTCATATTTAAAAATAATTAGTTATTGTTATTGATGACACTAATTTTGTTATTGTTTTATCGTTTGAAAAATGTTAGTATATTAATTAATTCTCAGTTATAAAAGTTTCAATTATAAAAGGAAGTAGTTGTACTGCATAAGTCAAGCGTATCTGATGGATTATTCAATAGTTAAATTTATAATTTTGTTAATGACTTAATTGATTATTGGTCGGTATGAGGGTGTGCATTGAATGCAGTAAGATTCTTTCATTAAAAACATTTTCTTGTCTTTTGAATCGATGGCTTTAATTACTTTTTACTTCCTACTGCGTTCATATTATAATGAATACTGTTTATCCTTTCTTCTATCAAACAAAAATAAGTTAACGGGTAATAAGTTACTCAGAAGGTCAAAGTTAATTACTAGCATCGTAGTGACTTCAGTGATTGTAAATGTTTCCATTCTATTAATTTATTTTAAGGAATGTGTTTTTTTACGAATCTGTATTAAGGATATGTTAGTGAAAAAGTCCGATTATTATTTAAATATTTTTACTAGTTTATATTTTTTTAAATTTAACAACGATTTTTGTTATATATTTGTATATATATATTTACAGAGAGAGAGAGAGATATAGAGAGAGAAATGGAGTATGGAATTGATAAATAATGTCATGAGTGTATTAAATTAAAAAAAATATTTTCTTTATATAAAGAAGATGTTTGTATTTGCATTTTTACTTTTTAAACCGATATCTCTATGTTAACTCAGATATCACCTAAAATATTAAGAATTAAGGAACGATTTTAAGATGTACAGATAGTAAAATATTTACTACTTAATATTACTAATTGTTTAGTTCATTTCAGACTGTCTAAACAAGTACAATACTGGCGTTCGAATATTTTTACAATTCTTTTATTGCAAATTGATTGTATGTTAAATGTTTCTCAAATTTATTTTATTTTTAGGAGATTTGTTTCCATAATTAGATTATAAAATAAATATATGTTAATTATAATAAGAAAAAACAAATATATATATATATATATATATATGTATATTTATATATGAAGATTGACTAAATAAAATCGGAAGTAATAAAAATATTTAACGGAAACTTGTGATCGGAACTGGCTAGAAAGAAGCGAATATAAATATAACATGATTATATTGATATTTTATATTGATGAAAAGATAAATTGTATTGTAATTTAATACGTATATGAACTCAATCTGTTATTATATAATCTGATATATATATATATATATATATATATATATACACACATATATATTTATATAAATTTATTCTATATAAATCAGATTATCTATTAAATTAGTGGATTAAATATATATTGATTAACTTGTGTCAATCATATTTAAAATGATTAATTTATGTATCGACAACAGTTTTTTTCGCGTATAATAACATGTTTTACACAATTTCCTTAGCTATTTATACAAACATATTAATTTGTAATATATATATATATATATATATATATATATATATATATATATATATATATATATATATATATATACACACATATATGTAAATTAAGACATATAACGATAACGTTTTGCAAGATACATTAAGATATTAAAATTATATATATATATATATATATATACTAAAACATGTAAATAATCACATATAGGGATGAATATAAAATATGTAAATTTATAAAAATAATTTTCTAAAGTGAGGTAAAATTATAGGTCGCTTTCAACAATACAATTAATAGTATTCATATGTTTTTTATAATTAAATTAACTTCTAAAAGATATGGCTGTTTTCTAAATGTTATAATATACATGAAATTATAATGTAATTGTATATATTGCTGGCAAATGACACACATACACACACACAAACAATATCTCACATAAATACTCCTACATATACACATAATGAATGGATTGTAAATATATAGTTATTTATGAATATTTTCATTGACGATAACATTTTATTCATTGATTCGAATTTTGTTATATATGTAATTATTTTCGATTTATATATTTTTGAATACTGAGTAAACATTTATATTAAAAACAGGGTTGAGAACAGTATTCTGAAGTGACAAGCCGTGTAAAAAAGGATCGTTCATAAATATTAGGTTGGTAGGAAAATAATTGCGGTTTATATTTTCTGAATTCTAACATTAATTTTTTTAAGGAAAATGTCATTTCATCGTGTTCATATTAGTATAATTTTGTAATACATTCTAAAATGATATGATTTTCGGTCTGTAACATCGACTTTGGTGTTATTATTAACTATTTTATTGGACTATTGAATTAAAGATGGAAAAGTAGCAAATAAGAGTAAATTTTTTGTATGAGTTCAAAAACGGGTGGTAAAACAGTGGAAACTGCTTGTAAACTAAACGATGCTTTTGGTGTGGGTACTCTTAAGAAACGTACGGTGCAAGAGCGGTTCCAAATTTCATGTTGGTTTTTGTTGAGAGCCTTGAAGATAAAGACGATCGCAGGCGTCCTTCTTTAGTTCATAAAAATCAACTGAAGGCGTTAGTTGAATCAGAACCACGTACAACAATTCGAGAGCTTGCATAAAAGTTAGGTAAAAGTCATCCAACAGTTTTGGACCACTTAAAACAGCTAGGAAAATCAAAAAAGAGAACAATGTATATGAATTTGAGGGATATAAACCGCAATTATTTTTCTACCAACCTAAAAGATCTGTAAAATAGTGTAAATGAAGCATTCGTACCGAAATTAAAATATAATTTAAGAATAGAATGCAAGAAAAAAATAAATATACAGATATAGTATAGAGTATAATAAGTGAATTATTGTTAAAATGTAGTAGAATAGTTAAGTTTTGTATCTACTAAATATCATATTTAAATACTGTTACTAACCTGTAAAAGTAGTGTGAAATGTATGTATACGAGATTAACAAAGTATGAATATTTCAATAAAGATTATAATAATAATAATATTAAAAGAGTTATGGTTTTAACTTTTGTGGAATAATGAATAATTTTATTATATATACAAGCGGGTTTCATCAACTACTCGCTTCGATCTCCCCATGGAAGGGGGGGGGGGGTACCTCCCGATTGCTATTGATCGCTCTCCCCTTTGAGACAAGTTACTTGGTAAATCTTAATAATCCATTAACCAATCAGAACGAAGATGACGTAATCGTAAACAAATCTTTTATCCAATCAGAATACGAATAAAAGTCATCATTCAGAGGAGGATTAATTTATATATGTATATATATATATATATATTAAATATCATATTCTAATGAAATATGAATTGGAAGACTTACAATTATATGTGTATAGTTTATTATTGCACCTTTTCCCATACAAACTAGTTAAAAAATGCTACAATAACCATTACTCGTATTCCAGTCAATGTTAATACCAGACTGGTTTAGAGATTAACAATTACTGATCGTAAATTTCACATAAAATTAACAGATAAACGAAATGGTTAGAAAAAAAGAACTATGTGCGTGTATGTATATATATATATATATATATATATATATATACAAGATAGACAGGCTTCTGTAATGGCTTTCTCATAAATTATATAGAAACAACTAGTTAATTACTTTAAAACAGAATCACACAATACAAATCTGACATCAAACACAAACCAGCAGTACGGCCAACACCACAAATCACCATAAAATAAAACGCACTTTTAACTACTAGAACATAAAAATCTTAGAAAACAGAGTGAATAACAGATATTAAACTGGAATGTTACACATAAAAATTAACGAAAACATTTGTAATAAAAATTCGACGATAATTTTGGATAAAAATGTGAATGTTGTGTGTTACACAGATGAAAAAAATTAAAATGTATTTGGTTTTACTTGGATAAGAATTGATTTTAAAGAGAGGTGTGTGTATATATATATATATAATAGAATTCATTTTATTACTATATATTTTTCTAGTATTCTAATCATATTTGATTTTAACAATTTTTATATTTAATTAAATTATTATTTATATTTAATTAAATTTTTAACAATTTTAATATTTTAGCATAAAATTGAAATAAAAATTGAATATTTTCCTAATTTTTAAAATTTAATTAAATATAAATAAAATTTTTACTGCGAAATATAAAAGATACATGGAATATGTATATAAGACTGATAATTTAGAAATTTATTAAATAATTTTTTATGATTTATTATCAATATCAATTAGATTAGAGAATTAGAAATCAGAATTTTATACCCGGTGCGACATTTTTTCTAATTTAACACAGTATCTAATTTATGTACTTAATAATTATATATGAATGATTTTATATCTTTATAAAAATAAAAAAAATTCATTTTTTGCATGAAACGATACAGTATTATTATGAACAATAATAAAAAAAATGTACACATTCATTATTATGACTTAATATAATATTTATTAAAACTGTGACAGATGATTTTTGTTTCACCAAATTCAAAATATGTGCTTCAAATAAAAATTTTAATTTTTTCCAGCTGATTTATTTCATTTCCATTTTAAAACTATCTATTTTTATCCAATAAAAATTAAAATCTCATGTATAAATATAATTAGCTGTTTTTTTTATAATTAATGTTGATTAGTTTCTTAATATTTTTAATTTCAAATGAGTTAGATTTATAAAAATCGGAAGAGTATATATATATATATATATATATATATATATATATATATAATAGTGAGTGTTTGTTGGATGCAGAAAATAAATTTGATTTTTTCTGTGCTTATTGACTACAAATGAATTATGGATGTAATTTTTAATGTTAGAAAATGTATTCATTCAAACAAATAAAATTGTTCAAATATTTTTCTTTCCATTTTATCATTTTTTATCGTTCAAAAAAGTGATTGTTTTTATTTGTTTGTATAAAAAATATAATCGAGAAAAATGAATTAAATTTGAAATTCTCACCGAATAATTTCACAAACGATATGGGTCTTTAATTAAATTAAGAGTGTAATTGAATATGTATTTACTGGAAAAAAAAATGGCCGAAACCATTACAGAGAACATCAGTTCATAAATCTTTTGAAATTCAAAAACATAAAACACATATAAAGACTTTGACTATAATATTCCGCAATATTTGTAAATGCGAGGGAAAAACTTATAAACCCGACGCAATGGCGAGGAGTAGGGTGATATTTTAAATCATTCATTCGCAGCTGGTGTCTGAATAAGTACAGACTGTAATTAAAATCAGTATTTAGGTTTTTAATTTCCATAACATCAATGTAAGTTAGAGAGTTGCTGAAATTCTGGAAAGATTTAATGAGCAAAGATAATTAATTCAATAATTTTCAATTAAATTCTACGGAAAAAACCGTCTTTTGACAATATAAAAAGATGTCTGCGTTTTTATGTATATACTTTGTAATAATTTTGCGGAATGTAAGGAGACAAATGAGTTTTATTCGCGTTAAGAGTGAATATTCGTTTAATTATTCATTCTCGAGAAAAAGAAATCACAAATGTCAACGAAGAGTGATTAACAAATGTTTTAAAAACATTATGGGAGGTGCATATAATAAAAATTGTGCGTTTTTTTTTCTTTCTAAAAAAGGAAACGATATCGATGAGTGTAATTACCTGTTGACATTTATGTATTGCGTTTAATAAACCGAATCATTGATTCATATTTCAAACTTAGAACTAGCACCAGTTGATTTTATATCAAATATTCATTATACACGCTAGTATATTCGAGTTTAATGATACAATCGAATGGCAACAATATTGCGAGCGATTGGAGAAATAGATTTTTTTTGAAAGAAGTGTTTGTTTTACAATGAACAAATCACTTGAACAGATTAGGATTTAATTTTTTTACACTTCACATTAAATTATCAACAAGATTTTAATTATTTTCTTAGAATAGTTTTACGAATGGATTTCAATCTATTCGTAATTATCGCTTCTAACTCTATTCGTAATTATTTTTAGAAGAGTTATTTTTGAACCGAGTTGACATTCAAGTATGTTATGCGTTCGGGGTATTATTTAAAAGAAAACAATACACAGTTCATGGCTTTACGAGATGAGTTATTTTAAGCTTTTTAGATAATTATTTAAAATTAAAACGTCACGTCGCTTATACAGATTTTAATTTTGGTAAAGTATTTTCATAGAAAAGAAACAATATATATATATATATATATATATATATATATATATATATATATACATAACTTTTATATATATATATATATATATATATATATATATATATATATATATATATATGTATACATGTTATACTTCCGTTGATAATGATGCTGGCATCTACAAACGAATCTCTTTTTATCTTTTTTAAATCATGCATATCTGTTATGATTAAAATGACGCTTGGTATTCTTTATTATTACTTTCTACCATTTATTTATTATTATTTCATCTTTTATTTTTATTCCGGATTTATGAAATAGGGTATTTTTAACTGTACTTTATTTTAATAAACATATATATATATATATATATATATATATTCATTTCAGGAATTTTAAGTTTATATAAATTTAATAAAGTTTGTATTAAAATACAAAAATATTCTTATATTTATTTATTAATTTGTATACAGATTTATATATATATATATATAAATACATATATATATATATATATATATACATACATAAATATATATATATATATATATATTACTAGGGGGCTTCGCCTCCTGCTCGCTGCCCTCACTAACCCCTAGGCTTGCTGCGCTCGCCCACTTATCAATTATAAGCCTCTACATGTAACCGAATGAAACAATAAGCATATTTTTTAAAAATCAATTAAGGCTATATAATCATTATCGCAGATATATTGCAACGTTACTGTTTTATATATGAGTTAAACATATTTGGGTACCATGAAACCTCGACGTCATAAATAAATAAGCGATATCATCGAAAATTTTTTGCGGATAATTTTAATTTTATATAAATCGACAGATCTATCTATCTATCTATCTATCTATCTATCTATTTATATATATATATATATATATATATATATATATATATATATGTTAACATATATATATATATATATATATATATATTTATATATATATATATATATATATATATATATATATATATATATATATGATAATTTAGTTTTAGATTTTCTACAAATTACTGATCGTTTTAACGGATGTTTTTGTATAGTATATTATTTAAAAAATAATATTTTTTTGAAATAAAATCCAGCGGTTAATATATTTCTACATGTAGGAAAAATGTTGTATAGTTCTTATAATACTTTAATACGAAATCATTTTTAAAAACTATCCATATTTGTAATTATAAATCTATGAAAAATTAAAAAATTAAAATAATATAATAATTTTTATATTAGTCAACAATGTTTTTTTAATAATTCGAAATTGTTACTAATATGTTTTATTCATTTCAAAGCATAATAGTTAAAAAAATAAAAGTTTGAGGTATATTTTACTTCATATTAAAAATGTATTTATATAAATAACACCTTTTTCCCAGTCATATACTTTCTAAAAAAATATTTCATGATTAATTAAACTTTTAAACTGAAATATATTTATTTAATTAACACCTTCTGTATAATAAAAATCATTAACGAAACAATCCTTAAATAATTGTTATTAGGATATAATTTAACGCATTGTGTAGAAAGTAAGAATAATATTCAATATTTCATTTTAATTAAAAATACATACATATGTATCAAAAACAAGATTTTGTAATTTATTTCAAATTAAGATATTGGTAATAATAACGGACTATACACACAATTTATTCATTTGATTAAAAACTATTTACGTGTCGAAAACTTTTCACGCCTAAACATGTTTAAAGTAGTCACTCTGTATTAATGTTTTTATGTTTATTAATTTCATTTTACTTTAATCATATCTCAAATGTGATTATGGCAGTGATTAATTTACCAAATGTTTTTTTAAACAGATATCTATCGCTAATTATATTTAGTCTGGCATAAAAGTAGTAGAAATTGAATTATATATATATATATATATATATATATATATATATATATATATATATATATATATATATATATATGTATATATAAATAACTGTGTGTGAGTAAACGTGAATGTGAGTGTATAGTTGCGTGTGCCTTTGTATGAATGTTGTGTTTAGTGGAAGTAGGAAAATAATTTGTGAAAAATTAAGTGGAGATAAACTGATTAGGCACTCACTTTTTGCTATAAACATAAAGAGTATATAGCGTGTTCTTGTTCTTCTGACTTTATCGCGCGACTGTTCAATTGTTATCTAAACAAATAAATAAACATATAGCTCACCGACCGTAATCAAATCGCTCAACGACCTCGAGTGGTTTCTCAACTCATAGGTTGAAAACCGCTGACCTATACTCTCTCCCATTTTCTTAGGATTACGTTAATCACGCGCTGATGACAAGGATTTCACAATTAATTGTTCTGATATAAAAGGGGCTATTTCGAATTAAATGGAATTTACTTGTGGTTCGTTGTTGTCTGTTTCAATTACTAACATAAAGCATTTGCTAAGTGAGATGTGAAAATTTAATCTGTAGTTGATTACGAGGAAGATCATTCGGCATTATAGTTTTAAGAAGTAAAAACTATTTCAATTTAAAGTGTTTCCTACATTTTTGTATCGGTATCAAAGTTGATTCTGTTTATACATATATATATATATATATATATATATATATATATATATATGTATATATATATATATATATATATATATATATAAACATCTGAAACTCGAGTTAAAATGATATAAATCGAAATTTTCCACAAAGTGATTTAATTTTTTGAGATTTAATATTTTCATTATTTTAAACGAATGTGCTACTATGTTTATCTGTTCCTGAGATTAGAATTTTTAATTGGTCATAGTATCATGTCACTAAGCTATCTTAACACATTGCCGACCGAATGGATATATCTACCCTAATTGCATTATGTCGCTACACGACCCAATGGGTGTTGCGGTCGACATTGTGTTAAAGAGAATTATCTTTCTATATATAAAAAATAATTCCATTGTAAATTTTCATAAATTTTTTTTCGGTGTAAACCGCCGCCTCGCAACACCGCTCCCCCCGTAATATTCTATAAGTAGCATATTAACCATTTACATTCCCGATCATCAATGGTTGGTTGACGGATATCGTGTGGTCTTTGTTCTGGTTGGTTGATATCAATTACATGTATGTAGCTCTCTTATGGTGTGCAACAAAAGTGGTGTATACGATTTCAATGTAAAACTGATGAGAAATTTATTAAAAATATTGTGTTCACTGAAGCTTTACAGTTAAAAAATTATAAATTTTGACATTATATTTTGTTGTTAATTTTTATAAATATTTCCAATAAAAATAAATTTTACGCCGATTATTTGTGCGTATAATTTGTTAATTTCTGTTATTTGTTAGGGGAGAGCGAGAGCGAGACGTAGCCTCCTTCATCCCTCCAGAGAGCGTAGCGAGTACAGACACCACTGGCTTTATAAAAACATATAATATTATTTAATTTTAAGTGTTCTTCCTTTTTCTTTTCAACTCTCTGAACATAAACGGTGTTTATATATTGATATCTAGTTAAAAAATTGTTAATATCCATTTAAAATTTTTGGTTCGTTCCATTAAAAAGAACAATTTATGACTTCATTTCTGTGGATATATATATATATATATGTACATTAATACACACACACACATACATATATATATATATATATATCCTGCCTACAAGATTAAGAAAATTGAAATAAGTTAATTGTACGCATTTCGTTCATTTTAATAAATATTACATGCAAACTAATATATATATATATATATATATATATATCTATATATATATATATATATATATATACATGTTTGTGTATGAATACAATGTAATATTACTTGATAAAAAAGTATTTATTTTTGAAAATCACCATTGAAATGATAATTGATTTGTTTTTTACTCGACAAACTGTGCTTTAAGTCACATAAAGATAATGCACAAACTCTAATTACACATATTTATGAATCTTATGTTAGAATTTATATATATGTATACATACCTATAAACATATATATATATATATAAATATATATATATATATATATATATATATATATATATATATATATATATATATATATTTGTATGTATGTATATATATATATATACGATATTGTTATGCTTATCACATGGATGTTATAAATAGATGACATAATTTACGAACAACACTTATTTAGGAATATGTAAAATAAAATAAATATAATTAATGTTAAAGTTCATTAAAGAATGGACCTGATTTGATAACAACTATAAACAAGTGTATTGCTTTGTATTAGTTTTTTTTGTATAACACTGTCATATAAAATGAATTTTTATTATAGTACAGAATTGAATAAGAAAAAACTATAAGAATACATGTTTTTTAGTACAAAGATTTTGACAGTATTTCATGGTTTTTTACATGCTTTAAAAATTTTGAACTGTAAATACAATTTTATATATATATATATATATGCATTGCAAATTTTGCATGTGCATTATTTACACACATACTATATCACTGTAATGTATTGTTATGTATGTGTTTTTATGTATTTCGAATTGCATTTCGATATTTATAGCGTGACGTTTCGATCACTTTGTGATTCATTTCACTTACAAAAAAGATCAGGGGAAAATGATCGAAAAGTCAAGCTATAAACAAACGAAACGGTATATAAAAAATATATAAAAAAGTCAAATGATCCACCAAAAAGTCAAATGGTACATAATATAATTTATTAGGAAAATTATATTTGTGTACTTTGAATATAGTATTCAGTGTGCAGATAAAATACAAACAGTGTTTTTTAAATATGTTAATTTCATTCCAACTAATTAACAACTAATTTTCAAATTACTAATAATAATAATAAATAATGAAATACAAATATTTTGATGTTTACATATAATTTTAAGTAACATATAATTACATATATGCACATATGCATATAAGTGTGTATATATATATATATATATATATATATATATATATATATATATATATATATATGTATATAGGGTGATTAAATTAAGGCTTCCACATAAAAGTATTAAAAATATTATGTTATTTTTTGTGATTTTTTTTAATACTTTCATAGAGAAGCCTAAATTGAATCAGCCTATATATATATGTATATTAAAACACAAAACATATACACATATATAATGTACAATAATGCATGTCGTTTATTTAGGTGTGTAGGACGATTATGTTCCATTACAATTAATGGAAATATTGAAAAATCATGTTTTCAATTTCTGTAATTAAAAAAATGCGTTGACAATAACTAGCGACGTGTATAAACTTTTTTGTGTTCTAGAGTGATTTTTGTTGTTGTTACACAATGCTATTGTTTAATACTTCTAGTTCTGTTTCGTAAGCTCTTAAAGCTTTACAAGTAATGTACAAGATGCGAATAGTTAACAAATACAATGCTTGCGTGGCGTGTATAGAAGAAATACTTTGATATATATATATATATATATATATATATATATAAATGTAAGTACTAGTTATCATGTTCATTCGAATGATACAAGGTCATAAAAACGTGAAAATGGAAAGTTAAGCTACTTGATGATGCGGCGATGCAGTGTAATATTGATTTTCAATTTAAGTATTGCATTAATATTTCGCCCCTGTGGTAAGTGAAGTGTATACTTAGAGGGTCGCTCCATTGCAATTATGATTATTGATAAGGGGTGAAGCTGAAGTCGTTCCTAGAGAACAGTGCTTGTGCGTGGCAAAAAGTTCATTTGTTACGTCCATTTTTATTGACATAAAAATTACAAGTGTTTATTTTATTTTTAGATAAAACGCTGATTTTACATTTTGGATTATTTTTTTTAACTGTATTTACATGATTGCACAGGAGAAAATGTAACTTGCAATTAGTGAAATTATTCGTATGATTCGTGATTGAAAAGCTAACGTGTCGGACTGTTGATGTGGGGATTGTTTCATAAATACAGTTCTGAATTTTTTTAAGATTCTCTATTAAATAATATTGTTTCTAAATCTTACGGTATTTAAATCATATTTTTGCATTTGATAGTTTGTATTAAAGATGTATTTATATTTCTAGTAAGTTTAAAAGTAGTCAAGAATTGAACATTTTTCAATCATATTAAATACGATTTTTCTTAAATAAATATCAATATTTTAATTAAAAAACATTATTATAACCGGAAATCATCATTTTTCTAGACACATGAATAAAAAAGGTAAATGAATTTATTAATGAAATTGGTTTAATTTTATACCATTTATAAAAAAGATAAATTGCTTTAAATAAAAAAAAATTATTGAATTAAATAAAAACGTTATAATATTTGATACTATTTTTGTATGTAAGTATTTTAATATTAATACTATTTTAAATTTTTAACAAATATTTAAATAATTATTTACTAAGTTAAAATTAATATTAAAATTTAGAAGTGGGCCATAACTATAAAAATGTAATTTAATTTTTTTGAATTTAATTAGACGTCGATTATATATTTATGTTTATATATTCTTCAGTTTCATTCACGTTTATATATTCGTTTTTAATTGTAAATAGATAAATGCTTTCAATGCTTCACTTTTTTAGTTGTCAGTAAAATATATTTAATTATTCAAAAGCAATTTTTCACTAAAACACATATTCTTTCATAAGTAAATGTTTGCAATGTATATATCAACATGTTTCGTTCTGCAGATTTACATTTTTTTTGTTTTCGAATCTGAAAAGTTCTCTGAAAAGATTTTGTTTTGAATAAACCGAAAACATTCAAATAAACATGATAACAGTATTAAAAGACTTTTAGGAAATGGATTTCAAAAACGTTTTCAACTTGAGATGTGTTTATAGTTGAAATGAAAGTACTTTGATTGATTGGAGTTTTAATATATTTTGTATTCCAACACTGCAGTTCTACACACAGTTCTTTAAAAAACAAATTTTGATTAAAAACAAATAACATTATTGGAATATTTCATCGAACTCATTTGATCTACTGTTTGTAATCACATCATTATTAAAAAAAAACATTTTAATGAAAAGAAATTACTTCACTTTGATTAATTTTTTAATCATGTTTGATAAACAATAAAGATTCATTAAACAGATATTCTAATAACTTATTATTAAATATTTTCTTCTCATCTTAAATAAAGCTGTCAAATGAATTACACTAGTTTAAAATAGTTGTTGATTTCATTTAAAAATGATTTTGAGTTTGTTTCGGTTTACATGATTTAGAAAAAATATATATTTTGGTTACAAGTTGGAATATATTCGTTGCATTTTTTCAGAAAGACATGTGAAACGGATTGAATGAAAGATATAACCGGTATGTATATAAAATAAAACCGGTTTGAATCATTGAACCCTTTCACTATCAGGTAAGATGTTCTCAAAAAAGGTCACGCCTGATTTGAATTATACATAAGGAAGCAGCTCTGTTGTTCTTCTTGATTTTAGAAACTATTTTTTGCGTTTTATTTCTTGAAATATAGTTCATATATATATATATATATATATATATATATATATATATATATATATATATATTGTGCAACCTATAAAATTGACAACTATCAGCTCGTGTTTCAATTCAAATTCGGTCATTCATTTTTTATAAAAATATAATAGTTAGGTTCTTATTACATATATATATATATATATATATATATATATATATATATATATATATATATTATATATATAGTTCCGTCAAGATCTGGCTATCCTACCGGCTAAAATAAATCTGTCTAAATATTTTACATTCTTAAGACTGATGACGCTAGTAAACGGCGAGTGGCCATAGAAAACTCGAATGATGGATTCATGCTCTTTCAATTATATACTTTCCGTGTAATTGAATCGGTTTGAATCGATTCGTCATATATTTTTTCAAGATCTTTTTCTTATAGGTTCAAATCATCTTTATTTTTAACCTACAGTTCATTTAATATTATTTTTCATCAATTTTTAGTCTTAAATTAAGAATTGAAATATTTTAAAAAAATGTATTCACTAATTACAATATATATATATATATAATACATGTACATGCTTTTTAATTTGTAACAGTTATAAAAATATTTTAATACATTAAATTATTTATTATTTCATGTGCCAATTTTGTGTCCTATAGTAGTACATTTTCAATTATTTTATTTTGTGTACATAAATTACCCAAATTAATAAATAACTGAAGTATACATTAATATGGTTTAGTATATTAAAATAATTAATTAATTGAAAAATATTAATTTTAGTAGACATACCGATAGGATAAATATGATTGTTTATTAATAATGTGAAAGACTATATGTAGGAAGACTGTTAAATTTTATCTACAGCTTCTGTTATTAATTACGGTTAATAAATAACGAATAATAATAAATAAAATATATATTATAATAAGTAATAACTTGTGTGGTTCAATTACTGGCGATTTTTATTTTTCATTTCTGATTAAAAAAACACATTAAATGGCATAGAAGAATTTGTATTTATTTAGGTATTAAATTAATGATTTATTTTTGAATGAATTTTAATTGAAAAAAAGTATATCTATGTTAATTTAAAACTATATTGTATTTTTAAAATCCTTAGTATTTAGAAGTCATTAAAAATATTATTGATTAATATTTAATGCCAGTTTGATTAAGTTTGTATTTAAAAACAATTATATTTTCAAGTTTAAAATAATCCTAAACAGTTTTTTGTAATAATTATAAATTAATGTATTACAAATATGTGTTTTCATTTTTTAATTTTGTTAAATAAATTTACTACTTCATGTAAAACCCCGATTGGGTTATCAACCTGAAGTATACGTGTAAATAATATACCTGTCGTTATTTCCTGTATATTTTATATTGTTTACCTAAATCAAATACCCGCGTAATGTAATTAATTAGAGAATGAAAGTTTGCACAAGGTAATTAATCTTATATTACTTTAATTAACAAGTTGATGTAAAAAATATTTTTTTATCCTATGTTAAGAGTACGTTTTGAAATGAGGGTGCTAAAACCTGTGGTGAAAGCGTATGATTGCAGTACTTATGATTTTTTGATTGTAAGAAGGGTGGATATGAATCAGAGCAAGGTGCGGTCTGACGTTTGAAACCCTGGTCGGTTGGACTTTTGATGAGCTCCATCAATGTCAATACAAAAATATGCGTGAGGTGACTGATGAAAATAGAAAAAAGGATGAATACATTTCGAAGAGAAATAAGACGAATTTATGAGCAGAATATATTTTTTATCATTATATATATATATATATATATATATATATATATATATATATATATTTAGTACTTACAAATGTAATCATCTTGAATATATTACTTGTCTCTGTGATGTTTCGTTGACGATACTCTAATGATTTTCTATAACAAAAAAAAAAGCTTTTTTCATATTTGATACACATAAAAAAAGACTAATAGTTAAAATATAAAACACTGCCACTGAACAAGAATACATTTCGAATGATTGTTCTGTAATGTTTGTTTTTAAGATAAATATCAACCCCCAACCTATATACAGAGTTCTGTAATGCATTAGCAATCCTCGTTCTAGATGTTATTGCGATGATTTCTTTTTGGGTTTCCACCATGTATCATTTGTATATCTGTACACATTCGCTACATAATCACAAAAACGAAATTGAGGCACTTTGATGAATGGCAGATATTAGCATACATGTTTTATTTACATTTAGAAAATTGTTTTTGTCGAACGATAAGGGATGTGTGTGTATAAGAGGAGAAGCAGATGCACTCTGCTTCAAATATACTGACTTTTTACGAATAGTAGTTTGTTTGACAAAACCAAGCATTATGTTCTGAATGTGATGCATGTATCTGTATATATATATATACAGATACATACACAAAGATAAAGTGTACATTGCTGCATTAGTTTACGTGATACAAGTTTCAGGAATAGTTTAAGAGTTATACTACTCTATAACACAGTTTGTTGAGTTCAATTAAAGATACTTAGGAAGCATTGAGACGTACTAGTTAAAATGTGTGATATGAATAATATTCGACCTTTTCATTTTAGCTTGCTTGAGTTTCAAATGACTTGTGATATTGTGGAAGTTATAACTTCTATTTCATATCAAAAGATACGTATTAATTATCATATGAATGTTAAGGTTCATATATGTACATGTATATATATATATATATATATATATATATATATATATATATATATATACGTATATAATTTTGAATAAGTTTTAGTTCTATAAAGCCTCTCGTGAAAACTTAGTAAATGTAGATCTATCTCTCTCTCTCTCTCTCTCTCTCTCTCTCTCTATATATATATATATAAACACTTACGTTATTTCATTCAAGCTGTATTTCTGTTCATCTTCACCCACAATTATTTAAGACATGTAAGAGATGTGTAAAAATTTAAAAGATAATTTATAGAGATTCAAGATGGTGTTTTGAATCTTTTCAATAGTTTTTTAATTTAAAATGTTGTTTCAAAAATGTATTAATCAGTAAAATTATGTATGCATGTTATAAAAATATTTGAAAATATAAATATAATATTTGATCATCCCATAAGTAATTCGGTTTTTTAAAATAAGTTTTGAAACAGGAAAAAGAAATTGACGTTTTCATTTTAATTCAAAATATATTTTCCGTTATTTTTTACAACTTCTTTCCATCTTAATCTTAAATTTTCAATACCCTGACGATAAACCTTTTTGGGCTCTCCATTAAAGAGAGAGTCGAGCTCCCTTCGGATATCCCTCTTTGTATTAAGACGTTTTCCATTGATGTGATTTTGGAGACTTCGGAACAGAGGATAATCTGATTGTGATAGGTCAAGTGAATATGGTGGATAAGACGTAATTTTCTATTAAAGTTGGTTCAGTTTTTGGAGGGTTTCGCGTGCTGTGAGGTCGGACGTTGTCGTGGTGAACAATCACGTTTTTTTTTTTTGGTTAATGCTGGTCGTTTTTCATCAATGGATTGATTTAGACGTACCATTTGTTCATAATACAACTCCTCTGTGATGGTTCGATTCTCTGATAATAGCTTGTGATGGAAAATTCCTTCTATGTCCCAACAATCAGACAACATAACCTTTTTTGGATGAAGATTTCATTTCGTACTTGAAGATTGTGTTTCGTTGCAATCAACCCATGGTTTTTGACATTTAATATTGTGATAAATAATATATTTTTTATCACCAGCAACAATTCTATTTAGAAACGGATCATTTTTCTATTGGCATAGATAAGAAGTGCAAATGCCCACACTTTCTTTTAAGTTAACGTCCGATAACTCAAGCAGAACACACTGACCCAGCTTAAAAACCTTATCCATCATTTTCAAGTGTCAATGAAATAGTTGAATGCGTTGATTTGAGCCTCTTAGCTAATTCTTGTACCGTTGAACTAAGATTTTGTTCCACCAGTGTTCCACGCAGGATCTCATCATCAAACCCTTGAGGACGTCCTGACTTTTCCTCATCTTCAAGGCTGTAGTTCTCGAATCGAAATCGTTGAAACCATCTTTGTCCTTGGCTAAGATTAATAATATCTGAATTTTAAATTTCCCATTAGTCTTTTACTGCTGTTGTAGCATTGTTGCCCTGATAAAACCTCCACAAAATATGTCTAATATGCTCTTTTGGCACTTCCATGTTAACTAATATTTTTTCTTGTAAATTTGTGTGATCACTGTAAATCTTCTACAATAATACTAAGAAAATATTATTTACAATTGAGCAGCATATGCATCTGATATGTTATTGCAATAACTGCAAAGTATTGCATCATCCATTTTCACCAATATGAAAATACCGCATTACATTATTGGATGATACAATATATATATATATATATATATATATATATATATATATATATATATATATATGTTAAAATAGATATTTTTTTGCAAAGTATTGAATCATCCATTTTCATCTATATGAAAGTACAGCATATACCACTAATTGGACTGATCCAATAAATTGACACCTGAATTTATAAAAATTAATTTAGTGTTAAATATGCATTTCAAGCATACTACAGAATGTTGTAATGTTTCTACGTTATACGTTGAATAGAGACGACACTAATAGATTTCAATAGATCAAAATTTCTATAAATTAAATAAACATAAATTTTGTTATAGAATTATAAATTTTCTTAATTACAGTTTATTATTCTATATTTATCATAAAAACAGAAACTTCATGTTTATTAATTGCATATCTCTATCATAAAATTATACTTTAGTATTAGATAGAGATAGCTACTCTTATATAACGCGAAAAAGTCGAGACACAAGGTACATACATTTATTAATAAATTTTTTACTTATTATATAAATTTAAATTAGTATTTAATATTATTAAAAATAATTTATGTTTGTATATAATGTGTTAAAAAGCAATAAAAACATTTGTTTTATTCTATTAATGGTTTGATTTTTAGTATTTATTATTAAAAAAAATAATTTTTTATTTTGTGTGTTCAGTGAACGTATTCATAGAACATGTTTTTAAATTAAAGATTAAAATTTGGTACAACTTAATTTTTTTTAAAAAAAGTGTACAACTCATTTTAAACAATCCTTATTCATTTTTCCAATGTCTCTGAAGTGAGTATGCAAAATTGATTAAAATTTTTTTCATCAAGATGAAATATTATTCTTATATTCATTTATAATTTAAAAATGTAAGGAATTCATTGTTGTTTGATATATGAAAATAAAAATTGAGAAAATTAAAAAATGTATAATATATATATATATATACTAAATTTAATTTGAATGTAATTTATTATCAACTATTGTTATTTTTCAATTCAACTACTGTAATACAATACCAATTAAAAAAATGAACACAATTCAATGCGACAAGATGTATAATTTCCATTTCTGTTCTTTTGAGTGACGTCAGGATTGAAAAGTGGAATTAAAATAAAAAAAATATATAGTATTTTCTTCCATTAATAACGTCTACAATGTGATACAAATGACCCATGATTTATCATTCTCTAAGGAACAAATGTTAGCATTGGTTTACTTAGCAACAAAGTAATTCAATACTGTTGAATATTGATTTACTTTTTAGTGTGTATTCGTATAAAAGACCACAACAATTTATTATTTCAAGATTGAATGAATAAAGAAGAAAAGAACAATTTCCAAAAGAAGAACATTCATATAAAATAATTACATAAAAGGTACCGTGGTATTTTTTTTCTTGCAATGTCTTGTCGCCGTTTTCCGTTCAATATGGAAACTTGGATTCGAATCAAATTGTGACTGTCCTGATTTAGAACATTAAAATAAATAATCTTTATTCGAATCCTAAATAGACTATATCACTGTTCTATTGTAAGAATAGTTTACTGTCTCTCTGCAATCGGCTATTAACAAAAAATGTTTTAGTTTTTTTTTCGTTCAATTGACGTCATTCTTTCGGGCAGTATTTATTAAACACGATAAATATAACGCAATAGTCTTATTTAATGCTTGTGAAAAACATGTTAAGCTTTCGTAAAAAAAACACAGAATTTATTTTTTTTCGAATCGTTAAACACTGAACTAACGATACAAATAAAAAAAAACTTATTAACATTTATAGTGTATTTTTAATGAAATTAACATACATTTAGTTTTCTTGTTTTATTTGTTAACGAAAACAGATAATTTTTACTTCATGAGTCTTAAATTACATAAAACAATAACGGTTCACTATTTATCTAATTCATATATTTATTATAACAATATAAATAATCATAAAAAGGTTTGAAAAAAATTAATAACTTTGGTAAAATTAACAAAAAATATTATTAAACAAAACTGTAAATTGTAAATATTTTTTTTTATGAAATAATAGATAAGTGACTTAGATTGTTATTAAAAACACAAATAGATTAAGATTTCAAAGTCTATTTTATAGTAAAACTCATTTTTTTATTTAAGAAACGATTATTTATTATTTCTGATTAATAAAATAATAAAAATGACAATAATTAAAAACTACATAATAATATAAAAAAAATAATTAAAGTGCAGAACAAACAATTATTGGGTTGGTAGGAAAATAATTGGGTTTTTTTTCTGAATTATAATTTTAATTCTTTTCAATGAAAGTGTCATTTGATCGTCTACATGTTAATATCATTTTAAAGTGAATTTTCTGTCTGTATTTTGGTAATCTCGGTTTTAGTATTATTATTCTAAATATTATCAATATATATATACATATATATATATATATATATATATATATATATATATATATATATGTATATATATATATATATATATATATATATATATTTGCTTAATTTAAGCTAATTTACCAAATTATTATATATCATGTAAATGTTTTTGTATGAATGAGTTGAATGAATATTCAATAATTTTGGTACATAAATTATATATATATATATATATATATATATATATATATACATATTAATTATGTTCATTGCAGGTTCATAATCATAACTTTTCAGGCATATATTAAATGTCGAATCTAATAAATACGGTTTATAAATGAATATTTTTGAGTTATATTAAATATTAACACATTTTAAGTTAATAAAATATAATTGAAACGACTAATAACTGTCGTTGTTATTTTAAATTAAGAATCTAGTAATCGGTCTTTGAATAATTTTATTACATGGATAAATATATCTAATTTAAGTCACTTGAAGCCGTTTAAAATAGTTTTGCATATTTTAATTAAATACAAAGATGTTTTCTTGTCCTTAAATATATATTAGGTCGGTAGGAAAATAATTGCGGTTTTTGTTTTCTGAATTCTAACTTTAATTTTTTTCAATGAAATTGTACTTTCATCGTGTTCTTGTTAATATCATTTTAAAGTACATTTTCGGTCTGTAATTTGGTAACATCGACTTTGGTTTTATTATTAATTTTGATTCCAATTGGGCTATTGAATTGAAGATGGAAAAGAAGCAAATAAGAGCATTGTTTTTTATGATTTCAAAACGGCTGGTAAAGCAGCCGGAAATGCTTGTAAACTAAAAGATACTTTTACTGTGAGTACTGTTAAAGAATGTACGGTATAATGGTGGTTCCAAAAATTTCATACTGAGGACTAGAGCCTTGAAGATGAAGAAGGTAGTGGTCATTCTTCTTCAGCTTATAACGACCAACTGAACGGGTTAGTTGAATCAGAAATACACACAACAATTCGAGAACTTGCACTAAAGTTAGGTGCTAGACATCAAACAGTTTTTGATCACTTAAATTAAAAAAATGTTTTTGAATTTGTCATAAATCGCAAGTATTTTTCTACCAACTTAATATATTTAATTATGTTTTTTCTTTTCCCATTTCAGGTAATTATGATAACGAAATTAATAAATATACAAATAGAATTAAATATTTTATTGTTTCTGAATATAAACTTACACCACGATTTAAAGTCATGTTAGTTTATTGTATTTCCTTAACACAGAATGCATTTAAACACAGTCGGATAAATTAAAATATACTAAGGTAACGAGAATTTTCTGACACGTATTTATTTAAAATTTAATTTCCTCCGTGTGCTCATATCTGTAGCAACGAATTAACTTTTCACTTACATACAAATATTTGTTTAATGACTTTTATAGTGGTATATTTAACTAATGGCTTTTAAGTATATTCTACGTTGCGTAATTAAATAATTTGTTTTGTTTTCTTACCATAGAATGTTTTATTTTAATTCTTTTTAATTATCATCTGGAAATTTTACATATTTATACATATGTATGTATGTATATTTGTGTGTTTAAGTTGAAATATATTTTCAAATGAGAACAAATCTAATAACTTTTATTCATGCTAACATTTTAAAAGTTGAGTGGATTCAAGATAAAATAGTAATATATATATATATATATATATATATATATATATATATATATATATATATAAACTGATAAAAGAAATCCGTGCAGAGTGTCAAAGAAAATTTTTAAACATATTTGCAAATCTTCCTTAACATTTACATGGAAACTACGAAAGAACATCTACAAAACATCCGAAACCGTATTGCAGAAACATAAACCTCACACTGGCTCTTCCCAATCGACGGAATGTATATAAAGACAGATGTACTTAGTTTTTTCCCTAAACATGAAATGATAATAAGTGCGGGGAAAGCCTTGAGTAGAAAACATCCCCTTTCGCATAATAAAGCCACGCGCGTTTGCGACATCACCCGGACTATTGTAAACTTCCCTGGGGCTAACATGGAACAGCACTTCGTTTGTTTCCGGCCCGCACTGCCGTCGTTGCCGCTATAAGGAGTTTAATGTTTTACCAATAGAAACACCTCCCTTTTGCTCAGTGCCACGATGTCGATTTGATTGTATAATGCGTCACTTTCGACTCAATGTCACTGTGATTTTATTCCGTAGACATTTTTTTTTCAGAGAATGCACGAAGTAAACGTCATTTTGCTTGAAATCAACGTTTTGATCACATTTGTGTTATCTCAGCTGTTGGAAGTTTTCTAGTTTGTTTATTTTCACTTTTCTTTTAATTCAATATAATAATAACTTTTTGGTAAATAGAGTTTAAGGAGCACGTTCAGTTATCGTATTGAAAATACTTACTGTCTAGTTATTATTCTATTTTATTTATTTATTCAGAAAAAAATAAACATACAAGTATGTTATAAACTATGTATCATTTCAAAAAATATCTGATAAATAAATAAATAAAAAGATATTATATCAAATAGTACTACAAATGAATAATTGTAAAGCAATTTCAATTCATTTTATCAAATTATAATCTTTTCTATAAATATATGAAATTAAATTTAATATTTAATATTACAAAAGAAAATTAATATACAAAGAAAATTTATAATTTTAATAAAGTTACTTGAGAAAACTGTAAAATTGATATAATTAAATTTATTACTTTAAGAATGTTGTAATTTAAGTCCATTTTGTTATATTATTAAATTGAAAAAATTATTGTATAAAATTGTATAAGTATTTGAATATTTTCATAATTGCAATTCTGATCTAAAGAAATACCGAACTCTGTTAAATATCTACTTCTATTAGTAGCTACTATTACTAAAATTTATTTGCTGTTGGAAATAGTTTTAATTACAACATTAATCAGGTCATATACAGAAGAACAAAACTTGAATTTATTTTCGAACACACATAAAATAGAAGAATGATTCTATTTCAAAATATATTTTATAATAAAGTAAATAATTTGAATCATGATAGATATGATAGATGAGACTTTTGAAAAGATTGATGCATTATTGAAAGAGTAATTATGTTATATTTTTATACACAGCGATGATATTTCATTTTATAATAGATATTTTATTTTTCAAACCATACTTTTTTTTTAATTTCATTTCTAACAATGATTTGTGTAGAAATATGAATCTTTTTTCACAATCAATGAAAAAATATCATTTGCGATTTTTCCCTATATGTTTTTATATTTAATTTAACGAAATTATAGGAATATTTTTTTCTACTTTATTAAAAATTAATAAATCAAAGCAGTAAAAAAATTGAACCCTTTTGTAATATTCAATTATATTTTATTCATTTGTTAATCTAATAGATTGAATTTATTTTCAATCATATTCTAATTCTTGTATAATTCAAATTTAATATGAAATATTGTTAGTGCAACTTTTTCAGAGTAAACAAAATATTAACGAAAATAGAAAAACACATTTGTATAGGATAAAATAAAATCATTTGAATACAATTATTGATGAAAAATAGTTTCATTCTCAGTTAATCTATTAAATTAATCTGCTAATTCATCTCTATTATAAATCTGTTTGTATTAATTGTTCTGATTGGATATAATTCAACGTTTATAATAATTAATAATACTTTAATATATATATATATATATATATACATATCTTTCTCTCTCTATACATACATATATATATATATATATATATATATATATATATATATATATATATATATATATATATATATATATATATATATATATATATAGTGTTAATTTTGTGCTATTTGTATTTTTATGTTGTTAAAAACTTTTTGAATTTTAAATTTTATATATTAATTAGAACTTGTTTTTAAATATTGATTTTAATGATAAACAGTGTTCATATCATGTTATAAAATGTAGTTTCGAAGGGAATATGTAATAAATTACTTAGAAATTTTAACTTTTTCATTAAGCTTGTTACTTCATTGTTTGAGTGTATTTCCTTTTAATTGTAAATTAAATTACTGATTTCAGAATCTACAGTATGTTAGATTTCTTGTTCCATTTAAGTATGTCGGAGCCTATCATACCTTCAACATCACAAGTACTTAACAACTCTTAACTATAAGTACTAATAATCTCTCACTATCTTCCTAATATTCCAACCGTTATACATGTCAAGTATCAGATTAAAATTGAAACAGAAATTTGTAAAGCAGTTAGTAAGATGAGCGCTTGATATTCAGAAAATGCGGATATCGCTTCAACTATACAAATTACATACTCAACAATCAAGTCAACTTTATCAAAATATTATCGAGTAAATATTTCAGTTTCGGTTTATATTGCGGTGGTATTCTCTGATAACAAAGTTATAAACTGAAAAGATTCAAATAGAAAATATATTTTTAATTTTAGATTAAAAAAAATATACTCGAGTATTTGAAATCGAAAATATTCCGAGTTAAGAAAATCGAATCTAATTTTATCGATTCTAACAATAGCTAGTAGCCAAAGAAAACATTCTATTATAAATAAAAAGAGTATTTTCCTTTGTGAAATTTCTAAAAACAGTTTAACAATCGTTTCGCTGATTGAAGCTCGAAACTAATTGAGTTGCTAATTAATCATCTCTTTGTTTTAACATTTGAACATATGTTCAGTTAATAATGTCTTCGTAGTCAAAGAGAAATACAAAAGTGTACAATGTAACTTTGGATATAAAACATTTTTTTTTTACTCAGATACGTTATCTGTTTTCTCATCATTTCTCATCCTTCACTTCATTTTGTTTATTAATATATTTTCAGAAACGAACGATGACAGATGGAATTTTCTTTTTTTATATTGCGACCATATTTCTAAACTATATTTGAAACGCTAAAAATAATTCAACCAACCATAGAAAGAAATACAATATGCAGCAGTATGTCTTGTTAAAATAAAAAAAGTACTGTCATACACAAAGCTGTGTGAAATTGTAACTGTACATATACCTTCTACACTATACATACTTTTTTTTCTCTCTCTCTCTCTCTCTATATATATATCATTACGAATACAAGTAATTTATTCTTATTTCAAAAATATGCGATTGTTTCTTGTGTTCGATGTATTTCTAATTTTAAATCGAAAGCAGGAATTGAAATGCTGTAATCTAAATGCTGTACCGTAATACTACTTCTGTATTTTATTTTTTAAAACGAACTTTTGAAATTTTTGTTGGAACTTTTTCAAAATAAAGGAATTAAATCGTTTGAATCTATTAGAGTTTTTTTTTATTTACATTCACATATATTTATGTATATATATATATTTTACTTGTCGCTAAATTTAATTAAATTGTAAAAATATTTTACATAATATTCGACCCTTCATAATATAAATATCATTACAAAAACACTGAATTAATTTATTCCATTAACATCTGATTTAAATAATGTATGAAAAAATAGTAAAAAAAGTATTTATAGACATTTTATTTATTTTTAGAGAAAATTTAAATTTAAAATTATTTTTATGTATAAACAAAACATAAAAATCGATATACATTTTGGTAACAAACTGAATATTTGAAATGATATAATAAATAGGCCTTTATTTTTTAAAAAATAATTTGTGTTTTAAAGAAACAAATATTAATAAAATATTTATTATTATGAATAAAAATTAAAAATAAATGTATATTTTTAAGAAGAGAATAAATATTATATATTTTATTTCTTTTTCTGAATTGATTTTCCTTATTATATATTTATAGCGATCGATTTGAGTTTTAAGTGTCCATAATTCAAGTTTCATAAAGCAATTATAATCAATTATTTAAAAGATTTTTTTTATAAAACTGATGTACACTTTATTGACATTTGTTTATTATTACAGTTTATAAAAATGTCTGATAAACAACAATTATTATTAGTTTATGAAGCTTTAATTTCTGATATAGCTTTGTTATTTTATTATTTAATATAAACACATGACATGTAAATTTTGTATTTACCGAATCCAATTAATTAACATAATTTAATGTGCAAAATAATTCGCCGTAAACAACAATATAAAATATTTTACGAAGATCTACATCGAAAGATTTTGTAAACTTTTTTCTTACAAACTGTTTCATTGTTTACGTTTTCTCTGAGTTACTTAGAAATTACTAATTCACCAACTATATCAATGTCTTATTTGATTGATGGTTTTTTTTTGAGTTTCGTGTGCTTTTATTAAATTCGAACTTTAAGAACGATTTTTCACATAAAGTTGAAGTAACAGAAACATTTACACTCTCACTTGTCAACATTATATACTTTTGGGAATATTTTATATGCTTTTCAGTATGTTGTATCCATTGAAATTTTAAGAGTCGAATATTGTTTTGTGAACAAATTAGATTTCCATACTCACAAAACTTAATTATTATTTTGATCGTTAGAAGTTATAAACAGTTTGAAGTTGACGTGAAGTACGAAACGAAATGTATTAATTATTTTAAGAGATAAATTTATAAGCATGGTGATTTTTCAAAACAAATATATTGTTATCTAATATAGAAAAGAAAGGAGGTAATATTATTTTTAACTGAATTCAGTGTTTGAAAAATGTATGTTTAATTTTAAATTAGATCAGACTGGAAATATGCACTATGTGTTAGCTTTGATATTCGTTGCTTTGAAAACTAAAAACTGAACAAAAACATGATACATGTTCTAGTTCTATAGCTTAAATGAAACTAATATTGAAATATATATTTCATTGAAGTCCAGCAAATTGAAAGTCAATAAATGTTCCTTTTCTATTATCCGAGTTTTTTGTTATAAGTCGAATAATAATAGAAAAATTGAATACCAATAAAGTTTTTCAGCATTAGTTTTAACAAAAACGAATATAACACCAAATAAAAACAATATATTCGATATTATTGATTTATTAAAGTATGTAAAATGGATTAAAAAAATAAAAAAGAGCAAGAATGATTTTAGCATTTGCAATGTTTAAGAATAATATTATATTTAGTTCAATAATTACTTAAGAGCTAAATAATAATATCTGTATATTTTAACAAAGTTTTATTTCGTCAATAAATGTAAGAATATAATCATATAAAAAACTATTTTCTAATCATCCATCTTTTTTTTAACATCTATGCAAAAATGATACAAGGCATACGTAATTTGTTTCATAAGTACCAAATTCGTTTAACTGTCATTATAATATATATTTTAAATTAATTGTATAGTAAAATATCGAAGAAATTATACATTTTTTTTAACTATTTATAAGTTAGTTGTTTAAGGTTCAAGAGCGATTTGAAAACTAAATTTATATTTTAAAATTTCAATAAAATATATAATAATTTTTAATTTAATGATATAAATGGTTTTCCAGTAAGGACACTTTTGAAATAAAATACAGAATTTATGCTGAAATTTCAAGTTTCATTGTTGTAAATAATAATTGAGGGTATGCTACAAATGAAAAATAATATTGTGTAAGTGACTGCCGCGTGATAGCTTACAAATAACCGATCTTTGGTTAAAATTTTCAATTACATCCCTACATCACTGAGGCTCTATCTCATCAATTACTCTTCGGATTTCATCTTTTAGGTCGGAAATTGTTTTAGGATTATTGGCGTACAACTGTCCTTTAACACGACCCCAAAGAAAGTAGTCCAACGGTGTTAAATCACAGGATCTCGATGATAAATTAATATCTCTATTTCTGGAAATAACACGACTAATAATTTCTTCCTCTATAAATCAATTATTTCACCAGCTGTGTGGCTTGTTGCATCGTCTTGCTGCAACCACTTATCCTCTAGATAAATATCATCCAATTCTGATCACAGAAAATTGATTATCATGTTTCGATATCTTTCTCTATTCACAGTAATTGCTTTTCCAGACTGTTTCTCAAAAAAATGAGGACCAATGTCTCCACCGGACAAAAGTGCGCACCAAACATGACCTTTTTTCTGTATGCAGTAGCTTTTCAACGATCAGTTTTGGATCTTATTCATCCTAAAATACTTACTAATCGAAGAATTGTTGATTCATATGGACGAGTATTTTTTTATACACGACCATTTTTATATTACAATTGTATTATTTCAATGGCCCGTTTTGTTGTATACGGAGTCATAATTAAAAATGGCAAAGTCAAAGCTTAAAAAATGTCAAAAAAATACGGCTGCCAGTTTGACATCTATGAAATATCTCCTTAAAAAATTGCGTCCCTATCGAAAAAAACTATTTATTAATGTTATTGGATATTAAAGCTTAGTTGGAGTAATTTCTTTCTACTACAAAGTAAATTTTAAATTTATTCGTTGTAGATACTATAAAGGAATATATTATAATTTAATAGTATTAAAATTAAATTGTTTAAAATTAAATTCCAGAAAACTAAACACAAGCTTTTTAAACGCTGAAACTGTTTTAAAGGTGAAAAAAGTATTAACAGTTCAGCACTTTATTTATAATGAAATATAATTAAGATGATGTTTTAGTTGATGTTATACAGTTTTTTCTTTATATATATATATATATATATATTGTTAATTTTGTTGGTTTAATTAAAGTATTATTTTTCAAATATTAATATAATATATACATTAATATAGAAATTACTTGATATAATATTGTTCGAGAAAACGACTGTCTTTGAAAACTGAGTTATATTACAAGTTTCATTCACCATTTGTTTAACTGCTTTTATATTACATAAAATTAACTATATATATATATATATATATATATATATATATATATATATAAACTTTATGTATCATCCTATAAAATTAAGCCTAGAGCGTTAATATAGTGATTATAACCAATAGCTCTTTTGATGTGATGACAAAACTTTTGTAATTTTATATGATGCTTTCAACTGTATAATCGAAAGTTAAATTAATATTTACATTTCTTGTAATATAATTCAAAATTGTTCATTAATTCTAATATAGTATTAAAGTTAATAAAAGTGAGTGTCTGTATTTTAACTGAAAGTCGAGTTTTAATTTTTATAACATTCATAAATATGAATGATTTAAAAATAAATTTTATTAAAAAAAAAACTTTTTTAATAATGTCTAGAAAGTTATTTTATGTTGCAAAATCCTTTAAAATTTACAATGTATGTATATAGTTTGATCGAAATAAATGTTCACGTTTCAATATTGTCCATTTAATAATTGAAAAGATATTGTTTTATAAAAAAATGTCTAATTTATATTCGAATATTTAAAGTTAGAACATTGTATAATTTTATACTTTTTAGTCGGACATCAAAGTAGATTTTTTATCCCGATCCTTAATAATAACAAAAAATGTATTTAAACATATCATCTCTTTCTATTTTTTTACTGAACAATATATTTGTTTAAAAATGAAATTTAATTAATACACACAAAAGAAACTAAGAAATATAAAAATCTAATTATAATAAAATTCCCGATATTATTTTAAACAATTTAACACAGAATAAAGCTTAATATTTTATTCAGCTTTTTAATATATTTCAGTTTATATAATTAAATTGGTCTATAATAGGTCTAAATTGTACATGCTATATGGTAAAATTCTCAGATAAAAACGAAAAAGAATTATATAATACATTAATGAAATTACAAGTTGTTATAGCTGTTATTTTTTTAAAAGGTTTATATACTTCTGTATGTTTCCCGTAATAAAAAAATAATATTCTCTTAAAACATTAAATGAATTTTTAGTACAACGTAATACTTGTATATAATATTATAATTTCTAAATCTTTTCATAATTGTAATAGCATGTTTTTTAATTCTCTTTTTCGACAAATCGACATTAGTTTCTTGTTTTCGATCTGAATTAAATTAAATTTTTATTATTTTAAATATTATAGTTAATACAGTGAATCTAATAAAATATTTTTAGTGAAACGAAACATGTGTCTTTCTTCTAGAAGTCAAAGAACATACTGCTTACTATAGAAATAGTACAATGATCATTTATGAAAATACATATCCAATTACGCTTGGAATTTCTTTCATTGTATTAGCATTGTTTGAACACAGTCTTAATAGGAATGTTTTAGTCGTACGTAGTCAGATATCTACATAAAGTCATTGTATTATGAGGTCTTTCTCTCTCTCTCTTTATATATATATATATAACATATATATATATATATATATATATATATATATATATATATATATAGGCTGATTAAATTTAGTCTTCCAAATAGAAATTTTAAAAGAGGGCGTAGGGGTTAAGAAAGTCATATTATTTTTTATTTAGTATTTTAATTCAATTCAATACTAAAATACAATTGAACTAAAATATTAAGTGATGGATAATGTTTTTTTAATTTTTCATTCTCTCTCTCCCTCTCTCTTTCTCTCTACATATATATATATATATATTAATTTGATAATATAAAAGTCAATTAATCATTGCCGAAAAATCATTTTAATAAAAAAGGTACATCACAAAATAAAATTCGAGTTGCCAACATGCTTTAATCAACAGCACAATCTGATTATCATTTATCTGTAATTATCTTTTAATATCTAAATAAGTGTATTAAACATTTATACTTTTAATACAGTATTATAAATATAAGAAAAATAATTTAATTATTCAGAATGTATGTGTGAGAAAATAGTTGATAAAATAAATTTAACTAAGTCATACTTATGAACACAATTTCATAAAAGCAAAAAATATGAGTATTATGGTTGTTAAATGAACCGACAAGTAAAGTCTTTATAAAACAAGTTATCTCTTGTTTAAAAACAGGTTCATATTGAAACTGAATTGTAAATGTTAAAGGCGAAAATGTGAAATATAATCTAAAGAAAATTCGAATTTATGGTATTAGTGTATTGGACAGCTAAACTATACATGGTGGATTATACCACGTGACTAGGGTAACTAATATCAGAGATACATTGAACATACAATATTTATCTTCACTTTCGAGTAAGATATATACACGAGAAAATCGCTTGTAGTAAGATAAAAAAATATATGTTGCCTTAGTCGACTCACAGTCGTTTAAATTAAAACACGAAAGTAATGATTTTTCATTATGTGTTCGTTATAAAATGTAATATAATTTCTATGAAATGAAACCAAGCTCAGCAGTGAATAAATTAAGATGATTATGGAAGATAAAATGTTGGATATATAATATAAATGCTGTACTTAAAAAAAATTAAATCAAAAAGCCTTAATAGAGTTGCTCACTAAATATAAATAAATTATGAACTTTTCATATAATTACTATAATTATATGGTATAAAAAGATATGCATCGATGTATCATTGATATAGAATGTTTATAATGTGTGGTGATTTGGAAACTATGTATTTATTTCTATAGCGTTTTCTAAAATGCATGCTATTGATTTTCATATATATATAGGTTAGTATAAAATTTCTGATACATATTATGAAAATATTTTTATTATAGTGATGGAAAAATATGATAAATACTTTAAATGCATAAATTTTTTCAGAAAAATAAATTCATAAATTTTTTTTATCAAATATGAATACTTAGTACGAATATTTGGAATGATTTTTTATATTAGTTTTCCTTTAGAGATTTTATGGTAAAAATCTAGACTTATTTTTGTTCATAAATTCATCAGTGCAGTATAATATTATCGATTTGTAATTACTGTATGATTAAATATTTTGAAGGACATTAAATTTTATTTTAACTCTCAATCCTAGTGTTTATTTCATACTAATTTTCATTTTTAGTTAGGTTAATTTTCAAATGTTTTAAATAATGTTTTTGTTTTCCATTTCACAACACTTTTTTGTTTTCTTGAAGAAAAATTAAGAATTTAATATCATATTTTTTTAATATTTGACAGTAATATTTTCGATTTGAATTTATTATGTGAATAAATCTTTTGAAATTCATTAAATTTTATTTTTAAAAATCCGATCACACTTTCAGTTCAATAATGATTTTAATTTCGATTTAGTTTAAAATTCATAAGGTTTAAATAATGTTTTTGTTTTTCGTTCAACACTTTTGTGTTTCTGTAGAGAAAAATTAACAAGTTCATTTCATGTTTTTTAAATATATGATGTTAATATTTTCGATTTTAAATTATTATGCTATCAAGTACTTTGAAATACATTAAATTTCATTTCTAAAACCTCGATCACACTTTTAGTTTATTAACGATTTTAATTTCGAGTTAGGTTAAAATTCAAAAGCTTTTAATTCATATTTTTTGTTTTTGTTCAATATGTTTTTAGTTTAATTAGACAAAAATAAATTTATAAATATATATATCTTTCTTTAAATATATGATATTATTTTTTTTTAATATACAACACTGATATTATCGATTTGAAATTACTCTACGATTAAATATTTTGTAATATATTAAACTTCAATTTTTAACACATAATCGTAGTTAGTACATTGTTGAATTAGGTTAAGATTCACAAGCTTTGAATAATATTTTTTTCAACATTTTTTATTTCAATTATATAACAATTAATACGATAAATTCATATAGTTTTTTTAATAAATGATACTATTTTCATTAAAGGTTTTTGTAAATCAATTTGGAATTTTTTAGTTCTTTTTCTATAAAGAGGAGTGTCACACATATACATAAAAGTCTCTCTCTCTCTCTCTCTCTCTCTCTATATATATATATATAAGTCTGCATGCGTATTTCACAGATATAATTTAAATCATTGAAAAATTTAGTACATTTTTGTTTTACTGTTCAATTACAATTCCATTATTGTAAATGTATTTAATTTATATATATATATATATATATATATATATATATATATATATATATATATATACATAATTTGACAATTTATTTAGAATTTAATTTAAACATTCGAGAATTTTAAATATGTGAAATGTGTTAAAAATATACTCTGTACGTTTTTACTACATTTGAATAAAACTGAATATATTTCTTTTGTACGTGACTAACGGAGTACACAAAATTAACAAGAGAGAATAACCTTATAACCTCACATTATTTTTATGACTAGCTCATTTCAAGTAATTTATATCTATTTGAAGACGGGCATTGTTTTTTTTTCGAAAACAAGCGGTGAAAAAAAAACGGTTTAAACATATAACACTATAAGAAAACCTAATCGACATAGGAGAGCCTTGCGCTCTAGAATCGTGGTGCAAGAGTTAGCCTCATAATCCGTTTTTGTCGTTTGATGGGATTGCCACTTAGACAGCTGTCAGTGAGACCGCGCACTAGGGATCACTAACGTTCTTTTATTTCTTTACGTAGATACGGGATACTTAATCCGGTTTAACTCATGCGTGCAAAACTAAAAAAAAATAAAATAAAACAACTTAAACCTGCAGCCGTATATTTTTTTCAATTCTTTCAGACATTATTCTGTCTGTGTTGTGATAAATATTTATGGTATTTTTAGTTTCAGTTTGTATTTGTGACACATTCTTGTATAAGGTTTGAGTTATTTTTAATAAACTGTAGTTTTTGTACACTTAATGCCATAAAAATTAGATTGTTATATAGAAAATATATATTTTTATTACAGGTAATACAGCCATAATTGGAATTGTTTTTTTAATGTTATATTTAAAAACAATCATATAATTATATTTCTTTAATAATTATCATTTTCATCTTTTATTAAACAATTTAGTAATGCATGAGAAAATATTTGATCTAAGATTAATATCACGGTGTATACAAATACTCAATCAAATATTTTTGAGTTATCTATTTATAAGAGTGGTTTTACTTATTTTGATTGACTATAATTGGTGTGTGATCCTTTAAATTTATAAAAAAATCTAGTTAAAAAATTATATATATATATATATATATAATTACTTTTTATAATATAAAGATAAATAGGCTGGAAAACTTAGATAGGTATAAATATGATTATAAAAAAATATTAAATTAAATCATAAGTAAAATTTAAAACTAGTATAAATGTACCATATATTAGTTATTTACAAAAGTAAACATTTTTTTTAATTTGTACAGTTAATAATTTTAAATATTAATGAATCGAAACATCAATCTAGATGTGGAATTTTGAATCTGAATCTACATCTAACACAGATGTATTGTTTTATAATGAGAATCAATCATCGGATATTAAATTAAATCCATATGAAAATATTTATGTATACAAAAAAACAACACTTACTAATAAAAACTTGAAAGTAACGTGTTAAATAATTAAGAACTTACAATAAAACTTGTTGACTTTATTGACACAACAAAAATAAACTTCAGTTCGTTATGAGATTTGTTTTCTGAAAGTCGAAATTGAAATTCACAATCTTCTGAATAAGAAACAGTCACATCGAAAATGATTGCGCAACAAAATGAAATATTTACCATATTAGAATGTTTGTGAAAGTAGGAAACTTTAATAAAGCAAATTAAATAAAATTTCATTGCATAAAATCACAGTTTAATTGTTTAACGAAAGAGGAATTTGGAGTACGAAAAAATCGTATTTATCAAATTTATGATTTAATTTCCTTAATTGGTTTAAATTTTGATTTAAGACTGTTATTTTCATCGTTTCGATTGCAAGTTGCCCCTTAAAACTAATATTTCCGCTTTTGATCAAACGAGGAACAATCTTAAAGAATAGACAATAAGTTTATTAGTGAATGTGTAAAAACATTTTAGCATTGGTATCAAATAGGAAGATCATCTCTAATTAATACATTTACATTATTTGAAAATATTTAAAGTAAAAAAAATGTTTGCGATTAATATAACATTTTTTATAAAATTATTTAAGGCTTGAAAATATGAAAAAAGTATTTCAGAGAAATGTTAAAAAAGAGACAAGAAAATACTGCAAAACAATTTAACAAATCACACGAAATAAAAAAAAACAGATGTTGATGTACTGTAATTTCATAGTATGTAATAATTAATATCGATTTCTGTTACAAAAAAAAAAAAAAACATAAAATATAATTATCTGCTTCAGATGACTATGTACATGTTGAAGGTTATTTTGAAACTTTTTACCCAGAGGTCTTTTTTAATGAAATGTGACATAGCTGGAAGCGATTACAATTTGTGATCAATTGATTATCACTGGATTGCGGTTTTCTCTTTATTGTACATCAGTGATTAAATTATTTGTTAAGGGAAATGTTTACAAAATGTTCTCTGTGATCAATAATTTCTCAAATTATATAATTTAGAAACAGTAAAACTGTTCACTTAAACTGAAATCAATATTGATTTCAGACAGAAAATATTAAACAATATTATACACTTAATTATTTATAAAATTAATTGTCAAAATCATATTTGTCAGTGAGACTAGCTAATTTGATTTCTACATTTAAATGTTATTTATATTTATTATATTCATTACTTAAATAAATATAATTTTAAAGATAATGAGCGAAATATCACTCATAATTAAATATAGCTCATGTAATTTATAATATTAATTATAGTCAATATTTATTTATACATACTTACATGTATATATATATATATATATATATATGTATATATATAAGAATATAAATTATTATATTTAACTGAAATATTTTTCTGGCAAAAAGGGAGACTAAATGGAATTATTATAAAACACATTTGGTATAAAATAACATACGGTTTTATTACTAGTTTTTGCTTTCAGGTAAAATCATTCATTGTGGCGAACATATGTTGTTTATAATTAAACAGTAAATGTGTTTTCGCGCTCGTTGACAGGACAGGAAATATAAAGGAGGAATAATTTTTCATCGGAAATTATAACAAACACCTTTTTTGTAATACGTAACTTAAAACTTGTACCTTTTATATTTATGCCTGTATTTTTTTTTACAGAAAAATAAAGTATTGACGATAAATACTTATTTATAATAAGATAGTATCGTTTAAATATGTTTATTTAATTAAAAGAGTACAATATTCAAATATAGAATGAATAATAACAGAATAAAAAATACAAGTGGTATTTTATAGATTTTTTTATTCGAGTTTGTTCGATAAACTTGTGATTATTGGTAATTTAATCAAATAAAAAGTTGAAAGAGTGTTTTAAATATGCGAATAGATATTTTTTCAAACTTATCAACACATAAAGATTAATCATACAATTGACTTAGACACTATTAAACAACACTTAGAAGTTCACAAGAGAACAAAAACACCGTTCAGAAATTTCAACTAACTACTTTAGTTATTTGGAAATGTTCCAGATCATTATAGTTCAAGTTAACATCGTATAAGATGGCATTGTGTGTGTTATGAAATCGTTTTAGATAACCATTAAATGAGATTTCATATAATTACAAAAGTGTCTAATGCAATTTCAGGTAAATCGTCAAATTCTGATTTGACTAATAGGGAAAAAAAGAATAAGATATCGTTCAATTTTATTACTCCATCGCATTATTTATATATTCAATTTAAGTTACCATCTTGTATATAAAATGTCTAACCAGGATAATGGAACAGAGGGAATTTAAAAAGATGCATCAAAGTTCAAGGCTATTAGCATAATGAAATTGTTCAGGTGCCATAACTCAACTGATGACATTTTTGATTGTGATGTTGAAAAATTATAAGATGCTATTTTTACTACTTCAAACAGTATGATATACTGAAATATCGTTTATGGATTAAAAACTTTTTATTTATTAAATTATTTTCTTTTAAATTAATCAATACTACTAAATCGTTTGTTTGTATTAAATATAATTTTACTCGTTTAATGAGGTTTCAGATTTATTACATAGAAAAAATTGGAATGATACTCTTTTTTAATATGAAAATATTTATTTCATAAATATTTTCTATATTTATTTTATACAATTAAAATAAATATAGAAATAATTATAAATTAAAATAAATATAATAAAAAATCAAACTTAAAGCTTTACAACAATAAGCTAGTCTAATTGTTTATTTACAAATAATCAATTTTTATAAGATTGAAAAAATCACTCTGCATTTATACCATGTAAAAGTTAAAGCATATAATAATTATTAAATTTTATAAGGTCAATTATTCTTTACATGAATTTTATTCATGCAATAATTTTTTTTATTTATGAATAAAAATTTTCTTAAACAAATGTATTTATTTTTTCATGGTGAAAAATGATATTAATGTTTTAATTATTTTTCTATATATAAAAAAAATAATTCCATCATAAAATTTCCATAAAACAATTTTTTTTATTTTTCGTGTAGATTACCATCTCGCCCCCTCCCCAGCATGTTAACCATTTTTATTCTCGGTCATTTGTTATGTTAATTTTTATAAACTTTTCCAATAAAAATTCTTCGACTGACATTTTACCTGGATTATTTGTGTGTATATTTTGTTAATTTCTGTTATTTGTTAGAGGAGAACGCGCATTAGCGTGCGGGGGCCGAATCTTCTCCCCTGGTGGTCGGAGAGCGTAACGAGTAAGAGGCAGAGCCCCTCGATACTTAAAATATTTTTTTTATCAATTTGAACCTTAATTATTATTAAATGTCAGGAAGAACAGTGTTAGTTGTATTGAAAATATTTGAAAATCTTGTACTGAATTCATTTTGAATAATTAATAATTAGATTTTATTCAGTTGTCGCTGATTTTAAAAATTCAGTTTCGAGGATTACTTTGTTCTCATTAAATCAGAATACTTGAACATTGATTTGACATCATAATTATTTTGTGAAAACATCTATTGGTTTTTTATTTAATTGAAGATAAAGAAGATTGACACGACTAGATTTAATTAATTCATTTTTTTGTAAAATCGAATCGAATTGAAAAATCTGCAGAGCAAGAAATATTTTTATGTTTAGATTCTAGTTCGATGTAATACTGATTATTTTTTTATCTGTTTATATAATAAACATTCTGAGAAATAAAAAAAAGTGTAAAAAAAACCCGATTTCGAATAAGTCAATAATAATTTAGTGTTTTATTGACGGACGGTGAAGCAAATCTCGTCCGTTTGTTTTTCTTACGAAAAAAGCAATTATTCCATAAATTTGAAATCATTACAATAAATCGGTATTTTTTTCTTTATTTGTTAAGCAATTCTTATCTTGCAGAGAATGAAATACAATTACTTCGACCAATTCACTTTTAATCAAACATCGTCACTTTAAATTGATTTTTTTGAATTTTTAATAAGGCAACATTTTGAATTGGTTTTCAATTAAAATAAAGTATTTTTAATGGATTTCATGTGACTGACAAATCATATAATTTAATAATAAATTGTTCAGTTTGTTTGAAGTATACAATTTCATTAAACAGTCACATGAGAATGGCCTTTTTTGTATGTATCTATTGTATGTAAATAATTAATAGGGAAAAATAGACTTTGTCAATCTATGACTATATATTATTAATATAAAATTTCTAGTTTGTTAATAATATTAAAGTGCATTTAAAAGTAAAGAGAAACAATTTTAAACATTTAATTAAATTTTAGAATATAATTTAAGTATTTTATTACATATTTCTGAATATTTACAATTTTTATTATTAAAAAATAACAATTTTAATCAAGATTTGAACTAGACTAGATTTTCTAATATATATATATATATATATTCGATGACTTCGAAAAGACAAAAATCTTGAATATTAATATTAAAGTATGTATTTTATTAGATTTGATAAATAAAATATGTATTATTTAATTGAAAGACTATATTACTTGTCACTAATGAAATATTTATTCACCTTGGCCAGTGTTTTATTGAACAATGATATACTTTCAAAGTATCATTGTGTGTAACAGTTTCTAGTTTGCAGATAACACGGATACCAAGCATTAAATTTAAAATCAATATATTGATGTTAAAGGACGGAAAAATATTTCATATTTGTTGTTTGGAAATATTTTTTTATTAAGGTTATTTTAGCACGTTTTTTTTATATGGCTCAAGTTTTAAACGTCACAAATGGATATTGATTTTGTGTTTAATGGAAAAAGGCTTGGTTTTAAAGCTGGATTTTGAACTCATTGGCTATTAATGTTTCTAGTGTGAACAGTTTATTATAATAATTGGAACATTGCGAATGGTAAAGTAATAAATCACACAATGGTGTAGATGTTATGTACATAATTATCATTTTTATATATTAATTGTGATATAATGAATACTTTTAAGTTGTCTGATAATCGACTATCTAATTAAATACATTTTTGTTTTTAATTAATATATTCTTTATAAACTTGAAATATTAATTATAATAAAATGATTTAAATAAATTAGAAAAATTACTCTAATTGGAGATTAAATAGGATATTGAAAAACACACTTTTTCGATTTAGAAAATAATTCAATACGAAGAATATAAAGAAAAATAATTATAATTTCACTGTTAATAATAACAAAAAATTATGCATCGTATTTGCTAATCATAAAAGAGAATAAGAGACTTTTAATTGAATTTGTACTAATTAATATGAATGTGTATTTTTAAATATTACAAATAAGTATATAAATAAATTTTATCATGTAAATTTATATATAACATCTGTAATTTTTTAAATAACAAAAACATGAATACAAAACAGTAATTATAAATAAAATATTCTAATATAAATGCATATTATTTAAATGAAACGTTTTGGTATTTTTGGGAATATATTTGTTATATATATATATATATATATATATATATATATATATATATATATATATCTGTGTACGTTTTTTGCTTACATATACATGTGAATACAAAAATATCCTGGTATTATAAATATGCAAATTTGATTCAAATCAAATTGTATGAAAGAGCATTTCCTAATAATAAAACCATATATTTATCAGTGTGAGCCATTAAATACAAATTGTTTGTTTTCAAATTGTTCCAGGTACTTCATGGAGTCAACCGACCTAAATAAAAAAAATATTTATTTAATTTAACCACCATCTGAGAACATCTCGCAACCGACATGAGATCGAAGAAATTATTTCTTTTGCTGTTGCGGGTACTGTTCTTGCTGTTGGCATCTTTTTTGCGAAGAAGTCACGCTTTCAAACAATCCGGTAAGTATGAAAAAAATTTTTTCTAGTTCACATAAAAAGCTTTTTTATCGATTGCTACGGAAAATTCCAGTGTTATCTTTATTTATATTCGTTTGGAAAAAAGAAACGCCGACATTAATGGTGTTTTTCTTTCGAGCATAAATACTTTTTGACGTATTAGACATAAAAATATTACTTCCAGTGGTGCACTTGTGTTGTTTCATTTTCACATTTTATTATGCAGAACGATAATTAAAATTCGCATTTATTTGATTTGCGTTAATGGAAAAGTTCATTAGAAATATAGACAACAATAAATCGTGAAGTAGGTCTTATTTTATTTATCATCATATTGTACGAAATTAAATTACGGTTTCATATATTAAAATTTATTTAAATATCGTTCTGAATCTCTCTATTAATTCGAACAATATAATTGTTTCAATGAAAAGTATTATAAATTGCTTAATTACTTTATAATTAAAATAACTCACTGTTCTCTAATTATCATATATTACAATCATTTATTTAACGAATGCTTTAATTGAAGTTTTCATGTTTTTTTTTACATCTTTATTATTCTATATTTGCGTTTACATTTAACGTGTCATTTTAATATCAATTTTTAAATTCGTATAGAAATAATTTATATTAGTTGACTATAAAATTATTTTTCCAATTACTGTTTCATAATTGTGATAACATTGATAATTTATAAATATTTAGATTGTCATTTGAAAATAAAATCTGATAATTACACAAATAATATGTTCAAAGTGATTTGGTACAAAAACAATTTTTTTTCCACAGCATTTAAGAAAAATGTTTTATTAAATATACGTTTATATCAAACCACATATATACATTTATATACACATACATACATACATATATTTATACATACATACATATACATACATATATATATATATATATATTTATATGTAAGATATAAATTTAATAATAAATTAAGTAGGTCAGCGTTTTTTGCATTGTATTGTGATTTACATATCACAAGGTTCGCAAAAAATTTGTACGTTTTCACTTTCACATGGAATTTATTTACTTGAGAAATTGATTTAGTTGTAATTCTGTACGTGTAAAGGATTTGATTTAGATAATTTAATTAAATCTAGTGGCCGATAATAATCCTTAGTAATTATTAACGGATTCTAGTAAATACGAATAATTAAATTTATTCTAGATGGCTGTACGAGTATTCGATTGCATCAATTATTAAAAAAAATGTTTGAAATATTTACACGCACACACACACACACATATATATATATATATATATATATATATATATATATATATATATATATATATTATAGTATGATTTATACTTATAATATTTGTAATTTTCAATTTGGACTATTTTGTGTTTTTAGTTTGTTGTTATTTATTTGAGGTTTAAGAGTGTGTTAAGGTTCTCAGCGCCCAAACACAAATACAGAATAAAAACACTTCCTTTATTAAATACTTAGGTTTGCACTGAACTTTATTAAAACTTAAATAAAATTCGTGTCTAATTACTTAAAATCTAAATTTAATAATAATATAAAAAAGAGCTTAGCTTTATATATATATATATATATATATATATATATATATATATATATATATATATATATGCAAATACTGGATCAGTGCAAAAGTTCGTATACGATTCAATAGGTGGTGTTTAGAGTGCCGCATGGCGGCGCTCGTGATTGAAATGTTTTCATGTTATATATCGTTTGAAAGGTGACAGTCACAGCTGTCGTTTGAGTACCAGAAGCATTTGTTTCAATCCGATTTATGTGCAAGAAAAATTTTTGAAAATGGACAACGAAAAGATACACTTTTGTCACGTTATTTTGTACTAGTTTTGCATAGGAGTAACCGATGGCGCGGCAAAAAAAAATATTTGGGAGGTTTATTTGGATCATGACCATCACTCTCAACTGTGAAGAAATGGTTTGCTAAATTTCGACTTGGTGATTTGAACCTCGAAGATGAACTCTACTCGACGATGTTCTGTGTGCTTCAATTGTCAATAACTCACTAATTTCAACAGAAGAGGTTGATACCAAGTTGCTCAATAGATAGATCGACTGCATTTCGGTATTTAAAAAAGCTGGAGTGCACGTCGAAGCTTGATACGTGGGTGCCGCACTCGTTGTTTGAAAAAAACAAGTTTGATCGCATCTCTTCGATAGTCTCCGTGTTTGAAGGTCTCAACCGAGAGTCTTTTTTGGATCGGTTGGTGACTGGTGATGAAAAATTGTTTCAAAAACATCCAACATATGAACGTGGAAACAAGCGAATGAAGGGGCAGAACTAGTCGCCAAAGATGGCATCCGATGAAGGTGTTGCTGTATGTTTGGTGTGATTGAAAAGGTGTTGTTTATTTTAAGCTGCTTCCAAGGGACGAAACGATTACTAAGGAGAAGTACTGTCAACAATTAATCAAACTGAACGCAGCAATTAAAGAAAAGCGTCCTATTTTCACCAATCGCAATGAAGTCATATTCCACCACGACAATGCAAAACGACATATAGCAAAACTGTCTCCGCAAGAACTGAAGTAGTTGAAACAGGAAATCATATCGCATCCACGGTATTCCTCGGACATTGTAACTTCTGATTATCATTTGTTTCGTTCTTTACAGAACAATTTAAACAGTAAAAAATTAACATCGTGGAGGCTGTCGAAAACTGCCTCACCACATTTTTTTAACCGAAAAACCGCTCTGCTTTCACGAACAAGGAATCCAGCAGCTGCCTGGGCATTGGAAAATGATTGCAGAAGACGACGTTGAACACATAATTGATAAATAAAAGCGTTTTCTGCGAAAAAGAATCGCCCGATTTCCACTTTTAAATCGAATACGAACTTTTGCACTGATACAATATGTTTATTTATAAAAGAAAATGTTTATACATTTTTATCTTTTATATCTCGTGTCGTGTGTATGAACTTAATATTATTTTATCGTTGAGTTTTCCAATACCTCAAGTTGCTCTAGCAAATAATATTTTTCATAATGCTCTTCTCTTTGAAATCAAGTGGTGTTATGTTACAGCTATTAAAAATATATAAACGTTGTTCAATATTTGTTCTAAGAACGATCTGTTTCTTTTATATACTTTGATTAAATATTGAATAACGTTTTTATATAGTTATGTTTGTTTATTTTTAAACAAATATATACATTTCAATTATCAATCTTTATTCATGTATTGTTTTACTAAGTTTTTATATGTAAGTGTGTATACATATATATATATATATATATATATATATATATATATATATATATATATATATATATATATAGATAGATAGATAGATGAAGAGAGAGAGAGAGAGATGAAATTGTGATTTAAATACACTTTCTATTATTATTGAATTATTTAAGCATCAAATATAAATAATAATGTATTTATTTTCCCATTTAATTCGATAAAATAATTTTATTACAATCTGAAAATTATCACTAAATACAATTAAAAAATACTTCTATAAAAGTAATGTTCTTAGTAAGAACAAAAAATAAAATGGCTTTGAATAAAAATTATGCCGGTTATAAAGTAGTAGTAACAGCTATAATTCTGATCTTTTGGTTCAAAAAGCTCGTTGTAAATATGTCAATAGTTTAAAAAAAACATAGATTATTTGTAGTAAACTCGAATTGACATTTCTTTTTTTTTATATATGATATTTCAACTCTCGATGAATATGTCTGTAATATTTCATTTGATACAGACTAGGCGTATTTTCGAGGCTGGTGTATATATTTTGCACTTCGATTTTTGTCTCTGATTAGTTGTTGCATGTATCTACCATACTTGTCACAATAATCAACATGGAAAACAAACAAATTATAATGGACATTTCAGATACATTAATAGCACATTTGTTTGCTATCGAAAGTGTGGAAAATTCAGGTACAATATACAATTATTTAAATTGTTTAATACTAATTTAAATGTTAAAAATTAATATTTATTATCACACACATACATTTATATACATATATATATATATATATATATATATATATATATATGTATATATATATATATATATATATATATAATTTTCTCTCTCTCTCTCTCTCTCTATATATATATATATATATATATATATATAGCTGAAGTTGAAGTTATTAATAATTTTGTCGATACAACAGTAAGATAAATATTTTTTATAACAGTAGATGTAATCCATTTTACAATTTGTATGTTCTATAATTACACAGCGTCTATTGATACCTGTCAGGTAAAATATTATGTATCAATCAGAGAAAAGTATCGAAGTACAAAATTATACAAGTGGTAAAAGCAAATGCCAATACACAATACTATAATTTTGGATAAAAGTACGAAATTCTTTTTAAAAAAAACAATCATCCGAATATATATATCAATCTTGTGAGAAATTCTACTGAGTAAGGAATATGTAAGAACTGTAGAAATTAGTAGAAGAGTTTGTTCTCTCTTTAGAATGATTTTTCTTGTATTATATTCATTTCGACTCGTATATGTATTCCAGTGGAAATACTTGTAGTTATATTGAGTACAAAATTCAAATTATTTAATTGTAATAATATATCGTTTTAATTATTATAAATATAAAGTACAAAATAGCAAGAAAGATAAAATATGTGTAACATTTTCTAAAAATGAGTTCAAAAAAAAAATAATGGTTTATTAATAATCAATAGAAATGAAAAGGACATTGATTTTTTTAAATACAAGAGGGCTCCTCTGCCTGCTCCCATTTTCCTAATAAATAACAGAAATAAACAAATTATACCCAACAATAATCTGAGTAAAATGTGTCATAAAATTTTTACTGAAAAAGTTTACAAAAATTAACAATAAAATAAAATGTTAAAATATGTAACTATTTTTTTACTCTCAGATTTCAGTGAATACAATGTTTTGACTAAATTTCTTATCAGTTTTACACGGAAATCGTGTACGTTCTTTCATTGTACACTGAGAGAGCTACATACATGTGATTGATATCAACTAATCAGAACAGAGCCCACGTGGTATTCATCAACCAATCAGAACACGAATAAAATTTCCAAAAAGTGTGCACGGGAATGATTTTTAATTATAGCAAGAAATAATTTTTGATTGATTATTTTTTAATTGATTGACTATTTTTAATTATTATTTAAGTGAATTTCGATATCGATGTAGAATTTTTTCATCATACTGTTCTGAAGACGATAATTATATAGTCATCAAAATACACTTAAACAACAATAAAAAATCATCAATAGTGATTTATTGAAAATTTTTGACCAATTTCTGTGGTTTGTGAGATGGAAAAAAAATAAATTGTGAGAGTGAATGTAGCCACAGTGTCAGAATTGTGAAAAACACATTGATTGTTAAATAAAATGAAAAGATAAAAATATATTAAATAGGCAATAAATATTAATAATAAAAAATGAAATAAGATTTTGTACATTGATAATTAAAATGCTCTCAAAACGAATGTTTTTTTTTAAATATATTCGATCTGTTAGAGTACATATATGTATATATATATATATGTATATATATATATACAAACATGTAACTATTATTCGAACATATTGTGAACGGATAAAAGTGGATTCTGCTTTAATTAATACCGGTTTCACGTTCAATCCGAAAACAATAAAACTGCAGAAAATATTAATTTTTCCATTTGCTAAAAGCCGTTTGTAATCATATAGAAAACATAAACAAGTTGACACACAGCAATTTAATGAAATTGTTTGAAGAGTTAATATGGTTTCTACGTTAGTATTACAAGCCAGAGGCTAGTTGCGTTCACTATCGTTACAATTATTACTAACAATATGCTTGTAAATAGTGGATAATTTTTTAGATTGAAATGGAATGGATTCCAATAACAGCAATCTGTATTTGTAAACTGTACACATTTGTGGATTGATTTTTAAATTATTTAGAAACTACTTTTTATTGTTTGAACTTCGGTTATTGAAGCAATACATAGTGTTTTTTCCCATCAAAGATATCAATATCTTCTAATTTATAATCATATTTAATTTTTTCTTGCTCATGTAACTTTATGGTTTTTAAAATAATTTATTTGTATAGTTATTCTGATAAAACTCTTTTTAGAATTTTTAAGATTAGTATATTTCACTCATTCTTTTACTGATTTTAAAGGATTGAATAACTTCTTTCCAGTATATCATGAAAAGTTTATTTATACAAATGAGTTCACTTTGATAAAAGTTAACTTTAACTTTTTCTTTGTGGTGTCAATTTAATTCTTTGCAATTCGAAACATTCTTAATTTTTTATACAGTTCTGTAATTATTAACTATCTACTACTATTACCTGCATTTTTAAATAGTATAAAGTATTTTTTTATTAAATTTATAAGTATTTTATAAATATCTATTTAAAAAAATGAATTATCGACAAATTCGTCATTATTATTGTTTTAAAAATGTTTATAGAAAAGATGCATAACAATGAAAATAAATAAAAATAAATTTCTAAAATGTTTCTTAGTTGTAGAAACTATTTTAGTGACAAACGTTTTTTTCTAATAGAGAATTATTTTTAAACTAAAACTTTTACATTAGAATCAAATCATGTTCTTTATTTTCTCATTAAGTGGAAATTTATATTGTGATATAAGATTGTAGTTTTCTGTTCTTCAAATTTAACCTTTTGTTTACTGAATTAATTAAAATGCAACAAAGAAATTGTTATTATAAAAAAGATTAACATTTGAAAACACAAAAAGTTTAAATTTTAAAAGTTTTTTTTTATTTCGCACATAGAAGTTCCACGAGGTGAATGATAAATCATTGATTTAATATCAGATATTGCTTATGGAATTTAAAAGTTTATATATAAAGGGTTAAATCGATTTTAGTTTATAACTTTAACAGCAAAATAATAAAAATATAAATATTATTCGTTTAAGTAGTTTAGATGTTAAGATAGATTTATTTCAAAAACAATTTACGATTGAAAAAGGTTGAGTGCTTAAAGAAGTTTATAAAACTGATCATAATTTTTGATTAGTTTCAAAAATAGACATAGAGTATTTTTTATGTTGAAATTTCATTTTTAGAAGTCATAAAATAGAGTAGCACAATAGAAGTTTTTTTTTTATTTATTATTAAATTTTTTTGGGATATTTAATAAAATGTATTGAATTCATTTCTATAGATTTTTCATGTTATTTATTTGAAGAAAAATATCATGCGTTGATTCTTGACTTCAATTCGCTTATATGTTGAATATAGGTGTCTTTTCATTTTTATCATTTAAAACAATTTCCACTTTTTATTTTAAAGTAGAACGTTTGAAGCAAAATGAATATGTGCGCGTTTTTTAATCTATGTTGTTATTAAATTTTGCATTTCATTAAAAGATAGCAAATAATTAACATTCACAATTTTCAAAAAAAGTAATTTAATTTTATCGGTATTTTTTTAACACTGTTTACAGAAAATCAGTGGAACGAAAGAAAAGTGTAATAAAAACACATCAACATCACTGAAAACAAAAACGATTCCAGGAAGAAAACAAAATATTAATGAAATTAATATGATTAAATTTGTAAATAAAACTGTATAAAAGATGTCCATTACAATTAGTCCATTTAATGACCTATATTTATATATTAAGATATATGACCAATAGCGAAATACATTCACTTCCTGTTAAACAGGTCAGAACAATACATCAAAATTAAATTTATTAATTTTCCATTCATTGCGTGCGGTTGATTTTACCAAGCCGAAAAATCATTTTCAGTATCATGAAATAATCAGTATTCCGGTTGTTTGTATTTTATTCTGTACAGCGGCATTAATTAATGTATCAATAGTTTATTTACGGACACTTTATATACAATCCGAATGTAGATTTGTTAATTTCATATAGATATTCCATTTTTTTTCTTATCTAGTTCGGTACACAAGACAGATATTTGTTAAGTTGGAAATTATACTAATACTGCTCCGAATTGTTCAACGGTTCATATTTATCGTTCTAAAAGCCCACTATTTATTTTCTGTTCTTGTTTAATATTAGATATAAAGGGGTCCCTGTTTGGTCATGCATTAAAACAAATTACACGCTCGTTACTGTACACTGTCCGATATCCCCGACTTGAAAAAATAAGTCAATATATCATTGAGATAAAACAGATGATTTAGCTGATAATCATCGAGCAATAAATCTATTTATTGTATTGAGATCACAAATTGAGGTTATAAAACCGAATATATAACTTTGACAGACAGCGTTCCATTAATGTCTTACGAAATTTACCGAACATGATCGATAACGTTCGACTGCTTGATATCACACTTTTAGATTCGTTTTATTAACATCATTTATTAGATATTTCCATTAAGCGATTTTTCACAGAATAACTTCCGGTCTAGTTTCATATATAAAATCGTATAAGAATATCGAATCGGAATCAATAAATTTGAACCTTTTTCCGCGTAGTGCTTTTTTCTGGTAACAAATGACGTCCCTGAAATGAAATTTTCGTTTTGAATATCTGTTGAAAGTAATATTTTGTCGCTAGGTTTGCAGTGTCACAAACTGGAAAATTGAAATTACTAAATATTTATATTTATATATATATATATATAAATATAAATTACCCTACACTTTACAGCTTTTTCAACTCTTTGCATATAACTTGAATTGCAACAATGTTCAATAAATACAAACTCAAATAACATTCATCTCATTTACTACTACTGCTTCGGTAAATTGTAACTGAACTTGTTATCGTGTTTTCAAATAATAATAGTATCCTTGGGTAATTCAATCTAGTCCAGAAACAGCTACATCACCTGTAGCATATTCCAAGCTTTACTCTTTTACTGAAGGCATATACAGAAAATGGTTAAAAGATAGCAATTTATTCCAAGCTCTCACACTTCTATCAACAACTAAATGTTCATTCACATCTTTTTTATAATTGTTTACTTTAATTTTTTACTTATAATCGCTAGTAGTTAAGAAGGATGGAATAACTAATCTTTGATGAAATTTCTTTCTAGATGAATTCCCACAGTATAATTTAAAAAGATAAGCTAGTCATGATAAGCTGTCTCTTTTCAGTATAAATAAATTTACTATAAATTTTTACTATAAAAAATAATATAGATAATTACTTTAGAAAAAACTATCAATGTGTTCATTAAAAAATTTTAATAATTATATAAAAATTGTATTTTATTTTTTATAGTTTAGTAGATGTAATGGCATTTTTTGAGAAAAAATACTGGTGTTAATTTTAAAATACAGCATTCTTAATAATTATCTTTCAAATTTATCTATCTAATAGACAGCCTTAACAAAAATTATTTATTACTTTTATGAAAAAATATGACACATACATTTTTATAAATTATTATTTATTTCTATAAAAGTAAAATCTTAGAATCAAATATATTTATTTTTAAATATGTAAAAGGACATAAATAGATGCTTTAACGTTATAATTACTCAAAACGAGTTTCAAATTAAATTGTTTCATACTTCGTTCTTAAATTATATACTTAAAACAAGACTACATTAACTCAGAATTGATGTATTAATTAGTTTTGTATTTTTTCTTTTTAAAAAAAATAACTTCTCAATAGTACGTTTTATTTTTTATTTTTTGAAAAGTCAAATTTATGCACAATAAATAAGTGAAACAATAAGAAATTATTGAGAAGTAAACATTTCTAATAAAAATCAAGGTATTTACAAATTAATAAATTAAGATGTTGAAGTATTATACGTGATGATTATAGATTTTTATAAGTCTTTATTGATATATATATATATATATATATATTATATATATATATATACATATATATATATATATATATATATATATATTGTATTTATGAATAAAAAATATTGCTGTTAAAATAAAAACAAATGTATTAAAAATCATAGAAACGTCTTCTTATTTGGAACCAATATTTTTCTCACGAGTTTCTTAGTTTGGAAAGTTTTAGTGCATATTTGAATGATTTCATCGAATGGCTGCACTTCCTAAAAGCGAACTAGGGACTGTTTTTCCACAGTGACAAACAATTTAATACGCAAACTGCCAGTATCTAAATTTATTTACTGTTTTACTTTTAACATAAATTTTATGACATCTGTTACATTTTTTTTATAATATGTATTTGAAAATATATAGTGACACACTTTTGTTTAAATTCAAAGTTATTATTATTGATTTATCAGAATATTTTTTTGTACATAATTTGAATAAAGATTGGTTATTTATAAAGAAAATTATTAAATTAATTTGCATTTTTTTAAAAAAATAATATTTTGGAAATACATCTACAGTTGAAATGATTTACGATAAGAAAATGAAACTAAATCTTTTTTATTCGTTTATTCAGCTTTTGTACAATTTTCAATGTTTTTGAAAATAGAAATAATATACTTTTTCTTGTCTATGTATCTTATTTGCTCTCAATATAACATTTTTATTTGATATTCAAATTTAACTATTAATCATGTTTTAAGTTCACACAAGCACTCATTTTTTAGTGAAAATCCATCATAATTTTTAAATATAATTTCAGTTTTATATAATTAATATTTGAATTAACAGTGAAAATTTTATTTGTCAAATCATTTCATAAAATGACATTAACAATGTTTACACTTACAATTTTGGGTCAAAAAATAGAAGAAATATTTAAGAAATCAAAATATTAAATGGTTTAATATAAAGAAACATTTTAAGTCATATTTTTGTAAATTGGAAATTAATGGCATCTTTCAAATTGAAAAATTATTAATATTTTTATTTCATAACATGTGCGTTAGTTTTATTTATGATTTTATATAATCGTTGCTAAAGTTTTATTGAGAAATCCAAAATGTTGGCAAATATCTGTTTTGGATTTATAATTTGCATCGACAGTATGTAACAGCTGCATTTTAACTTTCAGCGATATAGCATTTTGCTTACAAACTTCATTGTGTAACGGACCACCGTGTGGCACGTTTAGGTGGATTTATGTTCAAAGCTTATTGTTCATTTTTTGGAAACTGAATTTTTTTGTTTATAAAATCTCCAAGAGATGATTAACAAATAAGTACGTATGAAGATATATAGCAACGAAGTAACAAACAAGTCTCATTTGAAAGTAATTACTTTTAATATTAAAAAATATCTTATGAAATTAAAGACTGTTAACATATTTTTAAAAAGCTCTAAATGAATTAAATGTTTATTTATTAAACTTTTTTTTATAAACAACACATTTCTTGTTTCATAAACTCTAGTTTAATATATTTTAAGTAAAAATTCTGAAGCTGTACAGATAGTTGTTTAAGGTCTGTTTTCATTGACTTTGATTCAGTTGTACGAGAAATATTTATATAAATTCTCATAAACATTTTTTTTCAGAAAATATAAGGTATTATAAATTTTATCTCACGAACAAAAAACAGGATTATAGAAATAATATATTTTTCTTTTGTCTATGTATCTTACTTGCTCTCGATATAACATTTTTATTTGATATTCAAATTTAATTATTAATCATGCTTTAAGTTCACAAGCACTTATTTGTCAGTTAAAATCCATCATAATTTTTAAATATAATTTCAGTTTTATATAATTAATATTTGAATTAACAGTGAACATTTTAGATGTCAAATTATTTAAAAAAAAAATATTAACAATGTTTACACTTACAATTTTGGGTCAAAAAATAGAAGAAATATTTAAGAAATCAGAATATTAAATGGTTTAATATAAAAAAAAACACATTTTAAGTCATATTTTTGTAAATTGGAAATTGGTTTGAATATGGAATATGGAATCACAAGTTAAGGCTTATATGGTTAAATATCAAAATATATTTTATTATTTTGCCAAACTGTAGCTTTATAGAGAATATATTTATGTTTTTAGAAGGTCTCAATATTTGAATTAAGTCAGTTTTGTTGAAAATAATTCGATTTACCGAGTTTTCGGTATTTATGTTAAATTATAAAAAGTTTAAAGACTGATATTTTGACGTCTTGTGTGCGTTTTTATTTCTTCATTTTCAGAATATATTTAATAATTCATTCTTTTTAATATTTTTCTATTTTTATATATGTACAGTCGAAATTATTTATTGGATATGAGAGAAATATGTTTTGAGTAGTAAGAACAAGCTACGGTCAAATATTGAGAATGATTCAAATTTTATATTTGAATAATAAAATAAATAAAAAAGATACACATTGTGCACAAGTGTAATGTGATAACAGATTAATAATGACAGTTAAATTGTATAAAGAGGCACATTTATTATTAGGAAAATAAAGAGTGTAACTGTACCAGAAATGTACAATATCTATTACGTTGTAAAATAACAAGAAATTTAAGCCAGAGGATTAAAAAATGTATACAAGTGTTAAAATGGAACACGTACTTAATATTAAAACTGAAAAGAGTAAAATAAAATGGTGTAATAAAGTTAAATGCTTTTATCATTTCAACACAATGTAATTATAGTAAAAATATGATGACACGTAAAAAAAATGTAATGAGCTTACTTTATATTTTGTTGATATTTATTTTTATCCACTTGAATGAAATATGTTCGTAGTGATGTTTGTAATGGTTTCGTATGTGATTTGGACTAAAGACGCGCCCTAATGTCTGGCACGTGCTGGTGTTAATAGAAAATAAGCAAAACTAACAACCAGTGTATTTGTGAACTGTTAAGTGTATACGCGGGGTGGCTTTTAAATACAAACCATATGGTTAAAAAAATACCATGTGTGTCTGTAAAGCAAATACCGTTTTAGTTAACTGTCGTGCCTTTGAAATATATATACATTTTTTTTGTGCATGTAGATTGATTTATATTTGTCTTGTTTGAAATTTTCATTACTTTTAAATTTCATGCTCTTTCTAGGATGTCATTTTCGTTTATATTTTCGTTCGAGTCGAATGAACGTTTATTAAACATGACAAAATGTTGTAATTTCGATATATTTATTTCATAACTTTCACACGTGTGTACATATATACAAAGATATATATATATATATATATATATATATATATATATATATATATATATATATATATATATATATATATATATATATATATATATATATATATATATATATATATATATATTAGGTTGGTAGAAAAATAATTGCTGTTTTTGTTTTCTGAATTCTAATCTTAATTTTTTTCAAGTGTCATTTTTCTGTGTTCATGTTAATATCAATTTAAAGTGCATTTTTCTGTCTGCATTTTAATAACATAGACTTTTTATTATTTATTTTGTTCAAATTGGGCTATTGAATTAAAGATGGAAAAGAAGAAAATGATAACAAACTTTCTGTATGAGTTCAAAACGGGTGGTAAAGCAGCAGAAATTGTTCGTAAACTAAATAATGCTTTTGGTGTGGATACTGTTAAGAAACATACGGTGCAATGGTGGTTTCAAAATTTTCATTCTAGAGACGAGAACCTTAAAGATGAAGAAGGTCACAGGCGTTCTTCTTCAGTTCATAACGACCACCTGAAGTCGTTAGTTGAATCAGAACCACGTAGAACAATTCGAGAGCTTGCATAAAAGTTAGGCATTAGACATCTAACAGTTCTGAATCACTTAAAACAGTAAGGAAAATCAAAAAAGCTATAAATGTATCTGAATTTGAAGGTTATAAACCGTAATTATTTTTCTACCAACCAGTACATATGTTGATGATTATGTCATTTAGAATTTAAGTATGTATTGGAATAGTTCAATCAGTTTTGTGTCATATTAAAATATGAATTGTGATTTTATACAATCTTTTTTATATTTAACATACTACAATTGTATATCATTGGATAGTAAGATACGAAAAATCACTTTGTTTTAATAATAAGAATCTAATAATTTTTTTATTAGAAATATCACCAATGTTAATCGTGTAGATTAGATTCAAATATATATTTTTATGATAACTATTGCTGACTTTTTTTATATATTTTAAAGTCAAAGATTCTGCTCTACTGGATACAATTATATATATATATATATATATATATATATATATATATATATATATAGATAGATAGAGAGAGAGAAAGATAAAGAGAGAGACAGAGTGAAAGAAAGAGAGAGAGATGTGATATTCATTATGAAAAATCAGGATTTTAATATATTTCAAAGAAGTTATATGTATATAATTCATTTGGTTTGTTTTTGGAAAGTCTAAAGTTACTATAAAAACTAATATACAGGCAGACATAGGATGAAAAATGGTATTTTCGAATTACTCTCGTGATCAGAAACGTGCGTCAAAATTCAAAGTTCATTTTGTGTTAGCATTTTTTCTTGGCAGTCATCCATATATATATATATATATATATTATATATATAAATTATATATATATATATATATATTATATATATAAATTATATATATTTATATTATACATATATATATATATATATATATATATATATATATATATATATATATATATATATATTTAGCTAACAGATGTCTTACTTGTGGTTGTTTTGCAATTATAAGTGAACATTAATTTGTTAATAATATATTTTATTACTTAAATTGTATATTAATTGACGTTTTCGTCTCGTGCACTTAAAAAAACTAGGAAAAACGTATTCAGGGAAGCATTTCGTGAGAAAGAATAAAATATAAATATCTATTAGGTGTACAAATTAATTCGGTGCCTTTTCAAGAATAAATGTTTACAGAAAAATGAAATACATTTCAATCCTAAAAATATCCCTCATTATTTTGTATTACTTTGCACCATCTATCGGGTAACAGACGAATCTCTTTTCGAAAAAAGATGGCGGCTTTGAGTCGATGAAGTTGTAACGCATTTTCGGACCTCTTTCAGTGTTTTAGGATTTTTTGTGTGTCATATGAATTACAACACCTTCTCTCGAAGTTGAACAAATCATTTCTGTGATTTCAGCAGAATTTATTTTAACTGAAATGCGAAAAATGTACAATAGCTTATATGATGATTTTCGGATGTTTTGTGAGGTTATTCCAACTTCTTGGATAAGACATAGTATTTTTAAATGTTAAGATTAGTACTTGAAAATCGTAAAACGATGAGAAAATATTTTAATTTAAATAACGTTATGATTGTTCAAATTAGCAGCACCGAATTATTTTTACACCTAATAATTATGTTTAAAGATATGTGCCAAAAGCTCTTATGAGTAAATATCGAATACAGGAGATATGTTCGATACGATCGTGTTTTTTAATGTAGATAAATGTTTTTAGTTTTTAAAAATTTGAAAAAGTGTTGAACACTTCCAAATATTAACGAATTATAATACGATAATTTAAAACAAAGAAAAGAATGTTGAAACGAAATCGAGATATGCAATAAAACGAATTCTTTATCAAATAATTTCAAGTCAATCAGCTGATCGTTGTCGACGTTTGTACATATCACTCTAGTATATATATACTCAACGAACTGCATTTACACGAACAATCAGGAATCGAACTGAGGTCATTAAACAAACGAACTTTCGGGCCTGCTTTCATCTGAAACAAATGGATCGAGGTTGGGTGGGCGTGCAAACACTCTGTACTCACTCATTGATTACACATTTCGTTTAGCAGATCATTATTTACATCAGCGGCGGAATTACAACACGCCATTAAACAAATTATACCTAATTATAGGATAGAGCATACGAGCTCATGCGTGGCCCGGGAATAGATGCGAGATAGAGAGACCAATCCACGTGATGCACGTCAAACGAATTTATCTGTTTTTTTCGTGATCGCGAACGTAATAAACGTCAAAGCGATGAAATACTAATGAAAAAGAACTTTGTTACATTTTTTTTTTGGGCCAAATAAAATATTTCTATATTCAGTAGTACATTTTTTTTGGATTATTTATGTTTGAGTGGATCTACATGAAAGAGATGTGATTTATGTCGATTGAGTGGAGTACCGCAGATTGATAGGCGGATGGTAATGGGTAAACTGTGTCTTTAATTAAATATTTAAATTATTTTTCGCTACTGTTAGACATTTGATTGCTTTATATGCTCGAGTGTGCCTCTTTTGTGTTTGTTAATGTGATTTACATATGTAACAGGCTCTTTTCTATTTCACTAACTTTTTTTTATAAATACACACATGTGTATGATTACATCTGTGGATAAATCTACAAGGATGTTATTTTAACTTCTTGAAAAAGGTTAAGTCTTATGTTTCATAATATCTTTTTATATTAAAAAACTTGTAAATGAAAAGGGATAATTGATTAATATTATTTAATATTATTTCATGAAACATGAAGATTTATATATATATATATATATCTATATATACAAGAGGGGTTCACCCCTCGCTCACTTACACTCCCTTTCACCTAACAAAAATTAACAAATTATACACACAGATAATCCGCATAAAATGTAATTCGTAAAATTTTTATTAGAAAAGTTTTAAAAAGAATAACATAATACAATGTTAAAATGTGTAACATTTTTTTACTCTAAATCTTCAGTATTTTTATAACAAAATTCAGAATAAATTTCTTATCAGTTTTACACTGAAATCGTATACCCCCTTTCGTTGTACACCGTTTGAGAGCTACATATAATTGTGTAAAAATTCTATCTTTAAAATAAATTGTGTCAAAACTCTGGCCTTGTGACAGAACACTGATCATCTGATTGATATCGACCAATCAGAACAGAGACCATGCGATCTCCATCAACCAATCAAAACACGAATAAAAATCACGAAAGAGGAGAAGGACCAATTTATATATATATATATATATATATATGTATGTATAATCTTTAACTTATGATTTTAAATAAGAAAATATTGAAATAAGTAAAAAATTTCAAATAGTACAGGGTGTTCCAAAAACCTCCCAGATTTTAGGGAAAGTTACTGTAACTGTTTGGCTTTCTTTCTCAAAAAAGTAAGAGCCTTAAACACCAAAATCTCCAACAGCGCACCAAACAGTGTCACGTTGGCTGTATAGAAGTCTCTTATGAAGCTGCAGAGGATTTTTTTCTGCCCAGTAATGAAAATTCAGCGTGTTAACCTAGTCAGATAAATGAAAATGATCTTCGTCACTTGAGAGTAGAACAGCGTTTGCAGGAAGATTTTGAAGGACATCCTCACAGCATGCTATTCGATTCTCCCAGTCGCATTCCTTAAGTTTCTGAAAATCCATCATTTTCTACGATTGGAGCTTAAGATCGGCGTGTAAAATTATCTTGACAATTCGATCAGACAACCTCAAAGCTGAAGCATGTTTACGGGGTGAACGGTCTGGAGATTGCACAATCGACTCTTTCACAGCGTTGACAATTTCCGTCGTCCGAACACTCCGTGGTCTTCCAAGCGGTTTTAATTTTAACGCCAAACCTGTGGCCCTGAAATTTGCAACCAATAACAGTATGGTTTTTCGGTCCAGAACAGCAGCATTTCGACCGAGCGCGAAGTGGATTCGAAAATCTCTACAGATTCGTTGTTTCTGATAAATGATTCAATAAAGAACGCACGAATCACACCCGTCCAAGCTGTGATGGCAACTGTAACCGGTAAGTCGTACACTATCTGAAGACTTCACTACACCCCCCGTCCCGCTTCACTAGCGCCGAACCAATGGCTGAACGAAATTTGTGAGGTTTTTATGCCGCACGCTGTACATATATATATTGTTGATGTAATTTTAATAACGTTGAAATATTTAATATATTCAAGTAAAAAAAAAGTATTTTAATGAAGTTAAAAGTTTTTATTTTTAATCAACTGAATGAAATATTAATCGTTTCATAAAACTACAAAAATAGTTAAAATCATAATTAAATTTCTGACTTTATAGTGAAATAATTATTTGAATATATATGAATTGAAGTTAGTCCATGTAAATTATATCCACATTTTTTATTAAAATTATATATATATATATATATATATATATATGTATGTATATATATATATATATATATATATATTATTGTATATATATATATATATATATATGTGTGTTTATTTGGAAAATCAGTTAACTAGGGTTCATAAAAACATACTATAATGAATTTTCCTTTTGAAATTTTATACGTACACATTTTTTTTTGTTTGATGTCATATATTCTATTGGCTGTATTATGCAAGTCAGGTACGATCTCAATAAAAGTTTTTGTCTGTTGCAAAATTACATACGTACATACAGACATACATACATACATGAATAGTACAGATTACATCATTATCCCAATCATTATCGTTAAGTATCATTTATTAACTGTCCAATATAGGGTTACATGATCACCTATAGGAGGTTTTACGATTATAACTCGTTATATGATTACCGCTGTTATCTCTGAGTTATTATGTATCAGTTATATAGGGATTAGCGATGGTTTATGTTATTTAATATTTCATATATGACATGTGCATGCATTAGACGTATTAATTATGATAGGGTTTTGACTTATTGAAAAAAAAATATTGTTAATAATTCACTTTTAAAAAAAAAACTATTTATAATTTATGGAAATGTAAGCATTCATCTTATTTTCGCAGGTGTATTCCGAAGATCGTTTGTAAATTGATATAAATTCGAAATAACAACTGTTATAAATACTTGAATATGTTTGTATGTTACTTAAATTGTATTTAAAAAAAGTGTAATTATATCAAAAATAATATTTTCATATGTTACTATAGAAAGTATTTTTCTTTCATGTCGATATTACATTCATGAATAAAAAAATGAAAAAAAGCTCGTTTAATTTAATTCTTTAGTATTTATTGCATAGTTAATAAAAAAATAAAAGAATTGTAAATGTTATATTACAAAAAGTCGTACTGTTGTAACAACTTTGTGTTAAAACAAATAAGTTACATTGTTTTACTCGAAAAAAGAATTATGTTGTTTAACTTCACGAGTCACATATGTTGGTGGTAGTTGTTGACAGATCCACTTTTGAAGGCGGAGAAAATACCTAACATACTAGAAATGGACGTCATGTACGAATTATTGAACGAAGAGATATAGAAAGGATTCAATTAATTAATTAATGATACAAATAATATCAAATAAACAACAACATTCGTTTATTTAATTAGAATCTTGGCGGAGAATATTTTGGAGAGTTTTATTAACTGAACATTGTTTTTGTTAATAATATTTTTTTGGAAATGATTCATTAAATGGTTATTTATAAATTTATTTTTTATATTAATGTTGTATCAAGACCATTAATTATCATTCGTGATTTGAAATCAACAGTTCTATTTTTATAAGAAATTTATATCTAAAGGACTTGTGAAATAATATTTCAATTTTAAAATTATATTTTTTTAAAAAAAAATATATCTGTGATCATATGTTAAATTTAATTTTATTTTGAATACTTAATATATATATATATATATATATATATATATATGTGTGTGTGTATGTGTGTGTGCTATTATTTAATTTGTTACAGTTTTTAACATAATTAAATAATATTTATTTTTATTAATAATGAATGCTTCATGCATTTTGTATTTAAACAAATTGTTATTTACAAAAAATTAGAACAAGAATATTATTTAAAATTTGGATAAAATTTTTTATCAAATAATAAATAAATAAATAAATTTAGATATAAAATAGTCAAAAAGTTTGTAATGCTATAATTTTTTATTTATTTCATTAAATTTTAAAATTGCATTTAACTATTGAAAATTTAAATTATGACAATTAAAACTAACAATATTAAAACTATTTAAAAATAAATTGATTAAATAATTTTTTTAAAAAACAAAACTTAATATCAAATGGTGTATAATTATTAAAATTTAACGAAAATCTTTTATAAACAATTATTTTTCATTGATGTTAATATTTTAATATAAGTTGAAGATTTGAAAACGTTATGATATTTTAATATTGTAATATATTTTGTGTAAAATGTATAATATTATAGTATTTTAATATAAACAAATACAATGGTATTCGTAATGATATTTATTTATAAAATTTAATTTACTATGTTTATTTATCATTTTGATTTTAAAAATTTGAAATATTTTTAATTAATTTCATAATGAACATATTATTATATTTATTGCTTGTAATTGTCTGTAATGTTATTTTTTGGGTGATAAATACTTATTCTAATCAAAATATGTTTTTGATCCTCAGATATTTTAATATTAAGCTTATTGAGAGGTTTGGAATTGTCCAAATTAGGATAACACGTAATAAAGAATGTATTAGAAACAAAAATATATAACTTAAAGAAAATATTTAAAAATAAAGCGAGCCAGTATGTCGAATCCGTATGATACAATAGATTTTTTCTATGTTACTTTCATAAAATATATATTAATATTATTTGTTATTGTAATAAATTTATGAAGCTATAAATTAATTTGAATCGCTAGTTACTGTCAAAACTGAAATAATCTGAAAATTTTATATGAGAAATATAAAATTTTATTACTATATGAAATTATAAAATTCTATTTCTTCAACTGTTAAGTAAAAAAATGAACGATCCAGTTTGATTTCTTTCGTTTTTTTATGCTTCTATATGAAAACCGACATAGCCTGGCTCGAATCTAGTGTTAAGGTTAAGTTGTCTTTTAAATTATTCATATTTATTATTATTATACCAATAAAACATATAACTTACTGCTCCTGTTTTCTCTGAAATCAGTTCACACATCGATTCGTTTCAATCATGACGACTTTTACGTCCGAGTGGAATTTTTACAGTATAAAACAGAAACGTGTTATGCGTTTAAAATTGATATTTTAATAGAGAAAAATGTAATATAACTACATTTACAGGAATTATAACAAGAGTTTTTAAGGTCGTCCCGTATTATATTTGTGGTTATATTTATATTTCTGCGTCAAGGGTTCTAATCCCACTATGCCACGAATAATATGATATGGGTTATATTTAAATGTTTGTATCGTGGGAAGACATAAATGTATAAAGTACTAAAGTGAGAAATTTCATAAATATGTTTATACTCATATAAATATACATATATATATATATATATATATATATATATATATATATATATATGTGTGTGTGTGTGTGTGTGTATGCATGTATGTATGTTTGTAATTATTAATATATTTTGCTTATTTATATTAAGTTTTCATACTCAGATAAAATATATAAACACACATACACACACACACACACGTATATACACATATACATATGTATATATATATATATATATATATATCGTTATGTATATGTAAGGTAATTAAACATAGAAATGTAATATTTAACAGATATGACATGTTATGAATGTCTTCATTAGACCCTGCTTATAAAATATTTAAAATTTATCAATTTTTAAACATTTTTACGGTTCGTCGTATGTTATACTTTCTCTCTCTCAAACACGCACACACATACACACACACACACACACACATATATATATATATATATATATATATATATATTATGTGAATTTATATCTACATATGTTTTTATTTCAGTTGAATTGTCGATAGTTTATTTGTATTATTTATGTAAAATTATTGAATTTTAAACAATATTTATTAGGAAGTATAATACGTATGAAATATCAAAAATTGAAAGAATAATAACAAGTAAATTGCATTAATTTCAATTGATTTATAAAATATCTCTTGAAATTGTTATATTTATTCTTTAAAGTTCATGAATTAATAATCTTGACATTTATATGTATATATTAATTACTAACGTATTAAAAGAACGAACGTCTTAGATCAGTGGTTCTTAATCTGTGGTCCAGGGGCCCTAAGGGGTCTGTGAGTAACATGTGAGTGATCCGCAAGAAATCAATTTTTACAAACAAATGTTTTACATTATGAACAACCCTGAGGAAATATAACAGGCTGTACAAACAAACACAATCGTCTCCAAAGGGGTCCGAGGTATTTTACAGAGTAATCTAGGGGTCCTCTGAATTCAGAAGCTTGGGAATCACTGCCTTAGATAATGCTGATTTTTAGAGAGCTATTATGTGATAAATATTCTTAAAATGTTGTTTTCTGGCTTAAAAATGTATCAATACTTTTTATATAGACTTGCTTACATTTCTAACAATATATAATAATGAATTTTATATATAATTCGAATATTTTTTTGTCTATTATTGTTTTTAAATAAATAAATTTATTCGAATTTTTTTTCTGTATCCAACTCGTGTTTCTTACTTAAATTAATTTTTAAATTTTTAAAATCAAAGTCTCCTTTCCTGATATTGTAGATGTATCCACTCAATTATAATAGCATCGTGCTTAATAATAAGAAAGACTAATATCTTCTTGAATTTTTTAAATCGGTCTCGTTGAGAAGCACTAGTTTGAACGATGAAATATAATTTAATTAATAAATACAATTAGTAAAATTTGTAACGTATACATTTAAATGTAATTAATATGTTTTGTTAGTTATAATTGTCTGTTTTTATATCTGTAATCTTGTTGGAATATTATCATGCTGGTCTCGGTTTCGTCCAATCATTCTTATATTATTTTTTAACCCTTAAATGAATATGGTTTGTAGAACTGTAAAGCATTTATTTTCGTTTATATAGATAGTATTAGTTATTAGAGATGTGTTTGTCACCTACTATTGCATTTCTACAACATAATAGTGTCAATTATTGAGTACTTTTGTAAAAAAGAATATATCTTGGAATGTAAATATACCATATTTTTTTTCAATTATATTTTAAACTTTCGAAAAACTATTCATTTAAGGATCGGAGGTCAATTTTGCCTCTTGAGATATTTCCAGGTATGTTTTCGAACAATGAGTATACAGAAAGCTATTTGAATATGATTCAAGAACTGAAATTGGTCGTAGTAGAATACTATACGAGTGGGTAAAAAGAAAACAAGATTTCAAGAACAATATTTATGTATTATCAAATATCTATGGTAAATTTAAATGCATGTCAGAAAATACTCAGTAATCGGTATATTTTTTCATCTAATATTCTATAAAGATTTTTCTATCAAGATTTTTCTGTATATTAGCGTTCTGAAGATAATTGTATTGGTTTCGAAATTCGTACAAGAAATAATCAAATAGGTACAATAATAATTTGCATATTTGTGTTTGATCAATAATGATTTATTGAAAATTGTCGACTAAAATTTTTGTAGTTTATCTGATGAAAAATAATTCATTTGTGAAAATGAATTTAGCCACAGTGTCAGAACTGTATTATGACAAATACATTTACATGATTGTAATATTTAATAAAATAAACGTATATAAACAACGAATATAAGTCCAGTTACATTAAATATCATCGGTACCGCAATAAAATTCTGTTAAAATCCAAATAATTTCTATAAAAATGTACAAGGTAAAATTTACCAAGTATGGTCAATGCGACTCCCTTAAAATATTATCTCTACAAAATCACTGTTCTAAAACGACACGCACGTAAATGACAAATCAACTGTATAAAAATTACTAAATATGCGTTCAGTCCAGATGTATATTTCATAAAATAAGTTTTATTATAAGATACTTTACTGTTAATGGTCGTTTAATATAAAAGATTTATTGGTCAATAAATGTTGACACTCGAGCAAACAGAAAGGTATTTTTTGTTTTATTGTTTTATTACTGATTTTTACTGAAATGTTAATGATATGTATATATATATATATATATATATATAGGTATAGGTATATATGTGAATTATAGAGTAATTCGACTATAAAAATGAGATATCGTTTGTCTAAACGTCTGGCTGGATCTGCATGCAATATATACATAAAATTATATTTTGTAAACATTCAACGAACAAAAATATATTAAGCTTGAAAGTATAAAGCTCTACATGTAATATATATATATATATATATATATATATATGTGAGTCTGTCAAATATTTTTAATTATTATTTGAGTAAAAAAAAATATAAATGTACGTGTATGTAGTTAATATGTAATAAAACATCTGTTTCAACCGACACCAGCCAGAATGTAAATTTTATAATAATACTCGTATATATTAATGTATACATTCTGCGACATATGTATATCATTTTTCTTTCTAATTATTTTGCTAAATACGGAACGTATACATTGCGTCGATTAGTCACAACCGGTACGCTAGCCGTGTTACTTGAGACAGCTATCTTCATTTGGATAGACGAATTACGTTATAATATAATCTACATATTTAAATCAAGCTTACAGGTTTGAGATTCGTTAACGGAACACGGAATTCTAAATTATATCACTGATTGAATTTTAACCGTGGCAGAATTCTAATTATATTATGTACAGTGTCCTTTCTATTTTGTTTAATTGCACGTTCTTCTCGATTTTTATTCCTCCTTTTCATTATACATACATATATATATATATATATATAATGATGATAAGAAATAACATCTCAAAAATATTTATCAGAGATAAAAATAATTGAAATAAAGAAAAAAACAGCTTATTAGCCATGGAGGCCACATTTCGAACTTCACAACTAATAAAATAAATATTTAGTAATATATATATTTAATGTATATATACAGGATTTTCCAATAAGGATTCGATTTTTTAATTTGTATTAAAACACAGAATTTGTGGTTGAAATTTCAAGTTTCTCTATTGTAAATAATAGTTGAGCGTATGCTATTTATGAATGAAAAATTATATTGTGTAAGTGACCACCGTGTGATTTCTTACAAGTAACCATTTTTTGTTAACATTTTCAATAATATCCCTACACACCTAGGGCGTTATCTTACGAATTACTCTTCGGATTTCATGTTTTAGGTCGAAATTTGTTTTAGGATTGATGGCATATATTTGCATTTTAACGTGATCCCAAAGAAAGTAGTTCAGTGGTGTTAAATCGGAGAATCTTTGTGGCCAAGTAATGCCTCCATTTCTTGAAATAAAGCGATCAGGAAACTTCGTCCTCAAGAAGACAATTGTTTTATCAGATGTGTGGCTTGTTGCACCATCTTGCTGGAATCACATGTCCTCCAGAGCAATATCATTCAATTCTGACCACAAAAAACTGGTTATCATATTTAAGAATCTTTTTATATTCACAGTAATCGCTTTATCAGCTTGATTCTCAAAAAAGTAACGACCAATGACTCCACCGGACCAAAGTGGGCATCAATCAGTCACTCTTCAGTATGCAGTGTCTTCTCAACGATCACCCTATGATTTTTTCACACCAGATTCGCCAATTTTGCATGTTAACGTAGCCAAAGAGTTTGAAATGAGCCTCATCGAAAGATGACTTTTTCAGAAAAATTGTGTAGTTCTAGTATCCAAATAACAAACATCCGACGCAGTGTATGGTCTGCTGGCTTCAATTATTACTTTAATTGAATCTTGTAAGCCTTCAGAAATAAATCCTTATGCAAAATACGCCATGTGATCAGATCTGAAAGGCCCAATTGCCATGAACGTTGGGAAATTTACATTCCTGGATTTTCTGAAAATTTCTTCAAATTCACTCATCAATCGAAGAATTGTTAATTCAGATGGACAAATATGCCAAGAATAAATATCCTATAATTTACGAAATGTATTTTTTATATAACGACCATTTTCATAGTATAATTGTATTATTTCAATGCGTTATTTTGTTGTACACCAAACCATATCTAAAATGGCAATGTCAAAATATAACAAACGTCAAAAAAATACAGCTGTCAGTTTGAAATCTATGAAATATAATCTCTTAAAAATCGAGTTCACATAGGAAAACCCCTTATATATATATATATATATATATATATATATGTGTGTGTGTGTGTGTATGGATGGGAATGATGGTTAATAAACGTTCATTAATATAAAGATTAAATAAGAAATGTTTTTTTCTCTTTAAGTTCTCTGTGCAATCGATTAACAAGAAGCAGCTAAGTAGAGTAATAATAATTATATAGATATGAAAAAAATTACTAGTGCTGTGATTGTACGGCAGTGGTACATTGTAATATAAAAAATAATGTATTTTTTTTACATGTGTCTCTAAATAAAATTATATATCGTACTGCAGTATATCCGATGTATATGTAGACACGTAGCGTGATTAAATAAGTTGTAGTTTCTGAACTAAAAAGTTCTCTTTGAAATAAAGTTAACTGTAATACATTTTCTGTGTCTGATTTTATTGCAGTTTTCTTAAATTCGTACGCAATTATTACAGGTACATTTTTATGTAAATTGACTTGTTTGAATTTTCGAACAAGTTCATTTTTGTAGCAATTATTTAAATAGAATTTTCATAATTGCTATAAATGAATTATTCTATCTGTCCAGAAAACCATATAATATTTTCCAGATTAAAATATTCAATAAATTATTTTGGATTGAGACTTATATGCATTTCGATGATGATTCCAATATCTTTATGGTGTGAATTTATAGAAAAATCGGATTTTTTTTGAAGATACTCACCATCAAAATAGGCATAAACAATAATTGAAAATGTCAATAGTGATTTATTTAACATTTGTTTTTTACAAATTCTTAATTTAAATTTATCTTTTCTAATTATTGTCTTATCTTCAAGTTTTCCATTTTATATTAAATTATAAGTTGGGTATATTTTTCAATTTTATATATTTTTGTATATTAGTATAAAATTGATATTTTTAGTTCAAATTTGGAAGTTTCGTTTTAAAATATAATTACGAAATTGGACATTAATTTATTATTTGTTAATTTTAAATAAGGAAGATGCAAAACATTCATAGTAGACTACATCTAAATTATTGTATGAGATAAAAAAAAATACATGAAGCATTATAGTTAATTATTTTAGTTTTCTCTATAAACATTTACATATAAGTGATTCCATTTAGACTTTCACATGAAAGTATTAAAAAAAATGCAAAAATTAAAAAAAAATCATATTATTTTTAATTTTTGCTTTTTTCTTTGATACTTTCCTAGGGAAGCCTAAACTGAATCATCTTATATTTAATTCAAAAATTTGACTGGCGTATTCTCTCCAGGCTATTACCACTTACTTTACACATTTCTAAACTAAATCCACTCATCATGCACAGCCACTTTTAATATTACTCTAGACACTATGTTGTATAAACTTTACAGTTAACCTCATCATTACTCTCTACAACTATGTTTTTCTCATGTTATTACACGAACACAAAATATCAATTCATGCACAGATTTTTTTTCAATGAAAGTATATTAAATATATTAAAATAATAATAATATAAATAATAAAATGAAAAATATATTTCTGTAATAGTTGTCAAAAAAAAAAACAAAATGAGAAATGAAAGAGTTATTAATTGTGAGTAATATTACAAAATATTCCAAGAAATAATTAATAAATATTCTCAAACGACGAGTGATAAATATTAGCTTCATATTATTTTCGAATAGTTATATGAATAAGTAATAGTTTAACAATTATTCGTTAGCAGTAGTCAAAGAAAAATGTACACATAATAAATTCTTTTCAAGTTAAATATTTTTACTGATACATACTGTATATTTGACTTACGGGAAGAGCGTGAAAACGTGTTATTTTGGTTGAAATGTATTTAAAGGAATTTCTTTACTTATATTTTTTCTGCATTCTTGTTCTTCGAGTGTAATCTACTAGAACGAATGGACTGCTGTAAAAATCTAGGCTGACGTCTAACTTTACATTTATCGCTTTCGTGGGAGCCGCGCATTAATCACTGTATCTAAAGTGATTATATCTTTATGTTTAAATCTAGAAAAAAAAACGATCAAAGCATTTAAAGAATAATTTATCTTATAAATTTGATTTACATATTAAATTTCTTTTTGAATATTTTCATATGTCTGTTTCGTTAAGACAAATCTTTTTTCAAGTGGATAGTTCCGAAAAATAATATTCAGTTGTTTGGAAATTTATTACAACATATGTTTGAAATAATTATCAATTTCTGTTTATATCTATTTCTGTACTATATATATATATAATTATATTCTTGAATGTAATAAACACATTATTAAATTCCAAATATTAATCATAATCATTGAACTGTGTAATTCTGTAATTTATAATAATGAAAATTTAATTAATGAATAAGTTAATACCTAATTTAGATTTTCAAATAAAAATTTCAATTATATTATCTATTTTTATAATTGTTACTAATTAATTTTCAGTTAAAGTGTTGTTAATTGAATAATTTAATTACAGAACTAAATTATATGTCAATATATATATATATATATATAAAATATATATATATATATATATATATATATATATATATATATGAGATTTAAATTATATTTATGGTTTTAGAGCTTCATTTTACTTAACTGATAGTTCAGTTGGATCAAAAGTGTTGAAAATATTAATTTTTAAAATGTATAACTGTTGAGGCTTCTTCTATAATTATTTTACATTTGAAATTTTACTATTAGGTTGATAAGAAAATAATTTCTATTTTTGTTTTCTGAATTCTTCTCTTATGGTTTTCAATGAAGGTGTTATTTCATCGAGTTCATGTTAATATCATTTCAAAGAGCATTTTTTGGTCTGCATTTTGGTAACATTAACTGAACACATAGAAAGTTTGGTTGTCGTTCAGAAATCAACGATTTAATTATTTCAAAGTACTTTTAGTAGAATATGATATGGAAAAATTAGTACTTGTTGATAAATTAATTGTCATGTATTCAGGACATAGAACAAATAAAATTATGTTTACTTTATTTATTTAAGAAATATAGAAATGATGTCAAATATAAAAATGATAATCAAATGTTTTATTTTAAAATTAATATCCTTTTCCTTTCTTATAAACTAATTTGATAGTTTTATTTTTATTATTAGTATTTGAATTTCAGACATGATTAACAGTACTCCAGAAATATGAAGAAAATGAACGATTTCTCATAAATATTAAAAATTGAACGATTCAATCAAATTGAGAGTAGAATCTCTATTTATATCAATTTATATAATTTTGACATTTTTTTTATGTATTAGATTGATAGGAAAATAATTGTGGTTTTTATTTTCTGAACTCTAACCTTATTTTTTTTTCAATGAAAGTGTAATTCATCGTGTTCATGTTAATATCATTTTAAAGTACATTTTCCGGTCTGTATTTTGATAAGATCGACTTTGGTTTTATTATTAATTTTGGTTCACATTGGGCTATTGAATCAAAGATGGAAAAGAAGCAAATAAGAGAATTTTTTTAAGGGTTTAAAACGAGTGGTAAAACATCAGAAACTGCTCGTAAGCTAAACGCTGCTTTTGGTGTGGGTACTGTTAAGAAACGTACGGTGTAACAGTGGTTCCAGAAATTTCGTGCTGAGGATGAGAGCCTTGAAGATGAAGAAGGTCTCGGGTATCCTTCTTCAGTTTATAACTCAAGAAGGGTACAAAAATTAGGCGTTAATAATCCAACAGTTCTGGACCACTTAAAACGACTAAAAAAATCAAGAAAGCTGTAAATGTATATGAATTTACAGGTCATAAACCGCAATTATTTTTTTACCAACCTAACATTTAAAAAAATGTACGTTATAATTTTCAAAAAAATGAAAGCGTTGTTTTGCTGTGTACAATTTCTAAAATGTTTGTATATATATATATATATATATATATATATATATATATATATATATATATATATGCTTCTATATATTAAAATAAGAGTACATGTGAAATAAATTTTATAAAAAAATCCATTATTTTGAGAATTTTTAAAATTAACATTTTTAGAATTACTATTTTTGTATTTATGAGATTATTTATGTATGTATATTAGAATAATTATAAATAAAATACAGTAATGCTATTCAAAGTATAAAATAAAAACGATCAGATAAATAAAATAATTACTTTACTCGAAAAAATTTAAACAGTAAATGATAAATAAAGAAATAATATCAGTAATAAAAAGTTTACAATTTCAACAGCTATTGACCTTTAAAAAACATTTAATTTTTAGAACGTTTCACATATATATATATATATATATATATATATATATATATATATATATATATATATATATATATATACATACAGTACAAAGGTCATAGAACAGTTTGCAATATCGTTTTTCCGAATAGTCAACTTTTATTTCTGTGAGGACGACAATGGTAATGTAACAATCGTGATATCAGTCCATCATATGATTGAAACGTTTTTGAATCGAAGCTAACACTTTTTTTGTTAAATAAATGGGGATATTTTGTTTCAGTAGAATAAAGAAATACTTCACTGTTCGTATATTGGTGGACAATGTTGGGAATGATGTTTCTCAAATATATTTTATCCAAAAATTGAAATGCTTTTCAGTTAACGGGGTATTTTTTATTTCTGTTGAATGAACAAGGTGTTTAAAATATCGACGTTTAAAAATGTGATTAAATTTATGAAAATGTTTAAGATCTTCATATATATGTATATGTATATTGATTGCATGGAAGTTTCTAAAGTTAGACAATACTGCAATTGTATTATGTAAGATTAAATGAATAATGATGATCGATGATGACATTATCTGACAAATTTACTGTTCCATCTTCCAAGGAGTACATATTATATAGTAACGGTGTACACGTCGACCGGTTCTTACATTAATTTCAAAATGTTAATTAGTTATGCACACTTGTTAAATGGGGAATGTAAAGCTCACGGACTAAGTACACACAAATACACTATCTTTACTACGGTCAGTCGAGCGGTCTGAGACTCCCTGCTCACTCATTCGCCGTGCTGACAAACTTTACTATCTAATTAGTACAGATGTTTATGTTACGGTGTGTATAAATCATCAAAATTATACTAAGCAGAGATTAAACAGAGTACATGGACGTTGTAATACAGATAATGATAAAAATTTAACATAACAATAAATTATTTTCGAAAGTTAGATTAAGACAATGTTTCATCAAGGCAACGCGTGTGTCTCGTATTCCGTAGAGATGTATGAATAAATCATACACAGTTGTAAACTATATTTAGTCGCGTAAGATGTTTCACGCTACTACATAAAAAATTTAACAACATTAATAACATTTAATAATTCATCCGCAAACACATTTATATTTTAAATAATAGATTTTCAATCAAATGTCAAGAATATATACATACATATATATATATATATATATATATATATGTGTGTGTGTGTGTGCATGTATATAATAACATTATTAATATGTAATAAAAAAAAATCAACTGTGAGAAAATGAAACAATTGTGCAGCAAAGAGGCAAACCGTGCTCTAGCATTCTTTAACAACGAGAAACTCGACAACTAAACGGCAACAGATCATAATTAAAAGCAAAAGCTATTCCACTGTGAAACAACCCTTGTCGGATCGCGGTGAACCGATGTTAGTTAAAAAAATACCAGTATCTGTGCTAATTGCACATACACAAACTCCGAATAATATTTGACCTGTATTCCGCAATGACATTACTGCACAGAATACGCACGAGGATGCCTGCTAGCGTAATTTTATATTTGTTTTATTTCGGTTAAAGCTTTATTTAAAGTTCGATGCTTTGCCTATTTAATTGGTATTCTGACGATGTGATGTACATTTATTTACTCAGTTTAAACAATTACACGCTTTATTTAGATACACAATCGATACGATTTCTCATCTGACTTTGGTTGTTAATTAATAGTTGCGTTTTAATTAAACTGATATCTATTTAGCATGGACGAAATTGCAGAATAAACAAATTAAATTAATATTACATATCGTATAATGATATATATATATATATATATATATATATATATATATATGTATACGGGTTGATGTTTAAATTACACTTCATTGTTATGATGAAAATAGAATTAAGACAAAAACATCAGAATCTACTTTCAAAAGGGAAATTTTACATATATAAAATATATGCATTTTTTATCTATTTATAATCTATGAATTAATTAAGTAGTTTTATATATTCATATATTTACATATATTGTGAAGTTATTCATAGACTAAGGCGTTGGCTAAATGGGGTGTCGTTCAGAAATCAACGATTTAATTATTTCAAAGTACTTTTAGTAGAATACGAAATGGAAAAATTAGTACTTGTTGATAAATTAATTGTCATGTATTCAGGACACGGAATAAATAAAATTATGTTTACTTTATTTGTCTATGAAATATAGAAATGATGATCAAACTTTTTTTAAAAAAAAATAATTTCTTTTTCCTTTTTATAAAATAATTCGATAGTTTTATCATTATTATTAGTATTTAAATTTGGGACATGATTAACAGTATTCCAGAAATATGAAGAAAATGAGCGATTTCTTATAAATATTAAAAATTGAACGATTCAATCAAATTGAGAGTAGCATCTCTTTTTATATTAATTTATATAATTTTGAAATTTTGTTTTTTATGTATTAGATTGATAGGAAAATAATTATGGTTTTTGTTGGCTGAATTCTAACCTTAATTTTTTTTAATGAAAATGTTATTTCATCGTGTTCATGTTAATATCATTTTAAAGTACATTTTTCGGTCTGTATTTTGGTAACATCGACTTTGGTTTTATTATTAATTTTGGTTCAAATTTGACTATTAAATTAAAGATAGAAAAGATGCAAGTAAAAGCATTTTTTTTGTATGAGTTCAAAACGAGTGGTAAAATAGTACAAACTGTAAACTAAATGATGCCCTTTGTGTGGGCACTATTAAGAAACGTACGGCTCAATGGTAGTTTTAAACATTTTGTACCGAAGACAAGAGCCTTGAAGATGAAGAAGTTCACGGGCGTCATTATTCAGTTCATAAAGACCAACTGAAAGTGTCAGTTGAATCAAAACCACACACAACAATTCGAGAGCTTGCACAAAAGTTAGGGTTTATTCATCCAATATCTGGACCACTTGAAACAGCTAGGAAAATCAAAAAAGCTGTAAATGTATATAGATTCGCAGGTCGTAAACCGCAATTATTTTTCTAACAACTTAATATTATTAACAGTATTTCATAAACATAAAGAAGATGAGAAATTCCTTATAAACATTAAAAATCGAACGTTTCAATCAAATCGTGAGTACAATCTTTTTTATATTAATTTATAAAATTCGAAAATTTCTATTTTCTATATACACCCGTCCCTCAATTTATGCAGAGTATCTGTTCCACGTGAATTCGTTTTACGCGAATGAAAATCGCGTAAATTGAATCTGTCAGTACAATAGAAAAAATATTCGAAATAAAAGCTAGTCAAGTTGTAGAAACACATAGTTATTTCACATAAATTGAAAAAAAAACAATGACGTTTTAGGAAACACAAGTAGATAAATTTTATTCGATGTCACTATTGCTACTGTAATTCAAAACAATCAACCTTTTCCTTTTAATTGGCACAAACTTATCATCTGCATCGCTTGAAATATTTGTAAGTTCGACATCATTTTTATTGGTAATGTTATTTTTTTCGGACGATTTGTTCTCTATCTTTTCTTTTACTAAGTTTCCATAAATTTGATGTATAATAAACACAATGAAAAATTATATAAAATGAAATCTATCTGACCGCGTAAAACCAATACTCCGTATAAAAATTGCAGCGTAAATAGAGGTATAATTTGCAGCGTAAAAAAAATCTCGTGTAAAAAAGGTCCCACGTAAACTGAGGGACGGATGTATATATGTTTTTAAATTTATACGAGATTACACAATAAAATATTTTGTTGAAGTATAAAATAAAAGCAATCAACATTTTTGTTAGAAGATATAATGTTTAAATATCAAAGATTTATTAAATTCTGCTAGAAATATTTCAATACTGTAAATATCGAAAATTACTTCGTATGTATTGAAACAATTTTTATAAACTTTTTTTAGTTTATCTGTTAAATGTAGAAGTTTGTTTCCGATGTTACGGATAATTTATACAGTATGTAAATCATTTACACAACAACTCATTGAAATTATTGAGTTTTAAATAACATCTGTTTGTACTTGATTTTTAATTAAATTGTTTATAAATGTGTACGTGCTTTTTTTTGTAAATTAAAGAACTAACGTTATTAAATTTTTCTTGTATTAAATTATATATATATATATATATATATATATATATATATATAAATAATACTTTATGAATCAAATATATAACTACTTTTCATCGTATAATTTCTTTTTATATTAGTTCCAGTTTATAGTAGACAATTGATTGTTCGTTTCATTAATATATATTTTTAAATAAATATTTAATATTTTAATATTGACAATAAATACAATAGATGTAAAGATATATAATATATTTTGAAACAATTTGAATATAAATATTATATGATTAAATTAATTGATATTTATTTCCTATTTTAAAATCGATTGGATTTAAAATTTTTATTTTACTTGAAGGAATATCAACTAAGATCAGATTAATAATAATATTAATTGTAAATTTTACAAAAACTAGAAATAATATTATTTAACATGCATTTATATTTTTGAATTTCAGAAAAAATTCAACATATTTATAATAAAAATATTTAGTATAATGATTTTTGATTTCTGTTATCTTACAGTTATTGATTTTATTTTATCATGCATTAATAATTGTTATTTTGTAAATAACAGCCGTCAGTTTCTAATTAATATCCGACTAGAAATATTTTATTTTCAGATCGTATTGTTTCAATTGATTAATCTATAAAAGTAATATAAAAAATAATACGTTTCCATACGAGATACAGATTGATATTTGGCACGATCGCATTATTGGATAGAATTGTAATAAATTTAATTCGGGTGTTTCTCATTCCTATGATGTCAATGAAAACTTTAGATTGAAACGCATGGAAATGAGTATGATATATTTATAGAAATGCCACAGATTTGAAATATGGTACGATGATGGGTCATTGGGTAAAATCCGACAGGAACATTTTAGCATTTTATCAGGGTGTTTCTCATTCCATTCTTACCTTTTCGTTAGAACAAGAAATAGGCACGGTATCATTTCATATAGATCTAATATTTGATACTGGATATAACTGATGATTGATAAAAATATTCATTATTTTATTTTAACTTCACTCACTATATATCAAGAATTTTATAACATAATATGTGTAATGGTTTCATATATTTTATACTTCTTAATAAATGATTTATTTTAGATTTATGACGATATGTACATTTTATTACCTTGTTGAAATGCATATACTTTTATATAAAGGCGTACTCATTTGGATACTACAATTTATTTCTGAATATATGTCGAAGAGCTAACAACTGTGATAATAAATAACTAGTTATCATACACTGTACAAAAATGATTATCTGATCTTCAATGAATTTATGAAATATGTTACAATTAGTAACATTTATTACATACAAATTGTAATATTAACAATAAGCGGCCCTTTTAGATAACTCACGTTGTTTTCATTCGCCTGCGGACACTCGTTAAGAACTCCTGCATTAGATTACATGTATTCTGAAAACGAAATAAGTACACATTTCAGTATACAAAGCGTTTAAGTGAAGAAGTGTGACGTACGGAGACTATGAAAAGCGGATATTAAGATAATTGAGTAAAATCTAATAAAGGATTAACTTTATACTTAGCAGAATGGTTGAGGATACATAAGATACATGTAATTCGATGTTTTATTTTAATTTGCTTACATAAACGAAATACATACGAATTTAAATCAATTTGTATCTTTTACCTTGATGTCGTCGTTAATATACTCGATCGGGAGGAAATTTCTTGTTTCTGTACAGTTTTCACTAATTGTCAAAAAAATTATTAATTTATTTCGTTTTATTTCATTGATTTTTCATTTGGTTCTGTATTTTATACATATATATATATATATATATATATATATATATATATATATATATATATATATTATGTGTGTGTGTGTGTGTAAATACATTAAAACTTTTCGTTTTTTAATTTAAAGAAATCGTATCTAATTAAAATCAATAATAATTGTAGCTGTAAATATCACAGTACAATTTTTGTTTTATTATAATATAATATTAATTTGATTTTCGAAACGTAGAGTAACTTTAATGTATTTTACTTTTTTATTTATGTACTTTATTATTGCATTCTTGAAACACAATATACTTTTTTTAATATTTTTACTAGTTGAGAAAAAATAGTTTATTAACTGACAATTTATTTTCAAATCAAGCTGAACGTAAAAAAATATCGATTTTATTTTATTAAAAACAATATGCTTTTTATGAATTCAATTAATTGCTGTTTCTCTACATCTCCGAAATTTGTTTCGTAATCATCAGAGGACACTCACACTCTACTTTTTATGAAGCGTGAATGTCCTCGCTTTATTTTTTTTTTTTTGCTGTGAAAAATTTCCTGGATAAAAATTTGATTTTTCATATATATATATATATATATATATATATATATATATATTGTATATATATACATACATATATATATATATATATATGTGTGTGTGTGTGTGTATGTATGTATATATGTATTAATTACTCATTACAGAATAAAATTGGAGTTTGGCCTTGGGAAGGAAAAAGGAAAGTTCTTGGAAATTATTTTATATTAAGAGTTTATTGGCTACAGCTTTTATATATATATATATATATATGTACACACACACACATATATATATATATATATATATATATATATATATATATATATATATATATATATATATATAAAACTGTATGCGTACGAATATATATGTACAGTAATAAACTGATTACTGTACAACAGAGCTTTATATTGATTACCATTGTGTAACAATATTGTATATCGTATAACAATACAGTATATTAATACCTATCAGACAATATAATGTATCGATTATCTTGTATGTTATATGATCAAATAGTTATAAAAGATTTCGTTTCGTTTGTGGTGAAGTGATAGTTTTGCTAATAGTTCATGAAACGATATTATAAAGTTTTTATATCGAATCAGTTTTGAAATATTTAATAAATTTATATTTTTAATTAAATTCTATTCTCTGTTTAATGGAAATCGATTTATTACTATATACATTAAACATTTTTCAAAGATAAATTCACAGAGGAAAATTATATATATATATGAAACGGATATTTAATTTTCTATAACCGATTCTAATTCGTTCCAGGGAAATATGATTTCTCACAAGATTTTTCATATCAAGAAATCGAATATATGTCGGCAATAAATCATTTGATGAGTTGAGAAGTAAAAAAAGAATCATTTTATGATTTATATTTAAATAATAAACGTGGAATCACAGTTGAAATAAATATGTTCTATATTAATTCTGACAGAATTATATTGATTTTTTTATTATTCTTTTCTCTTTGAAAATGATCTTATATATGAAATAAATAAAAAAAGTATATTAAGAAAAAGACTTATAGAATAATGTTACGTTCGTGAGTTGTCCAATTAATATTCGAATTAAAAATTAGATTGATGTAAAATTTATTGGAACTAAAACTAGTTAATTTTTTTTCTTACATTTACAGTTTTTGATACTGTAGATTAATTCAATTTCAGAAATTATTTTTCTTCTTTCTACAAAATATTTTCTTGATCAAAATGTCTAGTGATAATTTTGATTATTGTTTAAGCACATTTGAAATAGTGCTATCAATCTTAGAAAGCATGGATATAGAAATGTATAGATGGCTGTATTTAATTAAAATATGTAAAAGTAATACCTTAAATGACTAATAAATACTCATTGAATATACAGATTAGAAAACTAATTGGTCGGTAAATTGATGTCCGGGAATAAAAAACCGTTTGTGAAAATAATTTTTTAAATCAGAATTGGGATCATTGAGTCAATCAAATAAAGTACTACAATTACAATTTTCATTACGCTTGGATTCGGTTGTAATTTTTTAGCTTTGAATCTAAATCTACGATTGAAAAATGTTTATTTTAAAAATATAACTACTTGGTTAAAAACTACTAACAATGAATTGTTCAATATTTGTTACTTCTTTTAATTATAAACTAAAATAAGGAATGTGTTACAATATCTAAGTATTAAATAAATTTTCAATTCATTTATCACACTTATTTTAATTTTGTTGTGTACAGATGGAATTTCATCAGAATTGTGTTTTTTTTAATTAGTATATACTGGTTTTTTGATTGATCGATCATAAAATAAACAATTAAATTATATGATTATTTTAGAAAATCAATTTGTTAATCTCTATTCGACAAAATAAATGTATTCGCGTTAAATGAGCATATTTAAAAAAAAATAATTGAACTTGTACAATTATTTCAACTCTTTCTCATATATATATATATCTATATTTTATACATATGAATATAATCTATATTCATCCCTACATATATTTTTGTACGATTGTATATAACAAATATACACATGAGAATGTTTTACACTTCATACGTGGCCAGTTTCGCAATTTGAAATCTATCTGGTTTTCTATGTACATCTCTCAAAAGTTGTAGACACCAAATGTATCACCTCAACTGTATGTATCTATATTTGACGGGTGTAACTTATGGCTGGTTCCATTATTGATTTGTTTAAAAAGAGATGTAGTAAAGTAAATATGTACACACGTATATAGAGATACATACACATCCAATATGAAAATCATTTATATATTAAATGTAAGGTAACGAGATTGTATTTAAACAGATGTTTATATTTCATCAAAGAATATTTACTTAGATGAAATTAATTTGTATACAAATACTATTTCGATAGTTCATTAAAAAATCAATATTCTGTTTAAATAGATTCAAATAAATCTTCAAGTAATAAATATGAGTTTTGTGGTTATACTGAAAATTATAAATTCATATCTTGTGAAAGATTAATCGAATAGAATATGGAAATTGATAAATATTTAAAAATGTAAATAAATATGAAAAATGTAATAAATATTTATTATTAGACTCAGATCAATTTGATAGAGGAAACCATGAAAGAGATACAGACAATCATCGATCATTACAAAATTATTAATATTTATTGTGGATTTTATTGGAGAAATATTATTATGAAAGTAATTTAAAAATAATAATAACTGTCTGCAAATATAATCAACAAACAAAGCTAAATGTACTTGCTTTGGAAAAAGATCAATAAAATTCATTATTTTTTCTTACTTGAATTTTGATTATTAACAGTTGTTACTCAAATTATAATAAAAAAATATAACAAAATAATACAATTTATAAGAAAAATATCTAAAACAATATCAGTAATAACAAAGATATAATGTGATTGATCTGATGAATACATTATTGATATCAAATACATTAGTGTTTTTTTTTCTATTAGAATATAAATGAATACAAAAGACATGATTTTACCTTTGTATTATAATAGTTTGATCTATTTGATAAAATTTATTTTAATATTATATCGTGACTGACAGAATTATAATAAATTATTTATTAAAACAGATTACCTTTTTATATATATTTTTTTAAAAATACTTTTATTTATATAAAAACGAGAAACTATTAAAATTAAAAATATTTTCTAATAAAACGATCCTCAATAGTTTTTCTGATTGTAAGTTACAATATTGTACCATTACTATTATGTAACTAGTTCGAATTCGACTTATAGTCTGAAAATTTAAAAGTGTAACGATTTTTTGTTACGAAAAACGACTAATTTTTTTATAAAAAACTTTGACATATTTTTAATTAGTCATTTTATATATAAAAGAAAAAATGATTTTAGAATACTGTAATAAATAAATAATTTATAAATAATAATTTATAATTATTTTAATATACATAACGAATCTCATAAATACGAAAATAATAATTATAAAAATTTATATTTTAAAAATTCTCAAAACAATGAAATTTTTTTTATAAAATCTATTTCACATGTACTCGTATTTTAATATATAGAAACATCTATTAACAAAAATTTTAGAAATTGTAAACAGCAAAACAACGCTTTCATTTTTTAAAAATTTATAATGCGCATTTTTATAAATATTAGTTTGGTAGTAAAATAATTGCGGTCTATGACATTAAAATTCATAACAAAACATTGTTTTCCTACCGACCTAATATTAGATGTACAAATTAATTCAGTGCTTTTTTTTATAGAAAATGATTGTTTACAGAAAAATGGAATACATTTCAATCCTTACAATATCTTTATATATATATATATATATATATATATATATATATATATATATATATATATATATATATATAATAACTTTGTCAGATAAATGACGAATTCCTTGACGAAAAAAGATGACAAATTTAAGTCGATGGAGTAATAATGCATGTTTTGACCTCTTGTACTGTTTTACAAGTTTTTGTATGTTTTATGCGTCGTAACGCTAATTAAATTTACAGTATTTTTTCAACTGAAATGCTGGAAAGTATGCAATGCCTAATAAGCTTCTTTTTGTGTTCACTACTGTTTTGTGAGGTTATGCTAACTGCTTAGCCCAGATTTACAGTGTTTTTCAATGTTAAATAAATTGTTATTGGCACTTAAAAATTTAAATCGATAGGAAAATATTTTAATTTGAAACAGAGTTATGACTGATTCAGTTTAAAGATACAGGATTAATTTTTACACCTGTTTTAAGTAAATATTTTATAAGAATTTCTACTATAAACAAATTAATTTATTAAAAATATACATATATTTTAGATCATATACCTTCGGTTATTATATTATTTTTATTGGATAGAATCAAGCGTTCGTTTAATTTTTCTCTCTCTCTCTAAGTATATATATATATATATATATATATATATATATATATATATATATATATATATGTATATGTATATATTTATATCCATTTACAAAATATAATATATTAATATAAATATACATGTTTTCATTCGAAAGTTAAAATCCCAATGATAAGGGTTACGGCATTTTTATAAGAACAAGTCTCTCTTACACCTACTTTAATAGCATTAAATTCTATTTTTGAAGACATTAATCGATGAGGAAATGATTCTGAAACATGGGACAGAAGACGATTCCGAACTCCAATTCTCTCGTGAATAATTCAATTATTCCCAATAGATTTTTTTAAAAATTGTTTTAAATAATTGATAGAAATTTAACGAGCGATATGTTGATTAAGTATTATTCTCGTTTAACTATGTGTATGACACGAATGAATTTCAATTCGATAGTTTAAAATTTGTCTATGCTTTGTGAATATCTCAGAAAAAAATCCAATAGAATTTATTTAAAGTGATGTTATCTCCTTTTTTATCAAACGAAAACCTTCTTTAATTACATATTTATATCCCTATGAGTTAAATTCAAATGATTTTTTTTTCAAATGTATGCATCGTTATCTACATATGAATCAGAATAATAAAGCTGACTGCTTTCAAACTTAAATACTGGCGGTTCAAATTGAATATTATAATGCTACTTCGTTGGTACGTGTAACTGGTCTAGCAGGTTGTTGCAGACACCTGCTTAACAGATTACCACATAATGATAATGTTACAATGTGAATCGATAAAAAACATCGGTTAACCCCTTTCATTTCGAAATTAAGGGTCTATTGTGTAATGCATACTTTAAATATGAACGCTATCAAGATTATATTTCAGTACAAAATTAAGGGTGAGTTTTACGAATTGATATATACAACTGGTCACTTGAAATATTTCTTTAATAGTCATTTATATATTTATATATATATATATATATATATATATATATATATATATATATATAAATAATAATATTATACTGAGTGTAATAACACATAATTACTTCTTGTATTTCCTTAATGGACTTTTCCATTTATTTCTTTTAACTTTATTACATATTTCCCAATTGTTTACTTAGTTTGTGTATAGCATGAAAACTGATCTTTTCTAGCTAAATCATATTGTATAGTTAAAGCAATTTAAAATGTAGGGAAACGTGCAAGAGAACATGTATAGTTTAAAAATTGAATTAAATATTCGAAAATGTGTAATATGTGGAACGAAGTGATAAATATAATTTTAAGTAAATTTTCTTAATGTATATTTTATTTGTTTATTTAATTATTTATAAAAAAATATTAAGAAGTACTTGCATTTTTTTAAATTCGATAAGAGTTGTTAATTCAGTTATTATTCTTGTTAATTCTATAAAAAAAATCAATTATAAATGTACTTAAAGCAGATGTGCGTGTGTACATGTTCAATGCAAATCAGTTTAAATTATTAATGTTTGTTTAATATTATTATTAAACTATGTTTATCAGACCACAAAAATTTATTCATGAGAAACGGTCCGTGTATGAAGTGATCACCTGTCGATTTGGTGTTATTTTACATCTAGTTTATCCCTCTGTACAGTACATTTAACACAACTAGAACTAATCAGTGTTCAACTGCAACAAGCCACTATTAGCCACATTATGTACAAATTACAATCATGTACAATCGAAACAATTGAGTGCTAATGAGTATGCATCTCTATGTGTGTTTCAGGTGGATGCAAGTTTCCGGAACGATGGGAAGGTACGTGGTTCCAATCGGGAGTACGGCAACCAATCATTATAGATGGTCCACGATTGAGTAGCAAAGGCAGATGTCTTGGTGCTGAAGGCGACAAGTTCCTCGTTGTAGATGAGTAAGTATCGACTGAATGCTTGTATGCAAATAATTGTTTGAATTTACGAAAACAAGATTACATGATTCTATAAATATAATTAAAATACAATGTCATTTCATCAAGAAATCTTATTATTTTCATAATGAATGTTGACTATTCTGTTTAGGAAATATATATTCTTAAAACTTGAACCATTTAAATCATCAATTGTTTTAAAATATCGAAAAGGAAAAATATAATTAAATATCTTTTATAAAATATAGCATGTTTTGCTTTAGTTATGCAATTTTTGTGTAAATGCTGTATTCTAAACTATTCTTCTTTTATTGTCCTAACAAATCTAAAATTCAGTTTACTATGTCTTTTAATTGAATAAAAAACGAAAATCATATAAATTTTCTCTTCTAGATTGATACAAATTTTAATTACCGGTCTCAATATTTGCACCATATGGAGAATAATTTATATTTTTTATAAATTTCAACAATGTTTCGGAATATTTCAGAATTTTAACACATTTTAGAAGGAACTACTGTTGTAAAAAAGAACCAAACAGTATATCAAATCAAAGGAAAACAAAGATAAATTTATAAATGATGAACATTAAATATTAAATATAATTATCTCAGATAAATTGGTTTAATCTAGTAACAAAATATTAATGACTAAGTGTAATTTAAGATATTAGTTACAAATACATTAATAAATTATGATGATAGACTAAAATAACTATTGACTTAAATGTAGAGGTACTCCTGTCTATTTGTAAAATAGAAAGGAATTTGAATATTATTTAACAGTGAATACATAGAAGTTATCTTCAGTTTATTAAATATAAAATAAAAGATCCTATCTATACAATTTTTATTTGAAATAAATTTATTAATTTTTATATAAAAAAAACAGTCTGAAAAAAAATGAGGACGACTTTTTAAATATTAATTTTTGCAGAATAGTAAAAATGAAGTTAATGAGTATTATTTAATCAATATTCTATCTATTGAAAATAAAACCTATGCGAGGTACGTTTTTGATATAAATCTTTCATTTCAGTTGTTCATTATTGTGGGAGCTTTCTATTTTATCTATATAATTTTTATTTGAGATAAACTTATTAATTTTTACATAAAAAACCAACCTGGAAAAAATGAGGATGACTTTTTAAATATCAGTTTTTGCAGAATAGTAAAAATGAACTTAATGAATATTTTGTATTATTTAATCAATATTCTATCTATTGAAAATAAAACCTATGCGAGGTACGTTTTTGATATAAATCTTTCATTTCAGTTGTTCATTATTGTGGGAGCTTTTTATTTTATCTAAAGATAAATTTCTCTTTTATGTTCAACCTTGGTAGGTTTCAAATAGATGTGAAAGCATAGAATTATTATTAATTTTTTTAATTAAATATATATATATATGTATATATATATATATATATATATATATATATATATATATATATATATATATATATATGTAATTCAAACAATGATAAAAATTCATTTAAATTTTATAAATATTCAAGAGCATATAATTTGAAATACTAACATGCTTTTAACGCACAACTAATCAATCAAACAAATCTGAACACATAATCTTTTTTTAATCATCTGTATCTGATCTGAAATCTCGTATAATAATAAAATATGTTTTGTAATAAATCAACATTCATGCATACCAAAAAAAGTTCTGTGAGACTAGCGAAAATTAAATTACGGTACTTTATTTTTAGAATTTTTGTAATATTCCTTTTAAAATCATTTTCATCTTGAAACAAATTTATTGAACATTACAAACACTCAATTAAGCTGAAGTATTTACCATAAATAATATCATAGTGTTTGTTAAATTGGCCGAGGGTATTTATAGAAAAAATGTACATTTAATCAAGTTAAATTTTTGAATGAAGTGTTGATATTAGGTTGGTAGGAAAATAATTGCGGTTTTTGTTTTCTGAATTCTAAAGATTTTTTTTCAATGAAAATGTCACTTCATATTGTTCATATTAATATCACTTTAAAGAGTATTTTTCGGTCTGTATTTTGGTAACATCGATTTTGGTTTTATTATTAATTTTTCTTCAAATTGGACTACTGAATCAAAGATGGAAAAGATACAAATAAGAACAATTTTTTCTGCTATGAATTCAAAATGAGTGGAAAACAGCAGAAACGGCTCATAAACTAAACAATGCTTTTGATGTAGGTATTGTTAAGGAATGTACGGTGTAATGGTGGTTCCAAAAGTTTCATTCTGAGAATGAGAGCCTTGAAGATGAAGAAAGTCGAGAATGTCCTTCTTCAGAACTTGTAATTAATTGGAAAAAATGTGTCGATTATAACGGTGCTTACTTTCGATTAATAAAGTTAATTATTAGCTGAGAAAAAATGTATATGAATTTGAAATCCATAAACAGCAATTATTTTTCTACCAGCCTAATACAAACACAGTTATGAATAAAATTTGAGAATTATAAATATAATTAGAAATTATCTTCAATTGATTGATTTTATGAGTCTTTTTTTATTTTTTTTTGGGTCATTTATTTCTTCATATTTTCATATAACAGTGCAATCATTATTGTCTTGGATGTATCATATAACTAAATTTATTAAACGAATTTGTCGACAAATGCAAATAAAGAGAATAAACGGACGGAATTTGTCTTTAGATTGTTGAAAAACATCTGTGGTAGGCAGTTATTCGTTCAGATTGTTTGATTAGATGCTTATTTATATAGCAGAATATAAGTGAATGTGTTTCATGGCAGTTTCACTTCCCCTATTTAGTTTGATGTTGTGCGTGTAGATATATATATATATATATATATATATATATATATATATATATATATATATATATATATATATATTGAGAAAAACATATAATTATATCAACATGCACACACGTCTAAATAAGTATGAAGTATGAATTTATAAACACGTGTAAGTTTCTATGTGTTTTTCGAAGAATAAATGAAAAAAATATTCGAAATATGTATATAAAAATAATAATAATAAATCAATACGTTAACGATAACGCAAATGGCTCGTTATTTGATTTCACAAATTACTCATGAATGCCAATATGAAATCACTGATTGCGCATAAAAAATTATTCATATTTTGAAAATTAATATGGGACGATAAAATAAATTGCGTTAAGTAATCAGGCCAAGTTGAAAACCGAAAAGCAATTAAAGCTCGATAGTCCAAACACGCTCAGAAACCTCCACTCATATTGAAGCACTTCTAATTATTTTCCACGACGGTGCAATGAACGAACGAACATTAAATTGACTTGAGATTTTCGAACTGATTGTTGATCTTATCAATAATAACTTAATTATGTCTTAAATAAGTGAATAGCATCGGCGTTCGACTCGTTCGTATACAATTATGCATTGTGTTACGTTCGTTCGAACATACGTACCGGTGTATGAAAATGAGGTTATGACAAAATTTGCACTATTATAACCGATTTGTGCGAATGTATACAATTCATTAAAGTGTAATGACGTTCGGGAGACGCTTATTATGTGTATATTTAATCCAGATGTACTATAATTTCATTTTACTGTGGAACGTTTATTGATATTACTAGTATGTATGCAGATTCATGTACAAAATTTAAACTTTTGATCTATATATGAAGAACTCAACTGTGGAATTATTTTACATATACATTAATATATATATATATATATATATATATATATATATATATATATATATATATGCACAGATGCATGCTTGTTTTGATATAATTATAATTGTACATGGCTGGAGGTTAACTATAACTACTAAGTCATATCTGACTAGTTCATAGATAAATTTCATCGCCATATTTATAAAAAAACAGATCGAGAAATAACATATATTAATGTTTAGTTATTACTTAATAATTGTTTCTTTGTTTACATTTCATTATGTCTGGATTTTCTTATCATTTATGATTTTAGTTTTTAATTTATCTTCATTTAAATTCCAAGAAAGATAAATTAGGTGTACAAATGAATACGGTGCCTTTTTTATATAAAATTAATGTTTATAAAAAAATTGAATACATTTCAATCCAGAAAATATCCTCCTTTTTTATATAACTTCGCTTCATTTGTCGAGTAACCGACGAATTCCTGTCCAAAAAAAGATGGTGGGTTTGAGTCAACGAAGTTGTTATTATGTTTTCGGATCTATTTCATCGTTTTAGCATTTTTTGAATGTTTTATGCATTACAATATCTTCTTACAAACTGAACATATTCACACAGCTTGGATAGGATTTTTTTCCACTGAAATGCGAAAAGTATGCAATGCCTAATATACTGCTTTTCGGACGCCATAGTGTTTACTGCCATTTTGTGAGATTGTGCTAATTGCTTGGCAGAGATATATAGTGTTTTTAAATGTTAAGATTGGGAGTTCGAAATCATTAAGCGACGAGAAATATTTTAATTTAAAACCGAGTTATGATTGATTTAATTTAAAGGTACATAATTAATTTTAACAATATATTTTTATTAATTATTTAATCTCTGAATCAATTTTATTTCATTGCTTTGATTGCTTTGAAGATTTTTTAAATAAACTCATTTAAGATATAATAATAATGTGTAATAAAAAAAGATTTTATTTATAACTAAAATTATATTCGAATAAATAATAATATGATACAAATTTAATATTTGTGATAATTACCAGTATTTTTAGTTCGGTTTATTTTAAAATTTGAAAATCATAATCATTATTAAAATTATTTAATAATATATTTAACGATATATGAATAAATAATAAGTTATATTTAATAATTTGCTAAAATTAAGAAAATCATCATGCATAAATTATCATAAACAAATGTGTTTTTAATATAAACTTTCAATAATATGAAAGAATACACGAGAAAATTAAAAGTTCTAATATTGTAATTTTAAAAAAGTATAATTAATTTTAGTTTCAAGAATTATCAGATATATTTTGAATTATATGAATTTTTATAACGTTCTAAGTTTATTGAAAAAATTAATATTTTTTAAGAACAACATTTTTTTTGTATAAAGGATTGTAATTTTTATATTGATTTTAATATAATTTAATTAATTTAATTGTGTATTTTTATTAGAATTCGACTTAATAGAACTTTATATATTAATTAGAAACTGTTTTAGAATCATAAATATTGAAATTGTAATGCAATTAAACTAAATATAAATAAATAGTTGTTTTGAGAAAAAAATATATTTAAATAATGTTTTAGATGTTACAAACATGAAAACGAGTAATAGTTGGAACACAGAGCTGAAGAACGAGATCACGTATTTCTAGTGAAAGCCATGCTAGACAATAGTAAACTAGTTCGTGATTAAAATTTTGTATTTTAATCCCTGATCATTTATCATACTAAAGTTTGCATTAAAATTTATATCTCTGTTTCTGTAAAATATTCTGTATTACAATTATTTTTTGCTTAGTTTAAGAATGTTTAAAAATGTTTTAAAAATCGTATAGCACCACATTTTTATTACTTGTATTTCAAAAGAAAAATATATAAAAGATTTTATGAAAAAGATAATAGCATATAAGTGCAGGTTTTCAGTCTATTCCAAGTTTTAATGTTTCCATTAAATGTTTCTGATTTTGTACATTAAACTTTTCTAGTTTTCTAATTTATAAACTTTTCTATAAATGAAATTCAATTATTAGTTTCTATTTTATTTAAAAATTTACTATATAATAAAAAAAGAAAATTTTAAATTTAAAAATTATAAGAAATAATTATATATACAAATTTACAAAATACACAACAATACTTTTAATAAATTTTTAATAAATACAAAGTATTTAATAAATTAATTTTATATTAAGTAGGAAAGAACGGTTTTATTTCTTACTTTGTATTAATAACTTTCATTGAAATGCAATAAATTTATTTAAATATATTTACATATATATATATATATATATATATATATATATATATATATATATAAATCCCCAGTATCAAATAACTAGTAATACAATGTGACCGTTTTAACATTAGAATTCAACACGAGCTTAAAATAATATTTTATAGCTCAATGATATATTACAAAAACTTTTATGAATAGTTTACAAAAATAGGACGCTTTAAAATTTCACACAAATAGGTCATGTTTTAAAATTCAAATTTCACATATAACTAAATAAAATATCTTCCTTTTGATCAGAATAAGTAATTTGTTTTAAGACAAAGTAAGTTATATTAAAAAAAGTTATCAATTTTATTTGCATACATTTCGTATTAATTTTTATATTTTTTTTCAACTATTAAATACTAAAATCTGAACTTTTTTTAAAAATATTTTTTTATAGTGATACAAAAAACAATTTAAGAAAAAATGTGTTTTATAAATGTCCCAAGAAACAGTTTAAAAAATAATAGTAATTGAAACATATCCCTGCGTATGATTTCTGTTTCTAGTTAATTAGTATGCATTGCACAGATACATATTTCTCTCTTTTTTTGAAAAAAGTTTTTTTCTGTTTGAAAAGTGAATATAGTTTTATTTTCAAGTTAGATATTAAGTCTAAGATTTTAATTAACTTAAATATTTTAAATTATAATACACAATTAGTAACATTTTAATTAAATGTAAATATGTTATTAATTTTTTGGTTATGTTTTGTTGTGTAATAATTATGTATTTAATTAACATTTTTAAATGACAAAAAAATTATACGTACACCCACACATATACCGTCAATGATATTTCAATATAAATTAAATTAATTAATTATAAATGAGAATATGCAACCAAATTTCCATTAATGTATATATATTAGCTGAAAAAATTAATTCGGTACCTTTACATTGGGTAAATCATAATTCTGTTTTGAATTAAAATATTATCTTGTTGTTTTAGAGTTTTGAAGTTTCAGCCACAACATTTTAAAAAAAATTATATATCTTTTCCATGCAATTAGTGTAACCTCACAAAACAGTAGTGAACATGATGGCGATTGAAATGCAGTATATTAGACATTGTATACTTTTCCAGTTGAAAAGAATACTGTTGAAGCTGTGGAACATGTTCAGTTTGGGATAATGGTGTTGTAATGCATAAAACATGAAAAAAATGCTAAAACAGTGGAATAGATCCGAAACATATTGGCGAATCCATTGACTCAAATCCGTCACCTTTTTTTCAGCAAGGGATTCGTCAGTTACTCAAAAGATAGAGCAAAATTATATAAAATAATAGGGGATATTTTGAGGATTGAAATGTATTCCATTTTTCAGTAAACAATCATTTTCTATAAAAAAGGCACCGAATTAATTTGTGCACCTAATATAACTATTTGTACAAATTTATTATCAGTCATATTTACAGAAATCAAAGTTATAAATCAGTCACATTCCCAGTTATAGTAATACTTACAGAAATCAAATTGTAAAGTAAAAATATTTAAAGAAATTATAAAAGATTTTATTAATGGCTTTATATAATGTATTTTTCATATCTTTATGTTAAAATTGTTTCGAATTAGAGACACATTTAAAAAGGTCTAATATTATGAGACACAAATTACTGAACTGTATCTTTTTAAAAATGTAAAATATTAGTCTTACCATTTTTAGAATCGAGAGAAAGAGTAAGTTGTTTCAATTAGTATGCTTGTTAAGCATTTTTTAAAACACGAGTAAATAAAAAAAGTATATATATATATGTATAATGATCTGTTTTCAACTAAATTACTAGAAAAGAATTATTTAGTAATAAAAATCAAGTTTATTAATTTTTAATGTGAGGTTTTTTGGTTGAAGATATAATGACGAAAATATGAATAAACTTCACATGCATACAAATATATATATATATATATATATATATATATATATATATATAATTAATAATTAATTAACATAAATTGCATCTAACATGTGTTTTAAGTATAACTCCTGAAGTAATTATTATTATATTAAGCTACATATAAAATTTCCGCTTTTACTGTACGTTGAAAACAATGTATGTCGTTTCAGACATTACACTAATAGGATTTTTTATTGCACGTGAAATAACAATATCTATGAAAAATTATAAGGTCCTTTTATATGGTATAATTATGCATATCAAGAAGAAAGCATATACCATATTTATGTATTGCAAAGTTGTAATTTAAGCAAACCAGATTGATAGGGAACTTTATTATAGTTTTATGTGAGTGAAAAGTCGTAAATCAAACAAAACACTGCAATTATAAACTCGTTTTAATCTTTCATAGAAAAATTTTGTAAGTGAAATATAAAATATCTTTTGTCATTATTAAGCAGGTTTCGACAATTAAAAACGAAATAATTTTGTATATATTATGATGATAGGTTTTTTTTATAAAATTCTCGGTTGATTAATTAATATTTTTTTTCTTAAATTATGTAATAAGATCGTGAAGCTGGTTTTAATTATTACCTTTTGAATAGTATTTTTACAATCTCAATTATTTTTCTAATTAGCATATATAATAATCAACGAAATTAGTTCGAGTTGAAAATCGTTTAATTAAAAATCTGTTTTATTTCTCTATATAATTAAAACGTTTTCAGTCCTTTTATATAATATTGCCTATAGAAAATTTAATGTGAAAATTATTATTACTATAAATATATTTAATTAATTATTAGTAATTAGGTGTTTAGTTACCAAGTAAATAATTTTAACAAATAAGAAAAAAATCAAGTTTAAAACTGATATAAAGCATTTATATCATCTTTTATTAAAAAAAATTTGGAAATAACATTTATTTTTTTAGATGTTAATACTAATCTATGGAACTGTAAAATTTTGTATCATTTTCATAAACGATTATTAAAATACTTTATGAATAATTTATTATCTTTTACTTTCAATTAGTAACAAAATATAAACATGAAATAATTCAAATATAGTTTAGATATTTTTTTTTATTTGGTATTAGATTTGGTTAATGAATTTATGTGTTCCAAAGATGTTAAGGATTACAAGTACTTATTAAAAAATAATTTTAAATTTTGAATATAGTTTAATGTATTACAAATAAAACCTAAAAGAGAACAATATTTTTAATGCCGATAAATTATTAATTTAAAATTGTTTTCATACACTATTTTTATATTTAACAGATAACACAATAGTAGTTATCTCAAAGAAACAAAAAAAAATATTTTTTAAAAAGTTACTTTCTATTATTTTTGTAAAATATAAAAAAGATTACTGTATACAAAGTATTCTTTTTAGCTGCAAGTGTGTAGAAGTTTACACATATTACAATATTTTTTATTCGGGTTAATGTCTAAAAATTGATTTTATTTAATGAAAATTTTAATTGTACGATATTCAATTTACAAACGTCTGTAAATGTCATTTAAAAGCAATTAAATTATTCACATGTTAACTAGTTTATACTATGAATTATGTACTGTCGACAAACTGACAATATAAATATTTATAAGATAATTGAGATGTACTTATATATATATATATATATATATATATATATATATATATATATATATATATATATATAAACAAATCCTGTTAATAATTAAAGGTGTGTGAGTAATATACCAATAACCTATAAAATGTAAATTATGTAAAAAAAATTGTTTCCAAATTTAATTAAGTGAAAAGTATCGGTATTCAGCAAAAAATGTCTGGTATAGAGCCTTTTATTTTTTTACAACGTATTTTGTTTATTATAGGAAGACGTGAAAATATGTATATGTATATGTGTATATATATATATATATATATATGAATAAATATACAGATGTACAACATTTTATATACATAAATTTTTGTTATGGAAACGTGGAAATATTTTTATGTCATTTTCAAGTATAAAATATTTACAGTCAGACAATTCTCTTCACTTGTATTGTTATAAAATATCTAATACATAAATTATTTTTTAATGGAATAGAAATTTAAATTTTGTAACGATTTCGATATTTTATATATATATATATATATATATATATATATCAATCATTTCGAGAATCAATAATGTTTAAAAATTTCAAAACGTTATCCATATTTAATGTAAGTGTTTTATGAATAAATACTAGAATATATTAGTGTTATTTTTTAGATTCGAAAAACTCGGCGTGCCACACTTTTTATATGTTCATCGAGTGATCTTTTCCCCGACATAAATCACCCTCCTGGGCACATTTATAGTGACTAGATCACGTACCACTTCGATGTAGTTACTGTCTTTGACATCGAACGTTGACATAAAGCACCTATTTCTCATATTTGCCCACAATTTGATTCAAAAATGCTTCACGAATATGTCGAACGCGCACTGACAAATAGAGACATTCTGTGCACAACGTCGATTATTGACATCGGATGCGAAGTTCGAATCAGAAACATTAACATTTTGTACGTTTTCACGTCGAGTATTATTTTATGAGATTTTCAATTGATTTTTATTTATTGGCTTTACTGTATTTGCTTTCATCAATGTAATTCATTAATGCATCGGAACGAGTTGAAACAAAATTCAGATAATCTAAAATGTATTGTTTTGAAGCTAAGCAGATTATTGTGACAGGCGGATATTTCAAAAAATATATTATATATACAAACATTAATCTATCTATCTATCTATCATATGTATATATATATATATATATATATATATATATATATATATATATATATATATATATATATATATATATATATATATTGTGATGTAAAAAGAGATTATAAATAGAAAGACATTTTTGAAAGAGGATTTTTATTACATTTCTGTTTTCTGTCGGAATAAACCTTAGTTATGTTTAGATGTACTCAAAATACTACTAGAAAATTTACAAATTTTATGTATTTTCTAACATCAGATTATAAATATTATTCTATTGTTATCAGTTAAATAGTTAATTTCGATCTATTTGAATAATTTTATTCTTTTTCCGTAAAAGCATAAATTTGAAAAATAAAAATGAAAATATCTTCAGAAAAAGAAAGCGAAATTAATTATTTTTTACACAATTGCTATAATTAGAAATATAGATTATTGTGATGAATGTTGGAATTAACTGTATACTAGTCTAACAAATATGGAGAAGATATAAAATCCGGTTATGTAATTGAAAAAATTTTTAAGAAAGTCTTCTTTCAGAATTTTTATCTACTTTTTCCGTAAAGATGATTTTTTCAACAAGAATAATTGTATTTCTGACCACATTAATTATATTAGATCATCTCATAAGTAATGCAGTATTTTTATATAGATGAAAATGAATGATGCAACATATTGCAATTATTGCACCAACGTCTATATTGTGTGAATTTCCATTTTAATTCTTTCGGTTTGACTCTTGCCATACATTTCTCTATCAATGCAACAATTGTTAATTACACTGGGACTTCTTCCTATCTTTCGCGCTATTTGTCGGTTTCATTATCTTTATATTTTTAACGCTTTAATTTTTCCTATTTTTGTCATATTTAATATTTTTCTCACACCCATTTTGAAGTAGGAAAATCTAAACAATTATAAAATAAAATCAAATGTCTTCTCTGTTTAGAATTTCAATTATGACTTTCAATTATTATCTTGTAACTCCTTCCTCACATCCTGTAACTCTATCATCCCATCCCGAAACTCTCACCTCTCGATCTGTATCTCTCTTCCCCATCCTGCATCTCCATCTTCCCATTCTGTATTTCTCTTTTCCCATCCTGTAAATCCCGGATAGTAATACTAAATATAAAACAAAATTTGCATGTGGATAAACAGTACCGACTAATACTGTTAGCACGGTCCCCATTCCTATGCACTTAACTTCCGTCACACAATTTTGTTTCACAACAATTCGACTCGTGCCCACTGTGTCTAAAGAAGTTTAACTTCAAAAATATTTTTAGTGCATATTTTATACTATACTCACTTTGTATCTTGAATAATATATGAAAAATACCCTTTATGGAATCGTTAAAGAAATAATTTCTGTATTCTGTGTTCAGGATGAGTTATTGAAATTTAATAATTATATTATGTTTATATTCATATATTACTATCTCAGTTTTTATGAGAACATTGTAGAAGTAATAAAAGATTCGTTTTATATTTATTAATCAATGTTTTTCATCCAAAAATAATATCTATTTTCCAAAATACTCTCCTTGAATCTTTTCGTATATTTCTTAATATTTTTATAACTTCATACTTTTCTAACTAAAATTAATATTTATTTTGTCTACAATGTTGCTATACAAGAAACATTCTAATGATTTTTACTTTATATAAAATAATAATATCCTATTTAAACACTAAATGAATGAAAATCCATTCATTAATTATGTATTATGAATATGTGCTGTTTATATTTTTTTAAATAAAAATTAAAACTTATAATTTCATAGAAATCACAAGCCTGCATTTCCTGGACTCTGAACGTGTTCTATCTATCGATTTTATGATAAAACAATGAACCGTTACCGTAGTTTATTATTCGGTGCTTCTTCAAAGTCGAGTAAATCCAGCTTTTCGTTCAAAATAACAAGATCGGTGATCTATAAAGGTGTAAAGTTGAATATGCTGGAAAATAAATATCAGTTTTGACTAAACATTTTTATAAACACTTTTTTGAATGAAATTTCTGTTTATATTAAACTATTTTTGTATTCATGCAATTATTTTTGAATATATACACTCATTTATAGACTTCTTAAGTATTTGTTTGTAACTGTATGTTAAAATCGCAAACGTTGATATAAACTAAACATTGCAGTGTATATTCAATACGTTAAGAAATATAATTAAATACTGACAGAAAAGTTTGAAATATTTGCAGTAAAGTGTTTATAATTTTATATTTTCTTTCAAATAAAATTATTAGTTTATTTTATAATAGTAATTGATTTCATTCAGTCAATATTGCAATTTAACTTTTACTTCTGATATTTTAATTATTATTTTGTTAACAACTACACATTACTTACATTTAATTCTGTATTTTCGATAAAAGCATAGACATGGAAATATATTATAGATAATAAATAAAGAAATGTTACTAAAACTGTAAAGATTAATAAATGTTTTTTTGTCATATTCAGTAACTAATATGACATTTTACTGACACTGCATAATTAATAACAATTCTATCAGAATATTGATCCGGGCACATGATATTATATTTTCAAGATCTCATTTCATATTCAATCAATAGCACAATATATTTCTTGCTCGAATGCTCTCGTGTGATCAGTAATATTACTGGCGATAATTTATGTATATCGTAGAGTAACTTTTATCGTTGATTCAAATTTTAGTACACGGAAGTTAGTCATTGACTCTTGTTACAAATCACGTAAATATGTTAAAAGATGATCGTATCGCAAACTACTTAATACAAATAATGTGTTGGAAAATACAAAATTTCGACCTATCAGAAAAAATATATAGTTAAAAAATATAGTTTAGCTGTGATTTTTTTAAGATATTTTCATCATTTTCACTCATTAACATTTGATTTATGAAAGTAAATAAATTTCATTTCAATTTAAGATTTCATAAAATGTCTGTTTTGAATAAATGATTTAACCATATAAAATTATTTTATAAAGAAGATGATACATTAACATTATGTAATAGAATCGTCATATTCATGAGAACCACTTTTATTATCATTCATATTTTTTTCTCTTTGATTATTTTACAGAATATTGAAAAATTGCAAATGATCATCTTAGAGAATAAAAGAATCGTAGACAAAATAATGTTGATATTCATTTTTATATTAATTATTTTCCGTAATTTGTTGAAAAAAATATTTTTTACAAATAAAAAATTTTTCCAATAATAGATTGTATTATTATTTTCAAGCATTAATTACTATCGTTTAGATTTATTTACTTTTTTTCTTCACATATTTGTTTAATGTAATTATAATTTATTAACTCATTTATTCAGTCAGTATTAGTCGGTATATTACAATTAATTATATTTAATAACTACGTTTTTCTTTCAAATTAATATGCTTTTTATTTAAAGTGTAATAATTTTAATATGTTGATATACAAAATAATAAACTTATGTAGAAAATTAATAATGAAAGCTGTTGGAATGTGTAGTAGATAAAACCGTATAAATTAAAAAAAATAATTATAATTTCTAAGAAAACGTTTTTCTTCCCAATTAATATGTAGTTTATTTAAAGTGTAATAATTTTAATATGTTTATATACAAAATAATAAATTTAGGCAGAAAATTAATAATGAAAGCTGTTGGAATGTGTAGTAGATAAAATCGAATAAATTAAAAAAAATAATTATAATTTCTCAGAAAATAAAAAAAAAATAATTATAATTTCTAAGAAAATAATAATTATTGCTTTATTCAATCCGTATTTAAAATAAGAACTGAATAATTTTATGATCTTTAAAGACGCTATTAAATAATTTGTTTTTTTAAATTAAAAAAAATTACTTACAAATTAGAAATAATTACTATTATATATATATATATATATATATATATATATATATATATATAATATATATATATATATATATATATATATATATATATATGTAATTAATAATAAGACTCTCACAATTTTTCATTAAATTAATATTTAAATATATTATTTCTATATTTGTTACTGTCAAGTTAATTATTTACTTAAAACTAGTATTTATAATGATAATTAAATAAAAAAAATCATGTTTATACATGCTTACACTATGAAATAAATACATAAACTTTATAAATAGAAATTGTAATTGCTCAAGTCAAATACAATTCATCTTCGGATAACATTCGTCGAAAAGTTTTCGAAGCATTTACAGTAACAATACATTGTTCGTTATATACACCACCTCTTTATTTGCAGATCATTAGAAGCTAACAAGAAGTAACCCGTTGCTTACAAATCAGTTCTTTTAGGTGCATGAAGAATGCTGATTCATCTATCTTTAACTTTGTACAAATAACAATTTTTTAATGTATTATTATGAAATAATAATTCAATGAACAGGATGAACACAAATAGAAACTTTGTATAACTTTTGAGTTTAATTAAATTTTAATCAGTTTTTGAATACAGTTCTCGGCTCTTTTTTAAAATTGGATTTCAACTTATTTTAAATTTATATATGTATATATATATATATATATATATATATATATATATACATATATTTTCGTACATGAGTTGTACAATTCTTGTACACTTATATTGCTACTGAATTCATTATAGGATGTGTAAATGTCTAATGTTTTATTCACATATTTTATAAAATGAAATATGTAATATAACATGTAAGTTCTTATATATATATATATATATATATATATATATATATATATATATATATATATATATATATATATATATATATATATAATGTAATCTGATAAAGAATGATTGTTAATAGAAATAGATGAAGAGTTCAAGGCAATACATTTATTTAGTAGTGGATCAATAATTACAATAATATATATATATATTTATATATATATATATATATATATATATATATATATATATATATATATATATATATATATATATATATATATATTTACGTATATATATATATATATATATATATATATATATATATATATAAGGGATATATGTTAGTAGAAGTTAATAAATTTGCATATATATTAACTGCTTTTGTTCGTATATGAAAGTAACAACGATAATGTTTTTTCATAACTGATTATTTTAATATTATTTTTAAATTTAAATAATATTCTTAAATAGGCAATCAAAATATAATTCCAATATTGAAAATAAGTAAATATATGTCATCTAACTGATTCAATATACTTTGAATATAATTGGAGATAATTTATTATTAATAAATTTAAAATTTCAATAATATAGTTGAATATATATATATATATATATATATATATATATATATATATATATGTATGTATGTATTTATATATATATGTATGTATGTATTTATATATATATATATATATATAGATGTATATGTGTATATATATTTTTTTATATATATATACATATATATATATATATATATATATATTTGTGATAACTCTCATACATTTAGATTTATTAATTGTAAATTTTGTTGAAATATGAGAATGTAAAATTTTCTTATAAGGATTTAAATGGAAATTTGAAACTGACTATATAAATCTAATGATGTAACGATTTAGTTCTAATACACAGTTTTATGATATTATGTTTTAATTATCGTTATTTCTATAAAAAAAGGACAATTATTTTAATATCTATTAGTATTACCTAACTATTAACATTTTGTAGATGATTTAAATTATTTATATAAAAAATCGTATTTGAAAAGTACATAAATGTAAATAAAAAATATTACTTTTAAACTGTTTAATTTACTATTAATTATAGGATGTTGTTTTCCTGATTTAGAAACAGAATAAATAAATTATTTATTCTACATGTGGGGTATTTTCTATTCGTTGTATAGTTTTGTAAATGATACATTATTATGTTTGAAAAAATAATATTTTAATTTTAAAAACATTTATATTGTAAAAGTATGAACTATGATAGAGCTTGTTTTTTTAGAATGGTTTTTATCATATTAATAATAGTAATATATATATATATATAAGATACTGGTGTTTTTTAATAGAATTTTATTGGTAGTAACAATATTTCAACAATTTTTTTCAATCGTATCTCAATGTACAATACACTTCTGTAAATGTTACTAAATTCACTTTTACGAATGAATTCTTTCTTTCCCACAATACACAGAAAATATTCTTGATCAAAAGTGTTCAATTAATTATTATTAATCAAAAAAAAAATGTGTGTAAGTAACAATAAAAAAAAATTATTTGTGAAAATATATTTTATTAATTTAGTATCGAGATGATTTTATTCTATTTGCTTTTTCATGCAATAAGAATAATATGTCTTGACATTACTCTAAAAATTGAGCAGAGATTGATGATTACACTAATGTATTACTTCTGAAATTTTTATTATTAAAATAGTTAGTGAAACACCGTAAATAAAGCAATATTATTCAATTTGTTTCTAAGGTTTTGTGAAATAATTTGCATATCTAAACAGAAAAAAGAAAAAAACAAAAATATAATAAATAAAATGCTATTATTTAAGTAGCATGTAAAGAACTATTTCTTGTTAATCTAATTTTGTTTATATCAATTTTTTCATATATTTGAAGTTTTGTATTTAAACGGAATTTCACTAATTATTTTTCATAACCAAACAAAAATATTAAATGAATACATGAATTAAAAAACAGCCTTTAATTACTATTTAATGGTTAAAACATCCTGATGTTAATCATTCGTTTTTATTTTGACTATTTTTACTACATTTTTCAGTATTTTAAACGTGTTTGAGCAGAGAAAATTTATAAATAATAATGTTTTTAAAAATTCTAATATATATATATATATATATATATATGGTATTGAGTCTTTTATAAATAAATTGATATTTCAAACTATTGAATAATTTGAACTTGTCAAGTAGTTGAAGAAACTGATTTTCACATTAAAATTTACTTTGATTAAAAATCTAATGTTTTGAAAATGTTATAGAATTGTCAGAGTATTCAATATAAAAACTATTTAATATTTTTTGAAATGATAAACATATCACTTTTATGTGGGTAAAAATATTTTATCGAAAAAATACTTTCATCTTGATAATTTTCAACGAATTTAATTATAAAAATTTCATCTGTGCTTCAAATTATTTTTAAAGTTTGCCTCGAGTATAAACGTCTAGTTGAGTAAGTAGACAAAATAAGTTACAATACAAATATAACTGTTACATACAATTTCCATTAAGTTCGAAATACAGTTATGTACCTTTCATAGCAAACACAAAATTTTTTTAATGTTAGTCTTTATGATTTCACTACTTTAGTTATACTTTCGTGTCTATGTATTTTGTCTGACAAATTCCATTTTGTTTGATTTCTGGATTATTTTTCCATATATGTTTAAATCTTATTTTTATGATCTGCGATATATTTTTTTAATAATTTAAAAAGTTACACTTCAAAATGATGAATTCATTGCAACCAAGATTTAATTATATTTTTTATAGTAGTTGGTAAAATATTAATGCTTAATAAAGTAAAAACTCGTTTGAAATTTTTATACTTTTATCTCATTTTGTTATTCTGTGCACCGAGTTCAGAATGTTTTAATACTAATTTTCTCTGTAAAAATAAGATGTGAACTGTAAAATATACGACTAGAATTGTCTTTTTTTTTAAAAAGATTAAACCGATTTTTTTTCGAAATGAATATTAAAATAGTGTATTTATGTAAGAAACCAGACACATCTTTTTCTCTAGACGAATATCCAGATATTATTAAATCTAATGAATTAATATTTTTAGAAAATATTATTATTAAAACTTGTTTATCATAATTTCTTTATATCACTTTTTTATAAAAAAATAAACAAATTAAGTGTTTTTAAAAAATATTATTTAAACATTAAAATGTCAATATAATATTATTTAACACTTGTTTTAACATAATATTATACCTGTATACCATTTATCATAAACAATATGAATTTATTCAAACAATCTGGTCTTTATATCTCATTAAAGTTGTTTTTGATATGATTTATCATAATTCATTTTAACAATGTAGTGTAGACAGTCAGGTAAAACTAACATAGAAACTATACTAGATAACTGTTATTTTCTTATCTCGAAACTTTCAGTTTATTTAAAACTAACTTTTATAAAAATCTTGAAAGCATATTTTTATACTTATATAAATATTCCGTTGTCTTTATTGATTGACGATAAGTTATGTTTGAAAATGTTGAATGAATATTCGATGTTACTTCGAACCGAAACTTTTTAAACTTTTTTCCCTGTTGTATATGAAACGTAACAAAAAAAAACTCGATAAATAAATAAACTAAATAAATATTTTAATAACTTTTTGTGATCATTAAAGACATATTATTTGTCAGTTGCTGACAAATAATGTCATACGAAATACTTCAGAAACACATAGTGTAGACTTTCAATGTTGATATTAATAATAATTCCATTTATTTTCTTTTTTACACGACATGTATTTAATATATTTCCAATAATTTTTAACAGAACATAGATCACTATTTAATGTTATTTATATTAATATACTTTTCGTACGTATAGTTGTGTAATATTCTTGAAGAGATTTCGTTTCTTTTTTCGTTTTTTTTTCTCATGTACTTTACAAAAATCCCTAATATTTTGTTCTTATCCGCAGATTTAGAGAAAAAATGAAAATATCGTATGAAATACTAGATGTAACGATGAAATTTCTATGCGTCATTGTGACCTGGCGCCTGATATTTGCCGAAATAATATATATATATATATATATATATATATATATATATATATATATATATATATATATATATATATATATATAAGAGAGAGAAAGAGTATAAATTTTACTACTTTTAGCCTGATTCATATAGTCATGAATCGTTATTGTGTGTACTACTTTCTATATTTCAAGTATAATTTTTTTTATTACAAGTTTCTTATTAGTTCACGTGTGTATATTTTATGTTAATTTTCATTATATGTTACTGAATGTTACATATATATATATATATTTGTTATATAAGAAAAAGAATAGAAAATAATTTATACAAAATTTTTAATATTTGTTCATAATAAACATTATTTTATTTTTTATTTATAAAGAATACATTTATTAAATCTTAGTTAAATAATAAAAAATTTTTGAATAAATTTTGAAATATTAGGTCGGTAGAAAAATAATTACAGTTTATGACTTTCAAATTCATATACATTACCGCAATTATTTTCTTACCGTAGTGAAAATTGTCAAAATAGAAACGAATGATTAACATCAGGATGTTTTAACCATTAAATAATAATTAAAGGCTGTTTGTTAATTCATGCATTCATTTAATATTTTTGTTTTGTTATGAAAAATAATGAAATATAAAATTTCAAATATTTGATAAATTTGCTATAAACAAAACTGGATTAACTACCAATAGTTCTTTACATAATACTTAAATAATTGTATTTTATTTTTTTTATTTTCTCTTTTCTATTTAAATAGGCATATTATTTTAAAACACTTTAGGGACAAATTGAATAATATTGTTTTAATATGGTCGTTTCTATATAAACCTTCATTTTTGGTAATAAGTCTTGTTCTAATGATATTTATTTATTTTCTAAGAAAATATTAGGTGTAAAAATTAATTCGGTGCCTTTAGATTGAACCAATCAGAACTATGTTTTAAATTAAAATATTTTCTCGTCGTTTTAGCATTTTTAAGTACTAATCTTACCATTTAAAAACACTATATATCTTGGCCAAGCAGTTGGCATAACCTCACAAAAAAGAATGAACAAGATGGCGTCCGAAAAGAAGTATATTAGGCATACATTTCGCATTTCAGTTGAAAAAATGTAGCCAAAGCCGCGGTAATGATTTCTTCAGATTTGTGATGCATAAAACATGCAAAAATTGCTAAAACAGTGGAAGAGGTCCAAAAATGTATTACGACTTCATCGACTCATCTTTACATCACTTCACCTATCATTTTTTTTCGACAAGGGATTGTTCTGTTATCCGACAGACAGAGCAAAATTATACACAATAATGTGGGATTTTAGGATTGAAACGTATTTCATTTTTCTGTAAACATTCATTTTTTATAAAAAGCACCAAATTAAGTTTTACACCTAATACTTGTTTTTTATAATAAATGTTTCAATTTTAAGTAACTGGAATAAAACTACAAAAAAAGAAATGTCATTAATTGTGCATAAAGATTTATTATTTTAAAATCCCTTTTTTAATTTTTAATAAATTGTTTCAAAATCTTTTTTAAAATGTTCATTGTTCACATTTAGTACAAACCGAGTTTGATTCTATATATGGGAATTATTCTAAAAGGATTATAATCCTTATTTATCCGTTTTAGACTTGTATTCAATTATACACTTTGTTAGAATTCAGAGAAAAATTTAATATAAAAAATAAACTGATAATTTGAAAATATAAACTTATCTGCGCTGATAATTATGATTATTTTGTAATAGTTTAATATCGATTTTGTAATAATTATATATATATATATATATATATATATATATATATGTGTGTGTGTGTGTGTGTGTGTGTGTATGTGTGGTGAAATTTCTTGTGAATACATGTGTTTCACAGCCATCACAACGAATATGTAGTTCAATTATATTATAATAAGGTACTAAAATACCTATTTTAAATATAGAAAAAGAAATTAAGAAAGTCGACAAAAATCAATTTACTTTTAACAACCATTCAACAAACTTAATTTGCCAATATTCTCGAGAAGAAACTCTCATTCAGGCTAATTTGAACAGTGTAAGCACTACTGGCGGAATGCGAATATAATTGAATTCCATTACTGGATCGAGTCAAGTGGAAACCTGTACACGTACAACCACACTCTAAGTATGTATTGTGGTTGAAAAAGATATATGTCAACGCTATCATTTTCATCCCAGCTCTGTTATATATATATATATATATATATATATATATATATATATATATATATATATATATATATATAAATATTCTTTACATGCGTAAAAAAACATGTCACGAGCATGTTATTTTTCGTGTATAATAGTGATGACAGTATTCATTTGTACTGTATACATGTACACATATACAGACATATTTATATACAGATGCGTGTGTATATATATATATATATATATATATATATATATATACCCACACTCACATATTCTACTTTGAAAAGGTCGTATTGCGATAAGTGGTTTTTATAAATATCTAAGACCGAGCAAGTCAAAAATTTTGACATTTGCACGTTGACGTTTTATCGAATTATGTTCAATTCGGAAATGCACCGTTTTTATGATGATATATGATAAATGATATCAAAATTGCGCTGTTAATATATTATATTTCTCCAACCACACATCTATTTTTGTACGTTCTTTGAAATTATAAAAGAAAAACAATCGGAAAATGAAAATCCATGATTTAATATTATAATTTCATACAATAATAATAAACACAATCATTTGATTTTTAATATAAATAAATATATTGTAATCTTTAATTTGTTCTATCTAATAGAATAACATTCAGATATATATTTTTATTAGAACGGAATTGAATATAATCGACATTTTCGAATATTGGATATTTGCAGAGTTAGAAATAAATGTTGCATTTAATTCGCTTTATACAAAAAGCTCCGGCGCCATAAAATTTACCAAAATATATAAAATATTTTGATACACGCACATAACGTAAATAGCTTGGTACATTTTATGTCTGTGTACGATGATGGCAGGGTCATCATCATCAAAGAAAATTTTCCATGATGATCGCATGAATATTTAAAGTGTTTTACAAATACTTTTTGTAATATTTTAATTTGCATGAAATAAAAATATTGGTTATACAATTTTATATTAAAACAGATTTCAGATTGTCTTGAAATAAAATTTAAGAAATATCTTTTACTTATGATTTTTTGATTGATAACATTTCATAAATAAATAACGAACGTCCAAAAGATATTAAATTAACCGTTCATTAAAATTATATATCTCATATAATTAAAAATCTTATTTAATCAATTTTTAATTCTTGTTTGTTATTGTCTTGTTGGGTTTAGTAGATATTCTGTCAAAAGTATTTACTCAGTATTTGTAAAAATATGCAAGAATTCAAAATTCAGATAGAAATTTATGAATATTTTTATAGATAAGAGATTAATATTTATTTATGTGTGCCCAATGTACACTCCTCTCTCACTCTCTCTCTCGCTCTCTATGTATATATATATATATATATATATATATATATATATATATATAAGATGTAAGAATTAATTCAGTGCCTTTACATTGGATCAATTTTAACTCTGTTTTAAATTAAAATATTTTCTCGTCTTTTTAAGATTTTGATGTGCCAATGTACCAATTAAAATAACTTTTCTTTTTCCCTTACACACTATTTCCTTTTCTCTGTTTAAATATACATAATATTTTACAACACTTTATGAGTAAATTGAATAATATTGATTAGTTTGGTCGTTTATATGTGAACATTTATTTTTGTTAAAAAGCCTTGTCTTAATGATATTTATTAACGTTCTGAGAAAATAATAGGTGTAAAAATTAATTCGGTGCCTACAGATTGAATTAATCACAACTCTGTTTTAAAATAAAACATTTTCTCTTCGTTTTACGATTTTCAAGTGACAATCTTAACATTTAAAAACATTGTATATCTTGGTTAAGCGGTTGGCATAACCTCACAAAACAGTAGTGACCACGATGTGGATCGAAAATTAGCATATTAGGCATTGTATATTTCTCGCATTTCAGTTAAAAAAATGTTGCCGAAGTCGCTGGAATGATTTGTTCAGCTTTAGGGTATGTAGGTATTGTGATGCATGAAATATACAAAAAATTCTCAAAATGGGGAAAAGGTTAGAAAATGCATTATAACTTCATCGTCTGAAAGCCGACATCTTTTCTTCGACAAGAAATTTGTCAGTTACCCGACAGATTGAGCAAAGTTATAGAAAAATAACGGTCGGGTGGTAATGGCCTTAGTTTTCGACGCGCCCTTAATCTTGAAATAACTAACCAACTAACAAAATAAATGGAGATATTTTGAGAATTGAAATGTATGCCATTTTTCGTTAAATAAGCATTCACTCTATATAAAAAGGCACCGAATTAACTTATACAGCTAATATATATATATATATATATATATATATATATATATATAATATATATATATATATATATATATAATATATATACAAACCCCAAATAATTAACTAACAAAGTAATGGGTAATCTTTTGAGGATTTTAATGTATTATATTTGACAATAAATAAATATTCATTTTATATAAAAAAGGTACCAAACTAATATATATATATATATATATGTATAGAAATGTGTGTGTGTTTGTGTGTCTGTGTATGTGCATGTGATGTGTGTACGTTTATGAAAGAGAGAGATTTGGCTCTGACGATTTTAACAAAAAATATACGAATTAAATAATTAAAAATCAAAAAGTTATTTAATTAAAATATTAATTTAATTGTAAAAAATGTTTATCGTAAAATACATGTATGCACATTTTTTAATCAGTAAAAATATATAAAATTCTGCAGAGAAAATTTTGTAGAAATAACATGTTTTCGATTATTAAAATTTGAATCAAATAATGTCACCTGAAAATGAATATCATTTTTTATGAGATGAAATATTTATATATATATATATATATATTTATGCATATACATGTAAAAAAATATTGTTTGCATTAGTGTTTTTACTTATTATAAAGTAAATTAATTCAAAAATTAAACAGCGTTACCTTGACCAAATCAATATTTATCACACACGTTCCCTGTTTTAATATGTGAGACAGCATAGTTACCAACTACAGCTTAGTGTACAGGTTCTTTATAGTTTATCCCATATCAAATGACTTCTATATTCTGAACGTCTTTTATAACACATTAGTTTATCTACTCTCTTATATGTATTCAGCTCATCCTGTTTTCTTATCCAGGATAGTACGTTGAATATATTATGAACTAAACCAAATATAAATTTGTTATAGTAGTTTCAAAATTTATTACTATTTAGTGTGTTATTACTAGGAATTATATTTTAATACAATTATGATGTCGTTGAAAATTCATGTAATAATATTAACAAGTTTGTTAAGTTTATTAATTTATTCGCTTTGGGACAATTTACACATGGTAGATATCGATACCTGACTAATACGTTTATCTCGTTTCAAAACTCAAACACTGTATTTCCTATTGATTTTAATTATTTTCTTAAAAATATAATAGAATTACAGGAGATCTAAGTATATGTTTATTTAATATATTTTTATTCCAAACTGTTCATTCAATTGTCTTAATATTTTTGCACATATTGATATAAGTATGTGTGTTCAAACTTTAAATATATCTGAAATAAATGCTGCAATGATTTCTACACATGTTAGAATAAATATCGGGAATTGAATTAATGAGTAATGTATTTATAATCGAGTTAAACTAGAGAACATTGCTTGTTTAAATTAATATATATTTAACATAATTAATCAATTAATGATTCATATTATTTGATTTGTTTAAGCTGTATAAATCACAAGATACATAAGGATTACGATTAAGAATGAAACGACCTAGAATTCTTATGCTAGCTTGCTTCAAGAATGAATGAAATTATAATTAAACAAAGTTACAATAGTCATTAGTATGGAGTTTTCATTCAGGTCTTGAGACAGTGGAAACGAGATCGACAGAGTTCTAGTGTACAGTGTCTAATTTTATGCCCTTAAGCCAGACTATGTGTTGAAAAATTCATTTAGACATGAAATATTTATCATATCACTCTTATAATTTTAATAATGTGATTTGATTTCAATTATTTTTTTTGAAAAAAACTGTTATTAATAATTTATTAAAAAGTGGTTATTAATAATTTAATAAAAACTGTTGAATATTAAAAATGTAATGATTTTTTTTGTATATGTTTGTTGTGTATAGTAAATATTAATAATAATATTTATATTTTATAATATTTTTCAATTCTTTTAAATTATTGCCCAGCCAAATTTTAATTATCATTATTCAAGAATTAGCTATGAAAGCAAATATATTCTCAATACAGTTATTTCTCATTTTCAAAGTAAAATAAATTAGATTCTAAAATAAATTTATTTATAATTAACTTGCATTGCAATATATTTTTTCAGATCGATTTTTTTTAAAAAAAGGAAGTGTCAATAAAATAATTAAGATATTATTTTCAAGTAATTATCTAATTATTTTGATTTAAAAAAAGACCGACATTTCATGAAAAATAAAAGCACTGAGAAGTATATAATCAAAATAAACGATTGAAATAATTTCAATAAAAAAATACTTTATTGAATTGGTCGAGAAAAAAACGTACGATAAGAAAGAGAAACTAATGTTGTCACAGACATTTCAATTACATACACTGATAAGAAAATACAATAAATCACTTATAAATTAAAAAATATATAACAGTATTATGCTTTCAATCACAGTAATTTGTCTGTATACCCGTTTAAGGATCGATTTTTTTTATCTCTTTCAATTGAATAAATAACTATAAAGTAATAATCATTTTTAATTAAGATATTGTTATAAAGTGACATGATTCGATCGTTAAGAAACTGGAAATACCTTATAAATAATATATAATCGTACTGTTCAATTTTAAAAATTATTTTTCATATTGCCATAAAAATAAATCAATATTAATAGATTTTTAAGAGTGTTTGTGATATTTCTATCGCTTGCATTATTTTTCAATAGATTAAAGCTTTTTAAAATATATAAGTTTTTGACCAAGAAAGTTTTAAATTTGTTTTTTGTAAAACTATTCGAACTAATATCCTGATTTAATATCAAATAAATATCTTAACATCATTTAAAACACTTATCATAAAATTATCACAACCAGTTACATGGAAGTGTATTTATAAAAGCAAAATTGATTTAAAAAAAATGTTATAATAAAACAAGTGTACTAAACCTTTAAGTAAAACGATAAAGAGGTATTAACATATTAAGCATATAAATAGATAATATGATGTGAAAGCTTAAAAGATAAAAGATGAAAAGATAAACCTAAACATATCAAAGCTAACATGTAAAAATATTATCTGTATATATTTTCTTCCGTAACTATTAAGTATAATAGGATTACAAATGATTCCATAAATTTATATACATAATATGTACTTAAATACGTATTGTGTTTTGAAAATGCAAATATTCTTGTAAAAACGGATAAGTCTTTTGAACAAGTCTGTTTAAAATAAGTATACAAAAGTTATGTTATAATAATTTGGTACTGAGATAAATTCGTGTTGATAAAATATTTAGCTTTTATTTATTTCACGATAAGTTTTATATATATATATATATATATATATTAGATGTAAAAATTAATTCTGTGAATTTAAATTAACTCAATAATAACTCTGTTTTAAATTAAAATACTTTCTTGTCGTTTCATGATTTTGAAGTATCAACCTTAACATTTAAAAACACTATATATCTTGGCCAAACAGTTGGGATAACCTCACAAAACAGTAGTCAACACGATAGGGGTCGAAAAAGAACATATTGGGTATTGTATACTTTCTATATTCTAGTTGAAAAAAATACTGCCAAAGCCGTAGAAATGATTTGATTAGTTTTGGGGCAAGGAAAAATTGCTAAAACAGTGGAAGAGGTCCGAAAATGTATTACAACTTCATCGACTCAAAGCTAGTATCTTTTTTTCGATAAGCGATTCGTCAATTATCCGGCAGATTGAGCAAAGTTATATAAAATGATGGGGGATAATTTGAGGATGAAATGTATTCCATTTTTCTGAAAATATTCATTTTATATAAAAAATCGAAGTGGTTTATACATCCAATAGTAATTATAATTCCGTTTTATTTTTGGATTTTGTTATGACAATTATTTAAAAGTAATTATTAAGTAAAGTATTTTTTAAGTTATTTGTCCAGTAAAACTGTTCAAGGTTTGTATAATGCTGTTAAGATTTTTTTTATGAACAATACAACTTTAATAAGTTAAAATAATTATTTAATTTTCACAAATAAAGGTGAATTTATATAAAAGTCACAATCGTTTTTGTCTATTCCGTTCATGAATAGCTTTAGTTTTATTCATCCTTTTAAATTACTCAAGTTCTTGTTTTTATATACGATTCCTCTATAATTTTTTTTTGACATAATGTTCCTGTTTTTTATCTAGGTTTAGTATGTGTACTATATTCAGTTAGGTTTAAATAAGTAAGAGTTATCTAAATGTACTCCAAAAAGGAACATGTGCTAAAACTAGTCGCACAAGATAGAAACTTGAGTAATCCATAAGAAAGAACCCCACCAGGACGACAATGAACATATGTAATTTTATATAAAATCAAATAGTTTTTTTATTTTTTTTCTGTACAATCTAAGACTATATATAAAAAAGCATCTAATGATTAAATTACATTTTTCTCTATTTGATCCTTTCGAACCTTTCAAAATAAAATAAGAATTGATGTAAAATATCAATGTCATTTTTAATTAATGATTAGAGAAATATCTTACTTGATAATGGTTTTCGCAATGGACTAATTGTAAAATTATTTAACATTATTTTTTTGAAATAACCATTTTGCATTTTATATAGGACGATTCAATTTAGGCTTCCACATAAAAGTATTAAAAAATCTCAAGAATTAAAAAATAACATGATTTTTTTTAATTTTTATGATTTTTTTTAATGATTTCAAATGGAAGCCTAAATTGAATCACCTATATATATATATATATATATATATATATATATATATATATATATATATATAATATAAGCCACTATTTTCATTATAAGTGACGGTACAAATTATGAATATCTTTATAACGAAATGTGTATAAGGCAGATTACTGTTTTTCTATTCACTCGTACACTCTTACATGTTATATATATATATATATATATATATATATATATATATATATATATATATAAATATATAAATTAACAAATTTGAACATTAACGCGTAGAAAATTAATGTTTGTAATGGCTTTATTATCTTTACACGTTTTAAGGCTTGTGTTCATTATACACTAAATTTAGTAAGTAATTTATGATATGGTGATTTTGTATAATAATAATAATAGGTTCACACGACTGTAATTTAAGTTTTACATGAAACCAATTTTAGATAAATAACTACTATTGCATGTTTTTTGTAATCGATTTTTCTGATTTGAATGCAGTCTTAATCTCTAGTCATTTTAACAATATGGAAAAAATATTCAATGTTGTCAAAGATGTTTACAAATGGATTAAAACAGTTTTTTCTCATATTGTCTGTTATTTTATCTGATTATTATTTGAATAAATGATCGTCAGCTTTGCAACTAAAACGAACCAATTGTATTTATATGCCCGAAAGTATAATTCGAGTTAATAAAACAATAAATATAAATCAAATTATAATCCAGTCATAATATCCATAATTAATCATTATGGCAACATGAGATTACAAGTATTATATTACGTATATATTTTAATTTGTATGGTTTTTTGTTAACAACTCAAAGATACAAAGTTTACACATTAAAATAACCAACCTGAAATAAATTTTCTTTTGTTACAGCAAAGGCATTTGTTTCCGTTGTGTCGTCATTCATGAGAAACATGCAAACGTTCTCCAGTATAAAGAAAGTAAGTATACGTGCCAATATATACAGAACAAACTTCAAATCTGCTTTCATGTTACGCACAACTCACATAAAGAATGATTCAAATGTACATCGGCAGATGGATATACTTTCTTGGTTTTTCTCTTTTTTTTTCTTTATTTTTAGATAAAAGAAAATTGAAAGTTGTTTCTCAATCAATCGAATATGTAAGATTTTTCAAACGTTTATGACGGTTCTTTTATAGATAATTCTTGAATAAAAGTCAAAATACTTTATTTACGTCGTCTGTATGAAAACTGTCTTAAACTATTATGCCGTTTTTCAATTTACCTTTTTTTTATTTCAGTATATGCCACTTTAGTTATATTTAAATACGAAACGCTATCAACCACATTTCAATAATTTATAGTGAATCACTGATATTTGAAAACTACATGATATTTGCTGCTATATTTTTAATTAATTATATTGGGAATTGTAATTCAATGTTAATTTATAAAATTGAACATATATATATATATATATATATATATATATATATACAATAAATAAATTATAGAAAAAAAAGTTTTAATGAATTCAATCTGTTATTTGAATGTTATAAAACTAGATTTGGAAACAATTATATAGTATATATTTTTTAAGTTAGTTTTTTAGAGATGTATATAAAATTTTATAACTAACATCTTAATATTATCAAACTAAATTAGAATATCAATAATAAAATTTCTTTTTCTCTTAAGGTTCCTATGTAAACCTCCATAAATAATTCGAAATTTGTCTCTCTTAGTATTATATATATATATATATATATATATATATATATATATATATATATATAGATGATTCAATTTAGACTTCCAAACAGAAGTATTAAAAAAAACGCAAAAATTAAAAAGCAATTTTAACCCTCGTTTAGTATTTTAGTTCAATTGTATTTTAGTATTGAATTGAACTAAAATACTAAAAAAATAACAAGACTTTTCTTAACCCCAACCCCCCTTTTAATACTTCCATGTGGAAGCCTAAATTGAATTACCTTTATATATATATATATATATATATATATATATATATATATATATATGTGTGTGTGTGTGTGTGTGTATGAATGTGTATGTGTGTGTGTATGTATGTATGCATTATAGATCTAAGAGAATTAATTTTTATTGAAGATCTGTGTTATAATCGTTCATGGTAAATTTGTAATTTGACAAATTACTTTATTTATAATTTTTAATTTTCTTCAAGATTTTCCACTAATTTCTTGCTTTGTTCAATCTATTGATTTTCATATTCACTTCAATTTGAAAAGTGTTTATTGTATACGAATGGAATGTATAGATTTACTTTTTATTTAATTTAAAAAATTATTTAATTTATTGGTTATATTAGATCCTTTATTAAAAGATACAAGTTGATTATGAAAACTAGCTTAAAATAAATAAATAAATGTAACTTTTATTTATTTGTATTATACTACTTATTTTATGGTGTTTCAAAATTAGGAGATACTTTTGCTTTCATAAATTCATTCATTTTTCATCTCATAAACCACAAAAAAAAAGTGTCTAGTCAAAAATGTTTAATAAATTATTGTCGATTATTTTTGATTGTTGTTTATATGCATTTTGATGGGGATGCCGTGCTTTTCAGAGTGTAAAAATCATTATCAATCAGAAACGATCTATTATGACATATTGTATATTTTTGATTAGAAGAACTTTTGTGATTTGTATGGTTAAAAAGAATTCGTGAAAGTAAATTTGACTTTTAGAGCTGAATTGAGATACTTTTCTGTTTACTATGAATTATTATAACTGCATTTCTCTAAAAAAAGTATCGTGCTTTTTAACAAAAACAAAAAAGTTAATCAAATGTTAAATATTAGATTGGTAGAAAGTAATTGCGGTTTATGACATTCAAATTCATAAACATTTACAGCTTTTTTGATTTGTATAGCTGTTTTAAGTGATCCAGAACTGTTGAATAACTAGTGTCTAACTTTTGTGCAAGCTCTCGAATTGTTGTGCGTTGTTCTGATTCAACTAACGCATCCAGTTGGTCGTTATAAACTGAAGAAGGACGCTCGCGACCTTCCTCATCTTCAAGGTTCTCGTTCCTAGCACGACATTTTTAGAACCGCCATTACACCGTACGTTCCTTAACAGTACCCACACTAAAATCATCGTTTAGTTTAAAAGCAGTTTCTGCTGCTTTACCAAAAAATTGCTCGTATTTGCTTCTTTTACATCTTTAATTCTCTAGCCCAATTTGAAGCCAAATTAATAAGAAAACCAAAGTCGATGTTACCAAAATGCAGACCGACAAATGCACTTTTAATCGATATTAATATGAATACGATGAAATGACACTTTCATTGAAAAAAAATAAGGTTATAATTCAGAAAACAAAAACCGCAATTATTTTCCTACCAGCATAATAAAATAATCATAATTTTCATTCCTGATTATGTATTCCTGAGTTTGTACACAAATTTACTATACAGCTTTGTGGTATAGCTGTATACATAATTATGGTAATATAATTTGAATTTAGAGTTTATTATTTATACTTCTTGGCGCTTACAATCCGTGAAAGATCCTAGTCGCGACGTGTTCTTGACGTAAAGTTTTTTTTTCACGATACGATGTCAGTTTCGCAGTCAACCCGAACAGTTTTACGTGGGTTAAAAGCGTAAGTTACAATTACACTATGTCCTTTCAGTTAGAAAATAAGGAAAACCTACACGAATGGATTCAGGTTTGAAGTTGTAATATTCTGTTGTAGAAGTATTCTTGTAAACAACTTGTTTATTATTAGTTTTTGTGACACAAGATGCAAGTTATTTTTAAATTTCATTTTTCATTATATATATATATATATAAATATATATATATATATAAATATATATATATATAAATATATATATATATAAATATATATATATATATATATATAAATATGTATATATAAACATTATCTGTTAATGTATGACTAACTTATAATCTAGCTTTCTTAGGGATGAATTCGCTTTCTAATTATTAGATTTCTTTTTATATTATTTTTTTCCATTCGTTCCTATGTTGTAAATATAAATAATGATTTTGTAGAACATTTTTGTTTTTATACAATTTTGTGTATCAGAAAACTATGAAGAAAAATTATATACAACGAAGAGAATGAATAATAAAGCAATTATAACAATAAATCTTTTATGGAAATTTTAAATGTGTAAAAGAAAAAACAATTTATATATTTTTGCATTTTATCGAAAAATTATTTTCAAAAATGTTACTAATTCCTTTCAATATTTTAATGAAATAATTAAGGGTACCTGTGTGTAAATGTATGTATTTATATATATATATATACATGTACATATATATATATACATATACATATATACATATATATATATATATATATATATATATATATATAATTTAGTGCAGAAGTAATAAGCAAAAAACTGTTTTTTATAATTTGAAAAACTAATTTTTTTTAATATAAGAATAATATTTTTTTCTTGTGAATTTTTTTATGTATTTTTCCTGACTGACTCTGATACAAGTGTTCAAAAATTATGTGATATTCTAACATTATGCTAGGCTAATAATGAAATAAATTTGGAATTATTTGAAGAAAAGATTCAGTTTTTATAAAT
>CM068320.1:31533980-31556480 GCA_034766995.1 Acanthacorydalis orientalis
TTGTTTTACAATTAAATTCAAATCATTTCAAGTATCTTACTTTTTTTAAATTTTTATATAGTATCTTTCTCTTATATACATATATATATATATATATATATATATATATATATATATATATATATATAACAATATGATAACAAAAAAACATCAACTTTTACAAAGAAATATATTAATTTTATTCTAAATGTATTTTTTGTATTTTTCATAAATCATTATCAATCTCTATTGATAGAAAAATGATAAAATGTATTTAAGTTAAAAATATGTTTTACTATTTAAAAATTCTCTTTATAGTCAAAATACTAATAAAAAATCTGTATATACTGACCTATAAAAACAGTGCTAATGTATTTATTTATTTTTGAAATTTAGATAGTATACAATATGTACTAGATTTTTAATCTTGTAAAAATAATTATAAAATTTTATAGTAATCCTTTTATCGGTTCCTTTATCTTTATTTTTCTCTCTCTCTTTCTCTCTCTCTCTATATATAAGATTTTTTTAATAGAACAACAATATGAAAATATAATTTATGTACAAAATATTAATATAAAAAAAACATTTATTTTTAGTCAAATTGCTATTTAAAAATACGTTTTTTTTTTAAAAAAAATACTGAGATGAGTAAAAAGGACACATCAAGCACCAAATAGAGTTATTTTGATGATATGAAATGTACTTAATGTTTGTTGTTAACAAAACCATTAAAAACTTTTTACTATGCAGCAATAAAACGGATTGAAAGCAACTGACAAATGACAATTTTAATTCGTTAGTCAGTACTTGCTGCTGTAAAACTTGCTACTCTTATGATTTCCTCTTTTCTACTTCATTTATTTCAAACATTTTCCAAAAGTGTTTAAAAAAATGAAAAAAAGTATTCGTCACTGCCACCTAAATTAAGGTTAAATTATGTGATTTTCTATATAGAACTGAAGGTGTGAGGAAAATGTTTGTACTTCCATTGTTATTGCACAGAGGATAAAATAAAAGTAGTTCTTAAATACTACATAAGTCTTCAATATACAAGTATTCTTAAAATTGTTACCTATTTTGTGTAATTCTGTAGATACACTTTTTTAGAATAAAATAGTTATAAATCTTGATAATAAATAGATATTTATAATTATATTCATATAATTTTGCAATCTAATTTATATAATTCTAAAAAAAATGTTTATAAAAATAGTATTTGACTAATTAAAATAATGAATTTGAATAAAAGTATTATTTTTTTTTTAATTGTATCTATCATAAATGATATACCTACAGATATTGTAATTTTTTGACACAAATTAATATACTAACAAAAACATCTTATATATTTGAATGACATGGCTTTCAATTACACTTTTTTACTCATTCTATAATTTGAAATTTTTCGAAAGATTCGTTTAAATTATTTTTCATAGTTTATTGAAATGTATAATTTATTTAAAAATACATATCGATAGACAACAGAAAATGAAATTGCAAATTGATTATGTGTGAAAAACCAAAAGAAATTATTTTTTTGTAAAAAAATAAAACAATTAAAATTAAAGTTGATTTTTGTCACTGACAAGATGACTATAGTAGATACAGTTAATATATGGATTCATAAATAGTTACTCATTTAAAAAAGTTGTTTTGAATATCATTATTTTCCAAAAAAATGCTACGTAATCGAATAAAAAAACCATTAAAAAGTGTTTGTTAATAAAAAAATAATAATTAGAGATTATATCGTTTTTACAGTTTAATTTTTTTCAAATCATTGACGATAATTTTGATATAGTTGTCAAAAAATATTATGTTTATATATATATATATATATATATATATATATAGTGTGTGTGTGTATGTGGTTGTATGTCGTGCATGTGATGACTGTGTTTTAGTTATGAATAAATGTAAATATATGTTTATGTTAACCTTCAAAAACTTCATCTCATCCTAAAAAACTAAACAATCTAATCATGGTTTATATTAAACATTGATTTTATCAAATATTGTGTCTCTTATTCATATGACATTATATTAGTAAGTACTCGAAGTAGCTGAAATGCCAATATAGATTTTTTCATGTATTATGGAATGGCGAGTAATTCCCGTAAAATCGGATTAGAGCTTAGTGCCGAAAAGGTTTTTTTTTGCTTTTTTTTTGTGAAAGACACTGGTAGTAAAAATAGGTACGAAACACGCAACTCGCTTTTCAATATACAGAGTGACTTATGGATATCATAAAGCTTATACATATTTTTTTAACATGACCTGAACTTAAAATAAAAGCTTTTTCTATTCACGTTTCTCATTCAAAGTTTTATTATTACTGGATTATTATTTGATGAATAAATTAAGTAAATTACAGAATGTTAGTCATTTAAATAAATGCTTAGTAATTTTATAAGACTTCAATTCAGTATAAAATATGGTAAGTTTTATGTTTTCTAGGAAATTCGTAAATAATTTTTAATTGAAGTTATATATATATATATATTAAAATAAAAATTCTTTAAAATCTAAAGTTTGTTTGGTTTAAAATAAACTAATGTAAAATCTTTAAAAGAGATATATTCAATTCTATAAAGTTTTAATAAGATATTAAATATTAAAAAGTAAACGGTGTATTTAAATAAAACCTTTTTCTATAAAAAAGTGATTTACGCTACTTTTCAACACATTCAGTAAATGATAAAATGATATTATTTAAAAAGTAATTATTTATTTCTAATTGATTGAAAACGTTTCGCAGACCCGTATAGATTTTTATTTAATGTAGAAAACAGTGTTGAATTATATTTATTTATTCCAGAGTTTACTTCTTCATAATTGTAAAAGTTTACTTGAATTTCATAAATACTCGTATTCATAACTGTAAAGTTCAGATAACTTATAATTTATAAGTAATTCTGTATAAAATACTGAACACAAGTAATTCCGTATGAAATACTGAATTACACTCGTTTTATTTTCTATTTGCATATTACGTGAATTGTATATATAAATGAAAAATATCCATCGTTCTGTAATAAATAATTGTTGAAGCAATATATATTTGAATTGTACTATTATATAGTTTGTAACGTACGTGTCATCATAAAACAAATAATACTTGTGAGAAAATAATATACATTCTGCAGCGACACTAGACTACAAAATTTACTTGCTCTTGTCTTAACTTATGCTTTATTTTGCATCAATTATCGCAGCTTATTTAATTGAATTAATTCGAAGGGACTTAAAATAATTATCGTCATTCAATTTTAAATAAAAATAAATAAATAAATTATCTTTCAATGATAACAAATAAGAAAGAGAACAAATTAAATAAAATTTCTTTTTTCTCATTATTTTTTAACAATAACTGTTTTTTTTCTTTTTAGTAACTTAAGAAATTATTTATTTGATAATTATTATAGTACTTTAAAGATGACAATGCAGACAATCACAATACTTAGTACTTTGAATATTACATTACTTTTAATTACATAAATAATTGGATTTTATGATAATACTTCAACATTTAGAAAAATACTTGATAAACCACACAATCATTTAATATAGAAAATCATTTAAATATCAGTTAGTTAGATATTAAGATGAATATAAAATTAATGTTGATTACTATATTCAGAGGATATATATATATATATAATGTGTGTATATATATATATATATAATGTGTATATATATATGTGTGTGTGTATTTATTCACATACGCTGTCCCGGAGGTCTTCTTCCTTTAGGATCAACTGTAAGTCTATTTTCCGAGACCGGTTGTGGCACGTGTGCCATCTTTGAATTTTGAAGATTAAATTTGTTTCAGGTTATGATTTATTTATGTTAATATTAAGAGGTGTGGTTTAAATTATAGCTTAAGTACAGAATACCCATCACTGTTGGTGTTTATTTGTTTGTCGTTCTTTTTTTGGTTAGTTTAGTAATAGACTTTTTCATTTTTTCGACTGTTTCTTGGGAATCTTCAGTATTTCAGCATCTAACGTCTATTTTTCATATAGACTTGTTTTAATTATTAACTCTGTTTATTTGATAAGGGAGTTTTTTTTAAAAAAAAACTAGTTTCTCTTGATATTCGTTTAATATATTATACTTATGTTTATAGATTTCTAAATTTTCGAGAATTCTATAGTTTAAAGTTATAATATAAACCACACCTCTTAATATTAATAAAAATAGATCATAACTTGAAACAAAATTAATCTTTACAATACACCTGAAGATGCACACGTACCGAAACCAGTCGTGGAAAATGGACTTACAGCTGATTCTAAAGGAAGGAGACTTCCAAGACAATATATTTATATATGGGATCACAGGTACAAAACATTACATTTATAGTTATTCGCATATGTAACACTAATATATTGATAAATCATTTTTTGACTTAACTAAACCTTAATTAAAAAATAAGAATGTTTTATAATCAAAAGTTTGTTAAAACTGATATTTTGAGTATTTAAAAATGAGATTTTTAATAATATAGCATTCTTTTTTCAAAAAATAAAATATTCTATAGTGCATATAGTATGCCTGTGGACAAATTCACTTTCAAAACTTACTTTCCACTCTCTGTAGGTCATAAGACAAAAATCTGTTTGGTTTTTTCTATATCTAAGCGTTTAATGTCCCAGAAATTGCGCATAAATCATTATTAAAATGACAAATTATTGAATAAATATATATATATATATATATATATATATATATATATATATATATGTAAAAATGATTTAATTTCATTACTGTTACCATTATTAAGTAAAAACATCACTAAAATGCACTCTTATTCTCATATTCTAATTTTATAATCATTTTACCTCTCTCTCCCACCCACTCTCTGCCTCTATCTATCAATATCACTCTATTTACATCTCTCTCTCTCTATATATATATATATATGTATGTATAATATTTAATCAAATGCACTAGTATATAATGACGATGAATAATTAATCTTTTCAAAATAATAGCCAAATCCACTTTCTACTCTCTGCATCAACTAAATATATATATTGAATATTATATATATATATATATATGTATATATATATATATGTATATATATATATATATATATACATTTATTAATATGTGTGCGTAGGTGTGTATCAAGCTGCAAAAGTGATCACCTGTTACGGATATTTGACCACTTATGCCGGTCCCGAGAAAACCTTAACATTAAAATTTCTGCATTTTGTATCCATTTTCCTAAAGTAAGCACTTGCGCTATCCTAAATAATTATTTAGTCAATTTTATCTTATACATACACACATTCATATACACACATATACATATATATATATATATAACATTACTTTATCTTTCTTAAAAAAAATATGAATTCTATTTATTCCACATATTTTTCTATATCAGTTTATTGTGTACGTATATGAAAATATTTTTTTGTATACGTGTATACATATTTATATTTATTTTAAAAATGTAATATTATAAATAAATGTTCTTGTCTGTGAATAAGATGATATATTTTATACATTATAGGATATTGAGGTAAAATCGAAGTCAGGCATAAAAAAATGTTTTTTTTAATCTTGACTAGTTTTAAATTTATACTTTTTGTGCATGTATAAAAGATAATATTTACTAGAAATAATACATAAACAATTTTATAATTATTAAATGAAAATATCAGTTAGTACTGTCATATTTTCACATTAATTTTAATTAAAGTTAATAAAATTTATTAGGAATGGAAATAAAATTATTAATATATTTGTAGAAAATTATACAGTAAACGTTCAGTAGCCAAAAACAGAATTTTTTAAAAAAAACAAGAGTATCATTATATGACAAATCTTATTGATTAGAATTATGCCACGATTTCAAATTGATTTAAAATTGATGCAATCTTTTTAGTTTTCTCTTTTAAACATTCTATGTTTTATCATTAATCAAAAATAAAAAAAATATTAAATTATTTTATTAATCATAATGAAAACATATTGTTTTTAAATTAACAATGCCATCATTCTCAAAGCGCGAGGCTATAGAAAAATCTTGAAGATTTTTCTTCTTTTAAGATTTTTTTACGGTTTGCACTGTGAAACAAAAGAGTTCATTTATGAAAAATAGTGATACATGTTTCACTCTACTAGTTTTTGATAGAAAATACTAATTACTTTTTCAGTATTAAATGCCATATACATATATATATATATACATATATACATATATATATATATATATATATATATATTATTCAATAATTTTCAATCTATAATAAATAAACTATTTCAATTATAAAAGAGAAAACAACAATTTTAAAGTAGCCATTTGGCACCAATAGAATTTAATTAGAAGTTAGTGTTTTGAACAATTTTTCCAATCAAATACATTTCAATAATTACTAAAATCTATTGAAACGTTCTTGACATTCATAGCATTTAATTACATTTTTTATCTTGTCTGCTTCTCAGTTATAGTTTTTCTTTGATATCTTAGATTTTATTTTATTTAATACTTATGTTTCAAGTAAAAAATAAATTAGAATATATCTATAAACACAAAATAAATTGGAATATATAAATAAACAAAAATATACGAAATATATACCTGTATTTTTTGTAATTCGTTCGAACTTAGTTTATTAAATATTTTTTTACATATGACAGTCACGTTTATATATATATGTATATATGTATGTATGTATGTATAATATATAGTATGATATCATTACAAATTTCATTACAGTAAATCGTCAACACTTGAAGTGGCACAACCGCAAGTCTTTAATTGCAAGTTATTAAAAAAATGTTCTAGATGCTAGATACGATATGTATTTTCTCATTTTCATAACAATTTCGTTGATATTTTTATCCATTTTTTGGCGTAACACTTATTTAAGTGTTGCGATTACAGCTTAATTTATTTCGAACATATTCCGCCTTAAAAGTTATATATTGCTTTACTTTCATTTAAGTTGCAGCCCACAACTGCTTGTTAAGATTACATAATTTGGTGGTTTCTCGTTACCGTTCTTAACGTACTATTGCAGTAAGTTCGTTAAATGAACTGTGCTTACACGCCTGCGAAATGTTGATATTAACTTTTTTTATAGATACACTTTTTGTTTTCTTTAAAATAGTGCAAATTTTCTCATCTTAAAGGTACTTAATAATTTAATAAATTTAAGTTTTAATTGGTAGAGATGAGGTTTATTTTTCTTCTATATACGAAATTCATGTATCGTAATTTATAGATAAAAGAAAGAAAGATATTAATTTAATAAAACAGAAAAATTAAAGTAGTGTCAGTAAAGAGTTCTATATTTTCAAATAAATAACTAAATGTTAGTATTAATATTGATTTGCAACTACAAATATGTATTATATTATCAATTGACATAATTAAACCATTTTATCTTTGTATGACAAAAAAAATAAAATATTCGTGTTAGTATAGTTTCTCTAATGAAAACATTTTCGATCTATATTTAAAATCTCTTAATGCAGTATACATTTACATACATTACAAATCATAAATGTTAAAAATGATGCTTTTAAAATATTCACTTAAAGTGTACATTTAATAAAGTGTTTTTATTTATAAAATCAATAAAAAGGTTCTATTCAATAAGGATATATATATATATATATATATATATATATAATGGATTAAATCATCTGAGATTATATCTAAATTGCACATAGAAAATTCTATTTAATTGTTTGAATATACATTCGATAGATTGAATTTTATATATATATATATGTATTAAATATTAATTAAATTGAACACATTTATTTTTACTAAATTTCCACAAAAATGCTTCTAACACATTTAATAGAACAATCTTTCACAAAAGGTCAATTTCCTGGAACGTAACAGAACCTGAATTCTGCACCATTTTAATTAAAAAAGAGGTCCAGTTTGTAATATATTGAACATAATACATTTAGACCCACTTGTGCCCCTTTGTCAATTGAAAACTCAATAATTCCGCATGATACGCATGGAGTGGTATTTTGTTTTTAATTTATGTTTGAGCACTAATGGTTTCAGTTATAGATGCGTCCAAAGCCTCAAATAATATTTAATCAATAAAACAATAACTCATCATAAATATTGTGTACTCTATTAAATTATATGGATGTATTTACAGTTGGAAATAATACGTGCAACAATCAATATTTTATATTTTAATTATAAATAAACACATGTCAGTATCATAATTCCACGCAGGTGTCTAAATATTAATGTTCTAAATGTTATAATTGTTAGGGTATTTGTTTGTGTAAATATATATATATATATATATACAAAGATAAATATAAAAAACTATATTGATTTTTAAAACGGGTTTCTAATTAAATTTTCAATTTATTTAAATATATTCTATAATTTCTTACAATTGTCCTTTTGTAAAAGAAAGGAAAAAACTATTTGAGCAATCTTACAATTTCATTTTTATTGTATTTTATGAACATGTAACAGCGGGTCTCTATAAATAACATCGATTCATTATATTACAACTACTGCTTTTTAATTTTAATTAAAAAGTGTATTTAAATTATGATGGAATTGAATTTATTCGTGCACGAAAACTTTTGCTTTTCGTGAAATTGCTACCAGAGTAATGATACAAATTGGTTTTACTATAAAATAAAAGGATGCTCATATTCATTTTAATATGTTTACATTCGTATTCTGTATGAGATAAAGTATCTTCAGACCTGTTTCTATTTTGAAATCAGCAATGGAATTTTCAATTTTTTTTAAAAAAAAATATATTGTAGTATGATTTATACTTGTAATATTTGTAATTGTCAATTTTGTTCATTTTGTACTTTTAGTTTGTTTTTAAGGTTGAGTTAAATTATTTGAGGTTTAAAAATGTGTTAAGTTCCTTAGCGCCCAAACACAAATACAGAATAAAAACATTTTCTCTATTGATTACTTAGTTTTGAATAGAACTTTAATAAAACCTAAATAAAACTCATGTTCAATTACTTAAAATCTAAATTTAATGATAATACACAAAAAAACTGATCTGTATTCTTGACATGATAACAGAAATAAATATTATAGTATGATTCATTCTTACAGTATTTGTAACTTTAAATTTTGTTTATTTTATGCTTTTATTTTGTTATTAGTTATTTGAGTTTTAAGAGTGTGTTGAGATCTATAACGCCCAAACACAAGTAATACAGGATAAAAATACTTCCTCTCTTGAATATTTAGGTTTGAACTGAACCTTAATAAAACCTGAATAAAAGTGATATCCAATTATTTATAATCCAAATTTAATGATTATATACAAAATAAACTATGCTGTTAAGTTTTTTTCTATATCACCATTAAATTTGGATTTTAAGTAATTGGATATGACTTTTATTTAAGTTTTATTGAGGGTCAGTTCAAACCTAAGTATTATATAAATTAATAATTATTATTATATAAATAACTAATAATAAAATACTTCGTCTCACATGGAGATAGAAAGACGAAAGACACAACCTTTAAAGCACTATATGATCGTATATTAAGATCCACCGATTTTTAGATTTAATAAGTTAAAATGAACGCAGGTGCTGTAAGATAGTGTGCTTTTAAATTATTAAGATAATTTTAATATTAGACAAAAGTTTTACTCAGCTTGATATTATTTTTTATATTCAATAAAACAAATTAATAAAAAATAAAGGTAAAGAAACAATCAAACACTGACTAATATAATTATCGAACAAACAAAGCAAAATTGATTGTCTGTCAGTAATTTTTTCAGTCAAAAAAATAAGATTTTATGTTTAAATTTTAATACATTTTAACTATTACTATTTTAACATAGATTTTTTCATTCATGGTTATTTTATTTGTGTCTTATATTATTATCCGAAATTATACATACAAAATAGCTGAAGATAATTTAAATAAATAAATTTTATATTCTTTAAAGTATTTTATTGATATTTTTGGGCGCTTAATAGCTAAGATCATTAGTGTTTGACAAATTTTTGAACCAAAGTTTATTTTTATATCAAAAACTATTTTTTAATTACGGTCTGAATATTGATAATTTAATAAAAGAGAAAGTATTAGCGTTTTGAATTAAAAAGAGGCTATGTGTGTAATGGTAACAACTTCTTTAATTATAGTAGATTGAATTTATTACTAAATCTAAAAACTTCTTAAATAATATTCTAATACATTCATATATTCATGTTATACATATATATATATATATATATAAATTCACGTATGTAAATAAATAAAAGCACTGATCTATCAATTTCTTATTTGTTGCAGAAATTTATACTAATCAATATAGAGTTTTTTTTATCAGATTTTCCTATCTATCAATCATACATGAGTTTTATTCTATCAGTCAAAAATCTATAACCTTTGTTTCAAAAAGCTATCATTTAAACTTAGCAATAATCCCTTGTATACTAAAAATATTTTGTATGAATCATTTAAAACATTTTCCATTTAACAATGTATTAATGTGTTTGTTTCGCGGTTACTAATCATTTTTTTCACTGTTGTTTGTTTAAAAAGTATTCAGTATATTTATATTTATTTAATAATATTTTTCATATAAACAATAATTTAAAAAAATGTGTTTCTTGTTCGATAAATAATTCTGAAAGAAAGACATTATTTAAAAACGTACTCTAAAAGAAAAGTACTAACATGAAAAGTAAAATAATATCAGAAGAGTATGAAGAAATCATTATACATTTTTATAAAGTAGAGTATGTACGTGGGAAGTAAAATGTTTGCAAGTAATTAAGAAAATGTAAGATTTCAATATTTGTGTTACTGTCACAAAGGATTTGTCCACGCAAACTTATATATATATATATATATATATATATATATATATATTGTGTCGAAAAATTAATGTGTGTTGTAATTTATATATATATATATATATATATATATATATATATATATATATATACTGTGTCGAAAAATTAATGTGTGTTGTAATTTATATATATATGTATATATATATATATATATATATATATATATATATATATTCATTTATATATATATTGGAAATTCATTATAGCATCATTTCGATTACATCGAAAGAGAAAATAAATTATTTTGACATGAAGGCCCAATCATACTCCACGCCATTACTGATTTTCAATAGACAACTTCTCATTCTTCATATATAATCAAAGTAAATTGTCTCTGAATGTGTTTTCCTTTTTTTCAAAGAAACATTTTAAAAACTCCCACGCTTTTATATACGAACAATATGAAAGTAATCGAACTCTGGCGTGAAAGAAAACTACTTCGTGCAGTGGAATTGCGACGAAGGAAACCTATCTAGCTCGATGGGTATTGATAACACTCGTTCTGCGTTCATTCCGACTCCATATTACGGGAGTACCATTGCGTTACAGTTGCGCTGGGGCGAGTAAAATAACACAAGATGAATTTCTTGTTTTCTTATATAAGAAATTACTGGTAGTGAGGAGTCACGAAAAAATTTATCGCGAAGAATGAAGTATACTTTTCTTTTTTTTTACTTAACATGTAAACCTTGAAAAGTTCATGTGTTTTTCTTATCAATTTTCTTTCGAGGTCTGTACTTAATTCTGTAATGTTTCTAGAACGATCAAGTATGAACAGTGTTTTTGAAAATAACAGCAAATATTTTAAAATATAATATTACTACGGGTTCTTTTATTTAATCTACAAATAATTATAATATTCTTTTTATTATATTTTCATTTTAAAAGATAAGCAAATTATTCAATTAAAAAATCCTATTTCCTTTTTGCAAATATTTGAAATGTATTGAAATATATTTAATGTAAAGAAAAGAAATTTTGTCGATACTTTGTAATTATTCAGTCAATTCAAATTATCTTTTTTGTAAAGTTTTGAACTTTACTTTCAAAATACTTTATTTCTTACAAATTATCAACACTTGTAAAGTAGAATAACACTTAATGATGCACTTAACATCCCCTTAGTTCCCCAATTAGTATATCGACGATATTATGAAGTATATTGATGTTACAAGTATTTCATATATATATATATATATATATATATATATATATATATATATATATATAAACAATAATATACTGAAATATTTTTATTGATAATGATATTAAACATACATAAGTTATGTATATATTATCCTATTCAGTTTTGATACTCAATTTAATATATATATATATATATGTATATATATATATATATATATATATATATATATATTTGATTTCTATTTATTTTATTTTTATTTATTCATTTTTAATTCAAACAAATTTAATAAATATTTCATTCTAGATATGCATTTACTTGCATTTAATTTTAAACATGATCTGATTTTATTATTAAAATAGAGATTTATATTTTCTTTCATCGCATATTTTCTAAATACGTTTTAAAAATCACCTCTGTTGCAGTTATAACAATTTTAATAAATATATTTTTGGATTTGATTGTTGGATAAAAGGAATATAAATTAATTTAACTTTACTGTAAATAATTACAAATAACCTTTTGTAGATTTTAAGATTTTTGGAAATGCTAGGGAAATTTTGATTATAAACATATATGATTTAAAATTGTATATACAAGAAGTGATAAAAAAAGTACAGTAAACGCCACCACAGAGTGCCACTTAGTGGAAAGATCTAGATGTTCCATATATAACTTGTTTAGTTCAACTAGTTAGTACTGAAATACGATTTTGTGAAGACAGGTTTTTTTCTTGTAAAAATGGATCATGAACAATACATAAAACATTTAATTTTGTTTGAAACTCAGAAAAGTGCTAAAGAAATCCACGAAATATTAGTATTACTTTACAGAGATGCTGCATTGACTTTTTACAAACAGTTCAAGCGATTTTGTAATGGTTGTTAATCGGTTGTGGATGAGGAAAGATCGGTATGCGATTCAATATCAAAAACTGCCGGAAAAGTTGAAAAAGTAAATGAAATGTTTTAATAAAATAGACAAATGACTATTCAGGAAATTCCTGAACATGTGAACATCTTTTATGGTTCAATTTAAAGTGTTTTAATGAAAAATTGAACGAATATTTTGGAGGAACAAATTATAATTTGTATTTTATCTTGATAACATTTTTTTATTCGAGCATTCACTGTACTTTTTGATCACTCCTCTTATATATATATATATCGTGATTCAAGAACTTTTATTTTTAATATTTTATAAAATGTATACATCAAAAAGTATATAGAATTCTTTTTACTTCCAACAAAGAAAACAATAGTACCCGAAGTGCTTTTATAATACATACATAAATGTATACATTTTTTTTTCTAATTTCATATCTATGATAAATAATACACAGTATTCATTTTTGAATACATATTTTTTACAAGGAATGTATTGCTCACTATTATCACGAACGAGCGTAAGATGAGTTATGTATTAAATGAGAGATACATCAAAAGAAAATGTTGAATAATAAAACATGCTTCAAATATCAGTCATACAAACTACTTTATGAAAGCACGACCTTTGCATATCTTGTCTTAGAATAAATAATTAATTAATTAGGTATATTCGTCATGCCAGAGAGGGATATTTAATGGCTAGAAAGACAAACTTGTATAATTACTCCATCTATAAATGTGTCTACATCAGCTTTATGCAATTTTTCATGGATATTTTTTATGTCTACACTATTTTAAATTCAACTATTATTTTAATTACACAAATCTTTTTTTTTTTGTTATTAAACACTTTAATTATCAAATGGCAGTTAAATTAAATAATCCACGCTAATAAAAGCTGTCACTAAAATTTAATTATTATAATTTTAAAATGAATATTAAAGACATAGCATAAACTTTTTGAAATTAATTATTTATGTCGCATTATTTTACATGCTCGAAATATTTTATCTAAAGACACATGTTAAAAAGAACACGTTTTTTATTAATAATTTTTCTATTTTGTTTCAGTTGTTACTATTTGAGCATGATGTTTATTTCTTAGATATTATATTTTCAATTTTCCTCTATTTGCTAAAAATGTGACAATTGGAACAAAACCTTAATGTTTTTTAAATTATTTAATATTACTTTAAGACATCTTTTAATAAATCTTTTTATATTTCAAAAATAATTAATTTTAATTACAAAAAAGTATTTTTTTCATATTATTACATAATGAATTTAATAATTATAAATTTTATATAATTTTGTGTACGAATATTAATAATTAATTAAAAATCATTAAAACATATTTTTTTATTATAATATTAATTTTTATATAATATTATTTTCACATGGTAAATTCGTCTTGTAAATTACAAATTAATGTTTACATAATTGATGGTTATACGAACATGTTTATTTTTTCAACGTTTCAATTCTTAGAAATTTATTATTTTAAAAAATGTTTAATGAATCTCATAAAAAAAACAATTAATTTTATTTGCAGTAATCATTTCCATTTTTATTGATTTTTCATACAAATAAATGGATGTGGTTTGAATGTAATCGTAACATTTTTAAAAATGTTTATTTTAATGAACATGATATTTGCAAAAAATAAAAACTCATATTTTTGATAATATGTTTTTTTATATTGTTATTATAAATTAAACAACGAGCTCTTAAATCAACATTTTTATGAATAAAAATTAAAGACTAATAAACATTAAATTATACTCAAGTGTATTTCAATTTCTAAATTTTAAATTATATATGGAATTAAATGTTCCTGTTTAATATATAAATACCATGACTAAGATTTGAAATAATAAACTGTTAATTTTGAATTAAAATATGGCATTTATACATCTTGTTTATTATTAATGACATTAACAATTCATTTCGTATTAAAGACAATTCAGTATTCATTTCAACGTTAAAAATTTATATTTCTGTTTTTTATCAAAAATATGTTATTTTTTTTAGGAAAATCTATTTATTTTAATCAATTATATTCAAGTATTGTATAAAAGTTTCACTGAATGTACGTTTGTTTATCGGCTGAAACAAGAAATTCAAAACTAATACAGATACGAGTAGATAGATAAAAGTTTCCATATATACTTGGAATAATTTGAGGATTGTTATCTATTTAGTGTCTATTTCTTCAAACCGGTTCATATTTTGATTTCTGATTATAATTTGAATTTTGTCACTTAAATAGATTCAAACATATGACGATTTTTTAACTATTTTTATTCCATTTTAACTGTTTTATATGGATTTATATTTTTATAATAAACCTAATTTGTATTAGGTTGTAATTTTTAAATATTCTCTAGAAATTTCAGTCGTTAGCAGACTATATAAATCTATGAATCAAAATATTAGAGAAAGAATAAGACATGTGCCCTTACCGAGTAATTTAGATAAAATAAATTAAAACTGAAAATATGTTAGTGTAATTTATAAGTTAATATTAGTAATTTGTTTTGGATTGAAATTGAGAAATATATGTGAAAAAAAAACATTGAAGCATAGAGAAATATTTGCGTATCCTCGTTCAATATTTTTTTAATTAACACTAATAACTTTGATTAAAAGCCTAAAATCTACCATTTATATTCAAAATATTAATAATTCTCCCCTTGAGGGATAAATTCAGTTTATACACTTTTTCGATTGCTTAAATATTTTACAGTTTCCTGATTTAAACTTTACTGCTCTCTGGAGAGTAATGACTATCAGATTGAGAATATCTGGACCGTATCAAATAAATATTTACTTTCAAAGACAACAAATTTATGAATAAACATTTTATTTTAAACTGTGTTAAGAGAGAAACCAGTAATTATATACACATTAATATATTAGGTGTACAAATTAATTCGGTGCCTTTTGTATAGACAATTAATTCTTACTGAAAAATGGAATATATTTCAATCCTCAAAATAACTGTCATTATTTTGTATAATTTTGTTTTATATGTCGAATAACTGACGAATCTCTTGTTGAAAAAAGATGGCGGTTTCGATTCGATGAAATTGTAATATATTTTTGGACCTCTTCTATTGTTTTAGAATTTTTTCCTTACCACAAAACTAAACGAATCATTCCTGCTGCTTCGGCAGTATTTTTTCAATTGGAATGCAAAAAGTATGCAATACTCAATATGTTGTTTTTCGGATATCATCGTGTTAACTACTGTTTTGTGAGGTTATGCCAATTACTTGGCCAAGATATATAGTGTTTTTGAATGTTAAGATCAACATTTCAAAATCCTAAAACTATAAGAAATTTTTTTAATTTAAAACCGAGTTATGATTGATTTAATTTAAAAGCACAGAATTAATTTTCACATGTAATAAATAAGCTGTGGATAAATTGGATATAATGGATAAGTGTGCTAAATTGTTTGTGTGGATACATGATCTTATTAAGCGAATAAATTTAAATAACCCTTTTTTGCAAGTGCAGATATTATTAACAATTTGCATATTTATTTATTTACAGCATATTGCCACGGTAAAGAATCACTGCCAGTATTATGCGGTCTCATCACAGGCGATGCGCTACTTTATTCGATGTTTCGAGAAGATGCGTTGCCAGTTCCGTGTCCCTTCCGTGGCCCATTCACATTTACATATAACCGGGGCCATGGCGAATGTCGAAGTCCTGTATCTAGTATCGATGTATGCACCGAAGACAGTCGTTTATTACTAAGTTATCAAGCATGTCCTGATGTATATGGAACCGAAAGTACAGGTAATAATTTAATCATACTAATTAATTATTCAATAAGAAAGTTAACCCTTACGAGTAATCATGTTCCGCATATAATAACTACTCGTACATCAAAATTGCTTTACTAAATTAACTGCACAAGTGTCTATTTATAACAGTATTTCGTATGTTCATTTGAATTTATTAATTCCATTTAAATATTCCTATATTTTCTTCAGTCTAAGAATTTTCGAAAATAAAATTAGCATGTGTATTATTTTAATTTGAATGAAATGAATTCGATTAGAAAACGATATCAGTTTATAAGAATTACATATTTTTTATTCATCAGTTTCAAGGTTTGTCGATGTATTGATTGTATTAGGTTGATGAAAAAATAATTGCGGTTTTGACATGGCTTTCAAATGATAAAAACCGCCATTATTTTTGCACCAATCTAATAATTTTTAATTTCAAATGTATTTATTTTGTGATTGTAATGAGTTATAAAACAGAAAGTTTTTAAAAAAAAACATAAATTGATATAAAATTATTAGGTGCGATTTTATGAAATTATCATTTAAGTGCTCTGCTAGCTTTAATCAATCTTTATTTGCATATTCAATTACATTAGTTGGATTCTATTTATAGTAGAATTTGTATTGAAATAATTGCCAGTGAAAGTATTATTTTCGTACGATCAATATTTGTCGTTTGCAAAACTAAATCATTATCCATTACGGTAGCTCATTTACAACTTATGACGTATTGTACGTATGTTAAAGTTGTGTTTGGGATCCCATGACTAATAATCAAAAACATGTATAGTACGCCGCACCTTATGATTGATGACTCCAGATAACATGTAAGCTTTGTTAATTTAATAATTAAGAACTATAAAGCAGAATAATGTTTTTCGACGATATTTTCTAAAATGATATATTTATATAAAACCACATTGTACACGAACAATTGTAATGACCGTTATTTGCCACTGGTATATTTGTATAGAGAGGAAAAAACGCCGAGTTTGGAAATGAATTTACATTAACGGTCTTTATTATGAGTTTTTGTTCAGATTTTCTATGAAATCATTTTTACATATTTTATAATTAAAATCGATATGAATTCAAAACTGTTTCATACAATATATATATATATATATATATATATATATATATATATATATATATATATAATTTATAAAAACAGTGACTTTTTATCTGCAGATGGAATTGTAATTTGAAATAGATTGTTTTAAAAGATTATATAGTATTATCCTAAATACAACTTATTATTGTGAGAAAAACAAAAACTTAACAGAGAGAATGTTTGTTCAATTTATAAATCAATTGATTTTAATTAATTAATACTTGTAATGTTTTTATAGTTTTGTAACACAAGTATTCGTCTTTTTCTATGAAATTCAGACTTGATATACAACTGAATTTTATATAATTTGATTATATTATATATTTAAAGATATTCACAACAAAAAGTATTTGGTTCAAATAAATGAAAGTGTATAAAACATAAATTATAATAATAAAACATTATCATAAAACAAAATAAAAAAAATTCACATGAGTGAATGTACATTATTAAAATAACTAAAAAAACATATTGAATATAACTATTGTTCAAATAATAAAAGCTTCAATTTTCAATAATTAAATTACATAAATGAAAAAAAACCCGTGATTGCATTGAAAACACATTTACGGCTTTTAATTATTAATTGAAACATTTTTTGTCACATGAAAAATTTATGTTGTTCATAGTTAGAATTAAATATTCTATATTTTTATTTAAAAACGTAACTAATGAGTCAGTTCGATTATAAAATATTTTATTTCCAACTGAAATAAATAATGGAAATCATATAAAAACTTATATTATGAATTCTGTTGTTCTGATTTTAATTCGAATATTTTAAAATTATAAAATTATTATCCGCTGTTTTATTTATCATATTTTTTTCATTTTAAATACAAATTAAACAGATGTATTTGAAAATTAAACTGATATTTAATGATTTACCAAGTGTACATATATATATATATATATATATATATATCGGGGATAAAGTGAAATATCTGAAAAGGATTTATTTTAAGAGAGATTTTGACCAGTGAATTATCAATTATTTAAGAATATAAAGTGTCATAATAAATTATTAATAAATTGAATAAGAACTAAAAAAAATATCTAAATAATTAAATCTTAAAAATCATTTTTTTACCAAATAAATATAGATTGTAAATAAAAGTTAAACATTTAGCTAATAACATTCAAAATATACACAATCTAATTGTTCAAATATCGAATATTTTTGATTCTTCAAAAAAGAACTGACAGGTTAACATTTAATATTTTTTTTTGATAATAATGATAAAACCCTAACCATTATTCATATTTCTATATAAAAATAACAAAAAAGAGTACATTCTTAACACTGGTATGTTTTTACATACTTCCATAATAGTGTACTCCCACTGACTGAATTAAATAAACGCGGCTGTGGCGTAAAAGACATTTTATCTGATAGACATTTGATGAAATGGAATGTCGACGACGTGCACAAAGCTAGAAAATGGTAACAGAACTGTTTCATTTGATATTAGAATCCTGTTTCGTTTCTGTGTATAAGAATTTCAAACGCTGGCAAAGAACCACAAGTATTAAATATTATTTTATACATAGTTTCAAACTTCTTTTAAAGATTTGTTGCTTTATTAAGTGTATGTAGTATATTTTCTTCGAATTCTATATTAAATTTATAAAGTTGAATATATATATATATATATATATATATATATATATATACATTATTACAATTAAATGTTTAGTATAGATACAAATACTTGAATAAAATTACAATTAATAACTAATAACAATTCGGATATCAAAATATTTCAGGCAATCAAAGTTATATCAAAATTTATATTTCTGAATGTTTCAAAAATTAGTAAATTTTTATTCGGCGTTGACACAAAAAAAACGTATTTTATTAATTAATTTTCATAAATAAATATCGTTATATTTGCAGAATTTCTTTTAATCATAATATGTTGTTTTTTTTTGAACGAAATCTTCAATAATGACAATACAAGAAAGTTCTTCATACTCAAAAAATTAATATAATGAATTCATAATTTACTAACAAATATCATACTATGGTCGACCTTATTTAATTTTTTTTATAATTTACTTCTTTAATAATTGATAAGTTTGCTTCTTTAATAAATGATATTTTTTAATAAAAAGTATAAATTTATTAGTTAAAAATGTTTATTTTTAATTCAAGAGCTGTAATTCTTCATGGAGTTTGTAATATTTTTTTTAGAACATATTAAAAGAGTTAATAACAGATTTATATCAAGTATTTCCTTAAAAGCAAATTATTATTTTATTGATATTATAAATTAAATATTACAGAATTTTAAATGAATATATTTGAAAATTAGTTTTCTCTTTTAACTCATTTTTCAAAAAAAAAAAAATATATATTGAATATTTTTATAGTATGTTAATAGTGATACATCTGTGAAAGCGAATTGAACCAAAAATTTTAAACCCACAGTTATATTTATTTAAATTGAAATAAAATTATAAATTAAAAAATTAATCAATAATTGTGTTCTCCCTATTAATTAAAATCAAAACGCGATCGTCGTCATGTGTAACCGATTATTCGTGTTCTGACTGGTTGAAGGAGAACACGTGGTCTCTGTTCTGATTGGTTGTCATCAGTCACATGTATGTCTCTCATTCACGGTGTACAACAAAAAAGGGTATACGATTTCAATGTAAAACTGATGACATTTATTCAGAATATTGTATTCACTGAAGATTTAGAGTAAGAAAAATTGTTACACATTTTAATATTGTATTTTATGTTAATTATTATACACATTTATAAATAAATTTTACGCGGATTCTTTTGTGTGTATAATTTGTTAATTTCTGTTATTTGTTTTGAGTGGAGAACGATACCGAAGCTCCTTCAAGGGGAGGGGATGAACGTAGCGAACAGAGGGAAAAACCTTGATATTTATATTTTTAATAATGTGGAGATGCTTAATTTTATATTGGAACATAAATATAATGATGATTTTATTCATATATTTTACTAGAATTATTTTTTCAAAATTCACTTTAAATTTGTAAAAAAGATAGAATGCACAGTTAAAAAATAAATATTATTGTCAGTATATTTACAATTTACCTAATTATTTTCAGCTCAAAGACAATAACTGGTGTTTTAAATTATATTTAGGCTCAAAATTAAATCAATAGCGATTCTTTCGTTTAAGAATGTTAAACATCATAATAAAACGATATATGTTCTAAAGCAGGCAATATACATATATATATATATATATATATATAACTATATAATATGAACATTGTAGGATTATGTAGTGTGTGTGTGGAATTATTTGATATTTATGTAATATAAATGCCGCAGTAAACTGTCTCTCAACGCAATTTTTTTCGTTTTTTCGTTGGATTTTCGCAAATACTGCAGCCACATGCTGAGATGACGTTTAATCTCATAAGAAAAATCTGCATTACCATTTTTCTTAATACCTTAACTACGTTAAAGACCATTATTTGCAGAAGTTTGATAAACTTTATGTATATATATATATATATATATGTATGTATATATATATATATATATATATGTATATACGAGGATATATATATATATATATATATATATATATATATATATATATAAATTTTTTGATGTTGTATGTTCAATTACTTTTTATTAGAAATATAAACTGAAAGCTATTATATCATGTGACTGTTTCGAGTTTTTTTTAATGTATTTGTTTTCATTTCAATAATATACATTAAGAGTTACATACGTGCTGATGTCACCAGTAGAGTTAAATTCAAAAGTTAACAAAAAGAATCTATAACGCTTTCTTAATAAGAACGAAACGATCGTGTTTCGACAAACAAATGGTGATGGAAGCTAATGTTGTAAAAAGACCGAAAACGAAATAAAAACGAGAAAATGACGGTGGAAACCATTAACAAAATGGACTGTCTAATGCAGTTTGGGCTAGGTAATGAATTAACAAGCTCAATTTTGGCCTTGAGCAGAGACGAATCGAATTACATACGATTCGTCTTATCGTTTAGTTCTTAACGTTAAATAAAAATGTACAAGAAGTTAATCTTACGGGTTGGTTGTTACACAACTATGCTCATTATTCGTATCAATTTTCAAATTGCTTCCTCCTATATATCAAAGAATGTTTGATTGTGTTTTTACGTAGATTTATGTTTCACCGACATCATATAAATTAGTGTCTAAACGTCTGCCAAACTGTGTGATTTATTAAGAAATCAAGGTAATTATTTGCTTGTGCTTTCTTGGATAATTTATAAATCGAATTAATTTCAACGTTTATTTGTATACAGTGATCGAAGGAACACTTGTACAGTTTATTGAGAATTTTATATAAAAAAATTAATATATATATATATATATATATATATATATGTATATTAATATATATAAAGAAATCCATGGTTTTATAAGTTAAATTCGATTGATATTCAACCAATACGTAATGTAAAAAAACATTCAGAGCTATACATTATTTTTGTACGTGAGTGTTTCAAGAAAATTGAGATATAAAATGAAATAACACATTTATAAAATATTTTTTGTATAAACATCGTTTTAAACACATAGGTAGCATTTAATGTTACTACACCGTTACATATTGTTGATTATTATCTGTTATAAATAGGAGTTGTGGACAAAGAACATGCAGCGCTATTTAAATATTTTTCTGCTTTATCATTGAAAATAAAATAATGTTTATAATG